>OY720634.1:129385882-129971227 GCA_963169105.1 Ceriagrion tenellum | reverse complement strand
CGTCCACGACGGCTACAACGCAGGCGGATACAAAACCGAGAAGGAAGGTTGGATGCGGTAGAGGAAGCAAGCAGGAACGGGAGGCGAAGACACAAGAGGAAGCAGGAGTACAAGAGTGCGAATGGAAGGACAGACGGCGCATCAACAACGCGAGGGAGTTTGTTGCATGGGAGTGGAGAGGACGTGTGGACGGAGGCAGTAGGGGGTGGACGAGCAGGAGAGGAAGGGCGAAGGAGGCAGAGGAGCGGCAAACTGGCTCGATAAAGGGCCCAATTACGTAAAAGCGCAGCCGTGAAGGGGGACGGGGAAATCTCTCACCCACTCCATCTCCCTATTCGACGGCCATTCCTCCCAGAAACCACCTTCCTACCCTAAAACACTAATATATATATATATATATATATATATATATATATATATATATATATATATATATATATATATATATATATATATATATATATATATATATATATATATATACCCTTGGTAATTCCCTCCTCGCCCGCCAAACATCACCTTTTGCCTTCGAAGTCAGCCTCTTGCTCGGTTTTTGATGTGGAGAATAACGGGCGAAGAGAAGGAAATAGATGGTGAATCGAAAACTTTGATAATTAAAAGTGGCTCGCAGACGAATTTGTCACAAGCATCCACAGCACTCTTCATCCAACACAAACTCAAAAAGAATTCCAAGACCAGCCCGAAGGTAATATCATCCCTAGTAAATCCCATAGGCGAGGCACACTGACAACTTTAGTCCACGAGGGACACTTTTTCACTCATTACCACGAAAAATTTTCCTATAGATTCTAAGAAGAAAAATCACAAGACTTAACTTTCAGCCTGAAGTCGAAGAGGACCTCTTTCACAGTTCCTCCCACTACACTCGACCAAGAACTCCTCCATCGATGTTTATCGATGAAAAAAAGAGCGATATTTATTATATAACTTCAAATGTATATTTAATTACGAGGTTCTTTTTCGATAGTAGGTTTTAGGAGAGCTCCAAGCTCTCCATTCCAAATATATGGGCCTATTCTAACTTGAGGCACGGATCGCTACACATTTCTGACATTATTCCCATCACATCTCGAACTCTTACGCTATCAAATCCTCATCCCCAAAGAGTTAAAGCAAATTCAAAAATTTTTAAATGCCATACGTGACATCACATAACGATGCCAATTTATATCACGAACTCTGAAGGTGAACATTCGATGATCATTCGATATAATACAAATGAAAATGAGATGTTTGACGTTGACCTTCTCCAGCAACAAGGGATTCAGAGACGCCGCAAAAAAAGAACATTAGACGAAGCGGTGGAAGAAGAAGAGGATGATAAAGGAGGAAGAGGAGCGGGAAAACAAGATGGCAGGGTCAAAAGGAAGCGAGAGAGGGAGCTGTAAGGAAACGAGCGAGAATGAAAATACGGGGGATGGATATTCGCCATGGGGAAAGGGGTGTTGTTTGCGTCCAAGAGAGAGAGAGAGAGAGGAAGAGTTGAGTGTGAAGTTTACGGGGGAAAAGGAGTCTCATTAAAGAGATATAAGAGTGGGTGGGCGGGAGGCGTTATCATTGCAAACTGCGAACGCTGCAGCCTCTCACCGGCTGAAAGGGAAGAAAAGAGGGTGCTTTCGGGGGAGGGGGGGGGTTGAAGTATCTGGAGGGGAGGGGGAACGAAGCGTGGGAGGAGGGTGGAAAAGTCCTCTCCGTATTCACTCTTCCTCCTACTCCCCCCCTCTTCCCATACGATTCCTAACTACCTCTCCCCCTACCCCCCTTCAGCTGCGTGTGGGCGCGACAATCATCTCTTCTCCCTTCGGACCCGACCAGCTTTTTTATTAAATACACACTCCTCCAATCCCATCTTATTCTCGCACTTCCACGAAAGAACGTTATTTTTAGAGACAGTCCACCGATTAAGGTAAGCTTGGGAAGTTTCTCCCTGCTAGACTACAACCAGTAAAAAAAAGAGAACTACTTCTTCATTAAAGTTCGCTTCCTCAGCTAGGCATGCGTCCAACTTCTTTTCATCCCATTCGTGAAGTCTGTTCTCTTTCTTCCCTGCGTATCCCAAAGCCCCCATCTATTGCGAACTTCGGCATTGCCCTCATTACCTGACCTAACCACGTACTCTGCCTCCTCTTGATCTCTTTCAGCAGTTTCCTCTCCTCACCCACCATGTGTTCTTTTCCACATTAATGTTTTTTAAATTAGCCTAAGCACAGGCTCAATGCCTTATAGGCTATATTACTTCCTTAATACAGAAAAAATATTTGTAATGAAACATGTAAGGAAGAATAAATATTATTATTATTATGCCGAGAACCTCCGCATTCGTATTCCCTTCTGTCCATCGCACTTTCTACATTCTATACACATCTAGAAGATATTTTTACTGCGACTGGAGGCAATTCTCATCCAATATCTACATAATCCAGATTTCTGCACCACACAATGCTATTCCTCATACCAGAGTCTTCACCAGCCTTCGATGCTCCAGTTAAAATTTTCAAAATTAAAAATCATTTATCGAACCTCTCATCGAAGGCTATCCCTCATTTCCTCGCTGTAACACTGACTTCAAGTTTACTTCAAGATACTCCCCAAGAACACCTCTACCAATCAGCTCTGGCAGCTCCAGCTGGTTCCCGACCACTTTTATCTTTTCTTCGGTCCCTTATGTTTCAGGAAATCCCAGCACTTCGGTAGTAATATAAGCAGGCGCGTTAACCCTCCAGAATGATTACCTATCCTGGCAACCCCATTCACTCCTAGTTTTTAAATTCTCACTCGCTTTATAAAATATTTATTCCATCGATGCGAGCCGGTCTTAGACATTATATTACTTCCCTTTTCCGGAATGTTTCTGTTTATCTCTGTCCTAATCGTTTCTTTTGTTTTCCATCCGGGGTTTCATTAACGTAGTGACGAGTGAACGAGGCGAGAGTATTGGTAGTTCTCGCTTCCCCGTAGCTTGCAACCGGCTTCACATGGCTAATACAAAGAACGCCTTACCTTTGATCTTCCTTCCAGCGAGCCTATCCTCGACGCCAAACTGCAAGAAATGCAGTGAACATTCAACGAGCACTTTAGGGCCACAGTCTACAACGAAAATCCACCGTCATCCCTTCTACAAATAGACACTATTAAAATGTCTTTCTTTTCAATTAAGATTTCGCAACACAGAGGCTCGCACACTACGAATACGTTCATTTGACCGGTTCTACAATTCAGATCGATGTTGCTTAGCCTGTATCGCCCGAATTCATGCAATCAAGTCTTATATTTTACGTTTACTCTTAAAGTAACATAGGTTATACACCTTTATCACTATCGAATAATACAAGTAACTAATTAAAATCCCAGAACTGACATTTGACCGGTAATTTATCGTATATTAATGCGGGAGATGTTTTTAAAAATGTTTTCAGCCTAAGAGTTGGAATATAGTTTCATCGAGATTAGAATTTTGTTACGTTGCAGACTATCTAATAACACACAAGTAAGTGAGTATTTCGTTTTAAAACCTCGACTTCAGTGGAAGCTATCTCGTTTCCAGATCAAATCCTTCCACAAACATTCCGCGAACGTTCACTTCTCGAGCGGAATATTTACGGCAGATTAACCTCCTTGAAGTTCCCCGCTCATAATGCGACACACGGCTTGAAAAAAAATAAATTCCATCCACCTTGGATGATGCCTCGACATAACTGTAATTTACGTCCTAGATGCTCATGAAATACTTACATAAAAGGCGGCCTCATCGCTCAAAAGACCACTCATCCGGACGAATCATCGGCATTATATTTATTCACGCCAATCGAGTTTGCTTCCTTTTCATCACGTTACGAATTTATGTGTTTATCCCTCTTTATAGGCTGCCAGGCCGTCAGGGGAGGAGGGAATGGGGAGTAGGACGGCCGGGAGATGGAGAGTTACAGGGGGGGGAGAGTGAGTTTCCCAGGGAGGAAACTGCGAGGGCGAGGTGGCGAGGGCGAGGTGGCGAAGGCGACGATGACGGGCCTCATGACGCGTTCAATCATGACTTTTAATCATTAATTTCCACGAGACGGCGGACGGCGAAGTGCAAAAGGGAAAAGGCCGGAGAGCTGGAGGAAGGGGGGTTTATAGAGGGTGGGATGATGAAGAAGAGAGGCGAGGCAGCGCCGGGAGAGGAGAAGACGTTAATTACCCCTTTAACGAAACAGTTTCGTACGACCCCCCCCCCCACCGCCCCCCATATTCCTCCTCGTACCCTTCCTGCTTGTTCCAGGGTCCTCACAACATCCTTACTCTCTTCCTCCGCCCCACTTTACAGCACAACCCGACAACCTCCCTCCCCCCGCTTTCTATCCCGGTTGCAAAGCAACGAACTCCTCCCGCCGCCCACTGGGGAATACACTTAACACTCGCGCCTCCACTCATTCACCCACTAACGCCCACATAACCGCCGCATCGTTCCAACAACATGACCCGCTATCCCTCGTATACCACCTTATGCCTACTCTCGTTCTCCCCTTCGCCCCAAACACTTCATCTGGTTCTCATTCCTCCTTTCCCTACCATACGAAGACTTAAGTTGGTTCACATAAAAATAAACAATTCCAAAATACAGTAGAGAAGACAGAAAATTAAAGTAATGAGATTCTCCAGGACAAAGAAAGCTAGGCTGGTGATTAAAGTTGGAGGACACAAACGCGAGCAAGTAGAGCATTTTAATTACTTATGTAGCACGCTAGAAGAAAACGGACATAGTAGCAGAGACATACGGAAGAGAATTGCGCTAGCTAAGGAGGCGTTTAGTAATAGAAGGAAGCTGATGACGAGAACGTTGGGTAAGGATGTGATGAAGTGGCTGGTGAAGAGCATGTTGTGGAGCGTAACGTTGTATGGGGCAGAAACGTGGACCCTCAGAAAGGAGGACGAGAATTGGCTGTAGGCATTTGAGTTGTGGGTGTGGAGAAGGATGGAGAAGGTGCGGTGGACGGAGAGGAAGACTAACGAGGAAGTGCTTGAGATGGTAGGCGAGGAAAGGAAACTGCTTAATGAAATTCGAGATCGGCAGAGTAGATGGCCGGAGGATGTAATAAGGGGCGAGGGGTTGCTCAAGGATGTGATAGAGGGAGGGATGCTGGGCAGGGGGGAAGAGGAAGAAAGAGAATAGGTTTCATGGTCAGGATGAAGAAGGGCAGCTCGTGCGCTGAGGCGAAAAACGATATACTAGAGATAGATAAGCCCCGGAAAATGTAGAGGACCGGGAGGAGATTCTCTGACATTCAGCAAACCCTACCTAAACGGGTAGAAAACTTCAAAAAATTAGAGAAGAACATATGCAAAATTAAAATCCTTCAGTCAGTAAAAAACGAACTTATCGGATATACTCTAAGACAAAAGCAGCCCCTTAATTATTGTAAAGGAATGAGAGATAAAGGAGAAGAACAATCGTGGAAGACAAAGGTGAAGCAAAATACCGCCCGCCGATTTGATTTCTGAGGAAGTAGCAAAATAGAAAAGCACAGCCATTCGTCTTAAACTATTCTGCGAATACATGGAGAGAGAGCACTTGATGATTGACTGCTTTTTCCTCCACAATACAAAAATAACTGCTTATTTGTGCCCTCATATTTTCCAAACGGCAGGCTTAGACTCATTTTCCTCGGTTTAACATCCAAAAATGGTCACTCCCGGGGACGGAGAAAAGCCATAATTCATCCCAGAAAAAAATCAAGAAAATCCAGTTAGGTAGTACCCAGTTTTTTATGACCTCGCAAGGATAGTATAGATTATTTTTGCACCTGAAAAAATACTACTACCATTACGAATTCATAAAAGAAGACAAAACGAGCGCCAAAGGCAAGGTTGGACACCTGGCCAACCCAAGCGACCGATAGCCCTAAAATTTCAAGCCCTTGCTGTGTCGATAACGACCTACATCTACATCTACATCTACGTCATACCCTGCAAGCCACCCAAAGGGTGTGTGGCAGGGGGTGCTTTCGCACCAGGCATGCATGAATGATATGGTAGAACACCGACATTACATTAAAAACCCGCGTACCACACATGCAAAGCGCCAATTACAAATCTAATACCCAAGAAACATTGTATCTCCAATCGTTCTAACATGCAAGGGATACAAAGACTACTACTACAGATTCAAAATATCATGCATAAATAAGAACATCATTATTTACATCATGCATAAATAAGAAAGAGGAGAATATAATGAGAAAGATTAACTGCCTGCCTATTGTCAATACTCGAACTATTCATGACGACGATCACAGCTGTTATGGTCCCGAATGGTACGCGGAAAAAATGACATTTTATACCTATCGGTTCTACAATCTAACTCCCTAAAATAAAGAGGGGTCATAAAACGACCGAATCGCATAGTTCGCGATATCGGTATCCGTCGACAAATAAACTGCCATTCACTTCTATCGGGTATTTGGCTCCGTTTGAAAAACTGTCGTACATACATCAGGCGCATGGCATTACATACATTGGCGTCGATGTCATCGCTTTCGTTGACGAGCAGCCTCGATGGTCCAACATGCCCGAGGCCAGGGTAACAATGGCCACTTTGGTTCCTGGAGGAACCTGCACAGCCTCCGCTTGTTTACGAAAGAGACTTGATCAATGTAGGCCAGATTTTGAGGGCAAATTCGTAGGAAAAATCCATAATGCCGTACCTAACACAAAGATATCGTCTGAACAGCACGCGACATTGCACGACTTGAGGGAAAAACTGCACCACGAAAATTTATTGCATATGGTAAACTTGAACAGCTATCACGCCAACTACATTAGTCCTTGGGTTATCAGATGATATTTCAAAAACTATTAGGAACGAAAAAAGGGTGGTTTACATTCGTTTAACCAGTCATTTTTCCATGAAAATTACTTAGTTTTTTTAAAGGCTCGGATAGTAGCTAATATCTCACAATCACATGGCGTAACTAAAAAGAATTGTGGAGATAACGTAATTTTGTTACTGCGGGTAGAGAGAATAAAGGACAATTGAGGAAGTAGGAGGATAAATATATACACCTATCTGGGGAGGAAAAAATTGAGAATGAAGGGAGGCATTAATCAAGATAAATGGATAACAAACTGCTAATGATGGATAGGATAGACCAGAAAAAAGTTAAGAGTCGTAAAACATGACAAAGAACATGTTTAGACAACGTGAGCGGTGTTTATACGCGAAAAAAAGCCGATGAGGTAGTAAGTGAGGGAATGGAGCGGATTCGTTGAAGTTTTTACTCGCCTCACATATTCCTTCCCACACGGGACAAGAGCCGGAGGGATCCGACGACGCAACACGCCGGAAAACCCGAAATGACGGGCGCGGTCTTCTCTCTGGACTCAAACTGGAGTGACGCCGCCCGCTGGCGTGGGATATTCTCTCGAGACGTACGCAAGAGGCGGGCCCGGTTCCGCCTGCCCGAGCCGCGGGAAGGACGGACGCCGCAATAATTCGCAGCGAGCAGCCACTTATGCTGATTATGCCGAGGGGAGTTGAAAAAGAGGAAGGCAAGAGAGCTGCCTCCTCGGTCATTAATTCCCGACCACCGAGCCGAAAATAGCAACTTTTCTCCCCTTTTGCCTCCTTTGGCGCCGACAGGTGGCCGATCGCTGGTGTACTAAATGAACGAGGGGAGGAGAGGTCGCCGGGAGGAAAGTAAGTTAACGGCGGACGAGCGGCTCAAGGAAAAGAACGACTTAGTTCGCCCGAAGCCTATGTATAGCAAAAGCAAAAGAACCTGGCGCACTTCTGCGTAGCGGAGGGGAGAGGTAAAGTGGAGGGAGAGAAGTGAACGGATGGAGGGGAAGGTGGAGAAGGCGACAGCTGAGAACGAGGCAGGGGAGCCAAACTACTTTGCACGAGGCACACACACAAGGCTAATAGGCAAGTGGTTTTGCTTCATTAATGCCATACTTTACCCGTGCACGTCCTTGTCCCGAGCAAGGTGTGGTTGTACGAATAAAATGCAGCAAACCGGACGCCAGGTAGCTGTGACTCATGGAATTTACCGAGGCGCTAAGGTTGGCAGCAACTAGAAAAGGTTCTCTCACTGACACTCCACAATTTACAACCTTCCTCCCCCGCCATGCAGGGTTTTAAAAGTTCTGAGGTCCATGTCCCAAAATCGTCCACGGCGCAGCGACAGGAGCTTTTGCGACTGCTATACCTACCCTTAGCAAAGGATAAGACGTAGGACGGTAGTTACCGTTGCATTCTCAGTGTCACTGAAGAAGACCGCACGAAAATACAATGCATTCCACCCGCGCACATAAGGCTTGACTAGTCAACTCTTACCGATCAAGTTTTCATCAAATTTTGCGAAGAATACGCAAAGGTCTCCGAATTCTGGATATGCTTTTTTCACATAAACATTTAGTTTCCTGGAATTCAAACTCCGATTTCCATATTCAGCAATAAACAAACATCTTTGTTTGTCCCGCACACTGATTTTCAGACTGAGCTTGCGTTCCTGCTATTTTTAAATTTGTTTACATTTATACACTTCTTCACTTCAATTTACAGACTTCTTTACTTCAATCAGGAAGTATTGACTGCCACTTTGTCTTAAACCTGCGTTACTCATGCTGAGAAATAAACAAGCTGCCCTTCGTCCTACCTAAATACAAAAATAAATTACAATCACTAATTTCCCGGAGGCATGGATGATCACTTACAACCAAAAAACTCTTTTTCTAAGAAATAGCAACTTGTGAAGAGATTATTGCGCAGATTGCAATGCAATTACTCAAAAATTTTATTTAGAAAATGTATCATTTTATGAAAGGTAGTACGCTGATTACGATATTCTGAAAGATTGACTCAAAAATGCTATCACCTGTCTCTCTGAACGGCGAGTGTTGGTGTCAATTCAATAACAGGTGCACACGGAAAAAAGAGAATTTTTGACACTGGCAATGAACCAAGAATAAACGTATTACCGGCGTTTAAGTCTGTAATTTGTTCAGAAAAAAAGATATAGTAATGAGCTCATATTACGAAAGGAAAATTACCATCGCAAAGTTTCTGACGACTGAAGAATTCATTTGGAGCGCTCTTTATACAAAGAAGTGAAAAAAAATATTTATTCCTATCTTTAACGGAATTTTCATGGTACGCTGAAAACATGTATTGGTGCTTAGTAAAGGATACACCCACGTTCGTAAAGTTATTTGCAAAAGCGTTTTTTTTTTTCAAAAGATATATGCCAGCTAACGATGAAAATCACGCTATAGCTACTTAACAGAAAAAGAAAGTGAAAATTGAAAAGAAATAACGGGAAAATTTCATAATGTTTTTTGCTCTTCTACTTAAGGCCGTCAAGGCTTACTATAATCGCGCAAGAGGCTTTCCGGACGATACCGGCGGTATTATGTCTCGATTTATTCATTGATATATGACAAATACGACAAAAAATTCACCGGGGGATAAATGAGGAGAGTATCATCATTCCGAAGCGAGCATAAAACTGCGACAGGAGAAGTAAATTAAAGGAGCAGTTGTCTACGACAGTCACACAGCACCTTTACGAGCAGGAAATAACTCTAAATTAACTTGAGTTTTCCTCTAACCAGCAACTTATCAAGGATGCCAAGTGTGTTAAGTTTCAGTGAATAGACCGCTCCTGTGACGCATCACCGAAGAATTGCTAAACACTAGAGCGATACTGTTGAAGTCAATGGAGACGGGGAAAGGTCATGCGCCGAGTTTAAGCACACACTCCAAATTCACATTTTTGTGATAATTTTAACCAGCCGGCTCACGAATAGACTTGAAGTTAGAGAAGTAGACACCAGAACATATGCATTTAAGGGGATACTATTTCTTCACTCAGCAACATGAAACAACAATGGCGACAGGTCTCCAACCCTACGCTATTCCCCTATAATCAACTTACGCCAACCTTATTCACCCCTGCCTCAACAGAAGGTGCTTGGCCAACAGTTTTGGACGCCTACTGCGGCACAAAGATGTAGATGCAAGATTCGATAAAAGCTTTTAACGTATTATCATAAAACGATAAGCAAAACAGACATGCAAGTCGAATTGACAAGATTGTAAACCTGTTTGTCGCTCAGGCGCATAAAGAGGGTTAGGGTTTTTGGTCCTCTCGGCCCCCATGGAGAGGGGACAAGGGGTTACACCCCGTAGGTTTCATCGCTGCCCCCCGCCCTCCACCGAACAACACCTGCCCCCGGTCCTTCTCCCCCCCCCCCCCCATCAGCCACCAACCGACACGGCCCTCGCACGCGTGCCCACGAAGCGAACAAAAACGCCCTTTTGCACCCCCTGCCTACCTCCTGACAGTTGTATAGGCTGGGGGCACCTGGATGGGACGACCCCAAAATCGCACCACCGAAGGTTTGAATGCTACGAATTTAGTTCACGCCGTCATGTTACGCGTCGCGGTTTATCTCGCCCATTAATTCCATTAAACACTTCCTCATTTCAGGAAATTCAACCTGAACTTCTCCCGAATTGTCAGGCATCACTTGGCTCACCAGAGTAGTTTCACTGAAGAGGCAAAAACAGACGACGGACGCACATACAATTGCAGAGCAAACGGCTCATGTTGCAGAGCATGATAAAAGAGGAAATGCTGATAAAATTAATGGTATCGACAGCGGTACTTGGAAGATATACTTCATCATATCACTCTTATTCACTTGATATGCTTGCAAAGAAACCCGAAACGTAAAATTAATCAATAAAAGCGGAAAATCCGGTAAGTTAGACTTTAGTTATGGCAGTGAGCGCGGAAAGGGGAAGAGGAGAAAAAACCTAGGGACGACATAAGGGGAGGCACTAAGTATGAGGACGGAATTGATGCCAGAAAACCTATTTTGAAGTTGAACGATGCCCCAGTGAGGGATCAAACAAGAATAGGGACAACTGAAAAACCTTCAAATCAATTGGTAGATGTCAAACGAATCATTAGGTAATTCAAAGGGCAGTTGATAGGATTTTTCAGCTGTGAGGAAATTTAAGGGTCACAGGCATTACGCTTTAAATAAAGCTCAAGGGGAGCATTGGAAGCCTTCGCAACCTGGTGATGTAGAAGGAAGCTAAGCGTCAAGTAGAGAGACAGACGACGACTGAATGAATGTTCGGAAAGACAGATGATGTCAGCTTCATCTGAAAGCCACAGGAATGACACGCACCAAGTGGATCGTGCATAGTCGAACCGAAAAACCTAGCAAAAAAAGAAAAACGATGGGACTTTGAAAGATCTATCGAGAGGATAAAATTTTTCCAAATCCTTACAATCCTGAAAAACCAATGCCGTTATGAGATCTATGATTTCTAAGACGACGGGCAAAAGAAAATGGGAATACGGAAGCAAGCATTTTCTCTCTGACCAGAAAAATGCAGCCGCAATCCAAGCGAAACGCCTTCACTCGTAAATATCCAACGGGCCGGAGCAAGGAGAAGTTCTTCCACACAGAACATGACTTATATTCTCGGAGAGGGAGGGCCTTCCGATTTACCAGGCGTCGTATAAGGCGGAGGGCGTCCCCCTCTCGATACTCCCGGGAAATGAAGAGTGAGAAATCCAATACGTGAAAGCTCTCCCCAACGAAAAAAATATAAAGACATCGATTACGTTATGCCATAAGCTATTTCATTTACCGCTTTTACGAGCCCAAATACCTTTTATATCTTTATCGATCCCGGCTGGGGTCGGGTCGGATGCCCTGAGGGAAGGAATTGGAGGCATCGAGGGGGGCCTATGAGGATGTTGGCCGTGGGGTTGAGCGAGGCGAGGGCAAGCCTGCGACTGACAGGAAACTAAAGGATAACGAGATCTCGGCAAACGTAGAGCGGGCGGCAGAATACGGGGGAGGAGTGACCATCTGCGGAATTCCTGGAGACATCCTGCATTCTATAGCACGCTCCTGAAAACCAACACGGACAATCTGATTTCTGGCCGGAAAACCTTTAGATAAATCGTAAAAAAAACGATCGGCAGACTGCAATCTGTTCCAGCATAAAAATCGATGAAAATAAACCTAAACATTTGGAAAGGTACCCAACGTAAGACGTACAGAATAAGAACACAGCCTTCCCTGCATAATACGTTAGGAACTTGGAAGTTCCGTGCAAGTCTTTCAATAAAGAGGAAGCCTTCAAAAGCCGAAATAACTTCGGTCACTCAAGAAACAATATCTATTTCCATTATGCTCGCAAAAGAAAAGATGAACCACGCGAAAGATTTTAATTCGCTGGAGATACATTATCCCAGAAGATGTTAACATCTTGATTGAAAGATCGGAGCTCACGTCACGCTAAACCCAGCGGAGAGTGAAATTTACGATTTCCTCGGTACTGGAAAAGAAAAGAGGCTACATTCTGGAAAAGAAGAACATAAAAACACGGCGGCAGTCGATCAAGCCTGATAAAGTTTTCCTCGATAATTAGGTTCATCCATCTGTCCAACAGCGCTACCAACGGGCATTCTGTTCTTTTCATTAAAAATCACGTCAGCCATGGAATTTATGGAATTTTTACCGTGGAACAAAAAAAATAAGGGAAAACAAATTCCAACGTCTCACTCGCAAGTTAATCGCCATTTTACAGCCAGTATTTTCTGAAGGAACGCTTTTCATTAAACCGAGAATAAAAACGTATCTGAAAACCTGTTTCCAAGCCGTGATACGGTAGAATGAGCCTTGATTCAGCGCATGAAGAATAAAGAACTAGTTTTCAGAGGAATGGAGGAGAGAGAATTCTTTCTTTCATTATCCTGAGATCTGAAATCACTAGTGAGAACACATGATTCTTAAGCATGAGAAATACCTAGGTACGATCATAAAATTAATCAGAAATGGTTAAACGTCTAGCGATAGAAAAAAATACGATTCTTTTCGCATGCTTCCATGTTCCACTTTTTATCACACCAAGAGATACTACAGGTTTCAGAAACCAGACGGTGAACATTTTTTGTAGAAATTGCAGCTCCATAGGAAAATTAGTATAAAAAATTAAACTTAATATATTATGTCGTTGGTGTCATTTACTTTCGATGTTCGACTGTTTGGGTCTCAAAGGAAATATTACATTCAACTTTACCCGCTGAACGATTTTCTATCACCTTCAAAGAGGACTAAACATTCGAATGGCGCAACGACAAGGTAGATATCGGATGGTAAAATATTTCATAGATCGGGGAATAAACCAACTAAAATTTTGCAGAGCATTGACTCCCTTGAGTTCTTAAAATTTAGAAATTCTTCCTTTTTTTGAGCATCACTGCAATATTTTCGTCGGCCTAGAGCCGTAATCAACGTCTCACACTAATAATCAAGTTTTGATAATGATTATAGAAGAAGCTCCGACAGACAATGATCAATACTATGTCAACTTTTATTAATGATTAATACTCATGGCAACTTTCGAGAATGCAATGCCTTTTCCGAGGAGGTGACACTGACGATGTGATCTCTCACCAAATCCCAGCGACTTCCCTCTAAAAAAACCCAGATAATGCTCTTGATATCCCGGTTATGTCAGCAACTTCAGCTTCGGCGCATCGAAAACAAGAAGGGAGAAACGAGAATGGAAGAAGGTGCGAAAAAAAACAATCCCCGGGGTAGACTCCCCAACACGGGGGAACCTGCTACTGGTATTGGCCTGCGAGAACGGGCTGGAAGTCGAGGGAAAGAAGAAAATAAAAATAGACGAAGAGGAGGCAGAGAGAGAGAGGAAAAAGAGCATGAGCCGATAAAAGGAGGAATATGAGAGGGTTTTGGAAGCAGCGGTAAGGGGGAAAGGTGGGGACTGTAGATGGAAAAGGGAAGATTGTTGCAGAGGGAGGATGGTGTGGGGGGAGGAGCCTCGGGGTTGCCAGGGAACTCAGATGGTGGAGTGGCGAAGAGAAGATGAGAAGACGTGATAGTGGGCGAGCGGTGGCAGGGAATAGGATGAAGAATAAGGAGGAGAGGGAACACATTTCCCACTCGCCGACCCTTATTCCCCGAACGCGCGCACACACACACGGCGCCAAAAACCCACCAAAAACTCCCGGCCTTAGGAGAGAAAAGAGACGAGACTACTTTTCTCCGCACACCCGGCCTATCTCTTCCATCGCCATCTCCTGGGCCGCAAAAAAAGAAGGAAGGAGGAGAACGTACACATACACACACACAAATACACACATATATATACACACACCCACACATAAAAAAGGAATGAGAGAAGGAGAGAAAAAATAACCTCCAAGCTCCCCCGAAAAAACCTTTCCCCGTCCCGCATATAGCTCCGACAATATTAACCCGCAAAGACCCGTCCGTCCCCTTCCCCCCGCGCGCATAAACCCTTATGCTAGACTTCCTCACTCTCACGGGCGTCCTGGAGGAGGTGGGAGCTCGAGAGACTCTGGAAGATGGAGCGGGGGTGGATGGGCGGGGCGGGGGGCCGTCGCGTTACAGCGCCAACTACCAGGAGAGGAGGAGGCGAGGTGGTCCCCGACCAACCCCTACGGCAAGGCCCCCCCCCGCCCCCCTGACTCCCACAAGCGCGTACAAACACATGGACAGAAAGCACATCCATTTCCCCACCTCCTCTCTCTCTCTCTCGGGCCCACCGCTTCCCTCAGAAAGATTTGTGAAAGATAAAAAAAGTAAAAAAAAGGAAGGGGAGTAAAAGGAAGAAATGGGGAGGTAGAATGGTGGGAGTTGGGAGTGGAAGAAGGGTTTAGGGGCACAGGAGAGAGGGAGAGAGAGAGAGAAAGAGACGAGGAGAATAAAGCGACTGGGACTCACGGTTGGCTCGGAACCTCTACCCTCTCTCCTAGAGATCTTCCGGACTGCCTCCTTTTTTTACTCCCATTTTTTCCCTCATACATATGTACACACTCATGTACGTAGGTACAAAAGCCTTCTCTCTCTCTCACCATTTCCTTTTTATCCCGTCCTCCCACCCTTTGCCACTCCCATTTCTCTCCCCCTACCCCCCATACTCAAGTCTCCAGAGAGCCCGCGCATACAGGGGGGGGATGGCGTACCTCCCCCTCGCGATCCCCCCCCCGCATCCCACCCACCGATCTCCTCCTCCTCCCACTCGCTCCTTCTCCCACTCGCTCCCTTACAAGTCCCTGGAGAGCCCTTCTCACTCACAAAGATATCGATTCGAGTAGGGTGGCCTGGTTGGGAGGGATCGCGCAGAGGGGGTAGGAATAAGGGAATAGGTGAAGGAAAGAGAGAACGTGGTTTGGGGAGAGACGGCCCGCCGCGAGTATTCCTGAGTGTGTGCGGGGAGGAAAGGGGACGCAGGAGGGCTCTCTCCTTGTGGGAATGGGGGTGGAAAAGAGATGGTAGGGAAAAAATGGAGGCGTATAAAAAGAATGAGGACGAGGTCTCAGGACTGCTGGGGCAGCGGGAGGGTACAGGGGGGGTTGGGGGATGAAGTAATACGGGGTAGAATGGGAAAAGAAGCAGAGGAAGAAGACGGGGGAAAAGAAAAAAAACTGAAAAGGGATCAAGCTACGTAGAAGGAGGGACAAATGATTTCATTCGGGTGAAGTTAAGGCGAAGTGGCTCCTTAAAACTAAAACTAGTAAAGAAATTATCTTCGGCCTTGCCGAAGCTTAAATACCTAACATCACTTTCAATTTTGAGTAAGTCTGGCTGTGTGGCCAGACTTACTAAAAAGGTTTTTAAAAATGTGTTTGAAATGTATGTTTACCTCAACAAAATATTATATACCGAATTTCAGATCGATTATTTGAAAACATTTGAGGTTATGAAGGAAATAGCTTTCACTTCCAAAAAGCCACTTTGTATGGGGGCGTGGTTTTGGCCCGATCCAACCCATTTCAGAACAGTTCCGTCTGTGGAGTACTCATCTACATAATACCCTGCGAGCCGCCGCATGGGCGTGTGGCAGGTGTTAGGACGCCAGCCGTGTAAAGGTGTAAGTTTTTGGAGATGAAACGGTGACAAGTATTATAGGAGTGTATGTAGCGGAGCTCAATTATTATTGTGATCACTTAATGTTCGCGTTAAGAACGAGTTTTGTATCTATCTGTTCGGCAGTGTATCTCTCTTATTTTATCGCTTCTGTCAGACCTAGAGATGTAGTGAGGAGTCAGGATAATATTCTCTATGTCGCTCTAAAAAATATCAGTTCTCAAGCAACCTAAGCATAGCGTGTAGCCTCCGAGTCTCTAGGGGCTTCCACCTTAATCCCTCTAAAAGTTGTGAGACACTATATGTAAGCTCGTAGCTGTTTTTAACTAAGCGCACTGCTTCCCTTTGTATTTTACTTGATGCTTATGACCCATATTTCTGCTCGACATCTCAATTTTTACGGCAGCTATCGTGCGAAGAGACTGACAGACGGACATAGCTAGATTGACTCGTAAGGTGATGCTGATCATTTCTACAGGTACTATTCCATAACTTCCACGCCTCCTTCAAGGCGTTACATTCCTGCTGTGGCAAAATCAATATACCCTCCCCACGTAATGGTTTAGGGTATAAAAAATCGTGAATTTAGTATAGACGAGGAGACGAAAGTAACAAAGAGGCCAAGCACGAACCAACCAGACGAGAGGAGGAGAGTGAACCGACGAGAAAAGGTGCTAGATGATTCGTCCAATGAACGTGCACGTGACACGAGGGGCACGCAAACGACTTCATTCGACGAAATCACGCCCGAGTGGCTCCACTGCCGCGAGGAATTCTAATATTACACACGAGAAGAGAGGAGGTAAGGGCTAAGATGAATGAAAGGGATCACTGAGTTGTCTTAAAGAGACTGGAAATTTTTTGAGATGCTCTCAGACAACGGGTCAGTGAATTTAAAGAATGTGAGGGCAACGAGGAGAAACAACACGTTACGAAATTCGTAAAAAAAATCCAGGTAAAATAGCTATAAAAGTAACTCCGACCTAATCTGAGCTTGGGAATCAAACGATATGGAGACAGGCAAATAAATTAGATTCACTATGAAAAGGGAAAACGATCAGATAACGTTTTGCGTGCGCAAGGTGTATGGATAGAACGAAATGAGACAGGAAAAGCATAAGATCAATGATGTGCAATCCTTTATTACAAACCTGCGAGCCAGATTTCATGGGGGCAAGTGGTATGCGGAGATTTATATCAGAATTGGATGAAATAAAATGAACGGTGAGAAGACGAGGAGTCGACAGAGGGACATAGCCCACAAAAACAATCGCCAACCCTTAAACAAAGTTCCCAATCACATAAATCCGTCCTCAGAAACTCGTACCGTCTCATCTGGGGAGTATTTGCTACCAATCCCGTTGACTCGACTCGAAATTCATGCACCCGATCAGTTAGTTGACAAACAGAAAAATGATGGGAATAATCATGATTTAAAACATGAACGAACTTTGGAACAATCAGAAAAATTCGTTAAAATTATCCCAAATATCTGTGGATTCCGCGTAGAGGACTGAATCTCCCTCGAAGCCTTCGGTGTAGCTTACGCCTCAAAGCCACCATCCGCACGTAGGTACACCCTTATATTCAGCACTTAAAGTTCACACAGATACATAAACTTTGGCATCACACTACAGAATAATCCGCAACTGCATCGAAAACGTTTACAAAATACAGCACCAATCCTTCGCAAATATTCTAAAATAAATAAACAGAATAACTGGATCCGTCAATAAATGTACGTCTCAACTTGTTCCGCCGCACACCATATCCGGTTTACATTTCTTTGAGGTCTCATTATCGAGTTGGCACCGACCATGGACAACGACGACCTTTGCATCTTCATTCAGCCGCTTTCAGCGTTTGGTTCTCGTCTTGGAAAATAGCTAGGCCTGAACGTGGCTTTTAGGTTTGATGGCGTCCCTATTCGGATAGTTCACGTTGAGGGTTGGAAAGCGTAGCAATGAAAGCAGATCCGCCGTTCAGAATGGATGGAGGAGAGGAAGTGATACAGACTAGGGAAGCTGTGGGGGACTATGGGTTTTGCTCCGGAGGAATTCACGGGCAATAGTAAAACGAGAAAACCCAGAGCTTTACAGAAGGGGAGGAGAATGAGGAGGAGGATATGGTCTCGAAGAGGAAGGAGATTTTCGAGTACAAGTAGCTAAAGAGCTGGGGAAGTAAAGGGGGGGGACCGCTAGACGAAACGCGAAAATGGGACGATGGAGGGAGAGAGGAATGGGAGGGCTCCATCAAACCTAAGCATCGCGGCAATCCCTGCGATAAGTAGGGGGAACGTGGATATAAACAGTCCAGGGCCACATGAGAGTCCGGCATTTTCCGCTCGGAAGGCCGCTAAATAAGCAACATAAAGGCTCCCGTCTAGGGATTGTTCGCGAACTAAATAAAATGCCCGAGGGGGGTAGAATGAAAATCAGAGGCGGTAAAAGTCGGGGCAAGAAACGTAGGATCAAGGAATGCGATGGGGCTGGTGCATTAGGAGACAAAGCGGCAACTAAACTGAAGTGAGTGGGAGATTCAAGACCCTTCCACAGCCACCATGAGGGTCCGAGATGACTTTGAGTGTCGCGGCAGAAGGAACGTAAGAACGCTCAAAGTTCTGTACTGCTTTTAAAGAAGACCCTCGGCAGAAGAGGTGCACGATTTCCACCGTTGTTTCACGAGGATATTTGACTTCAACAGCCGCGCCAACAGAAGGGAATTAGCTTCAAGAAGCGGAAAAAAATCAAAACAGATAGAGAGAGGTCATATAGAATGGAGCCGCATATATTCAATAACTTTTGAAAGTTAACTTAATTCGATGCAGTTAAGATCCTGGAGTGCGCCCAAGAATCTCACTAATGTATTCATCTTTATTAAGATATACATGCACCAACTGAGCTAATTTTGACCCCACAACGAATAAGGACCCTAATTACACAGAGAATCAACAAAGACACACATGTATTCGTTTACAATACATTGGAAAGTAAAATGAAATAATGATTTAACTAAAGACAGAAAACGGATTCGCATATATTTAAGAAAACGGAAGGCATTTGGCTCGAAAGAGCGCATGGGGAAACTACTTTCTACAGATTCCACTTCACATGGGTAGCAGGACATATATGAGGGCCTTAAAACACCCTTCACCAACTATTTCTAACATATGTTACATTCAGAACAGATACAAATCTACCACTTATCTACGTAGGGAAACTCATTGAAAAAATGTCCCTGAAAATCCTCAAGTAATTTTTTCTAAACATAACAACTATATAGGGTTTTGTAGTCACAACGGGCCATTACGTTTAATATAAGCTTAAGCCAAGAGTTTTAGATTTGTTCATCATGAACAATAAAACTTTTACACTATAATAAAACTATTTTCACATTTTTTTATTATTCACCGACAAGGTTTCAACACAGAGTGTCATTATCAAGGATAGTAAAAGTTTTACTGTTCATCATGAAAAACAAATTTTCACGAAGTGACGCATGATGTTACTTCTTATAGTTTTAGGTTTGTACAGTCAGCACATCAGTTTTTACAGCTCATGACTAACATATTTTTTAAACCAACCATGATAAGATTGAAAAAAAAGATTTCACAATAATGCGTAAGTCGAAAGCGTGAGGGTTTGCTGACCGCATCAATTTGCACGACTCTACAAAGGAATCCTCGGGTTATTTTTCGCAGGGGCCGATCTCTCCGTGGATCCCTCAGGGCCTTCTCGTGGTCGGTAGAGATTTTTTCCCGGCTGACGGAAAGTGGAATGGCACCCCCATAGGAGTAAGTAAGGGAGGAAAGAAGGAAGTGAGAGGGAGAGAGAGATATATAAATCCATCCGAGGAAGAGAAGACCCAAGAGTTTAAGGCGAATGGAAAGCGGAGAAAGGAGCGGGAAGTGTTCCGGTTGGGCGCGGATGGAATTCCCTCCCCTACCCCCACAGATGATGCGGGTGATCGGAGTCGAAGTCCGCGGGGGCGAATGTGGAGATCGCATGCACACATGATCCGGGATCCTCGTAAGAAGCTCTCCTCGGGAACGGCCCGAAGAGCTGGGGGAGTAAGGGGGAGTTAGCCCTTCTCTGCGGGAATGACGATGGAAGCAAGACTGTGGGAGGGACCAGGGATAGAGAGGAAGGTACACGTTTCAACCAACAAGGTGAAGAGAGATAAAAGGCGAATGGAGACAGAAGCGGGCTAAGGGGTGAGAAATGAGCGATAAGGGCGCACAGAGAGAGTGCAAAATATAATAAAATGGCCTTGTTTCCACACGAAGTAGATAAAGAATAGTCACACACATGTTTCACAAAGTTTGCACACGAGGAGATAGTTAGACAAACACACAACTTTCAAAATTCAGTAGCTGACTAAAGGAAAATACCACATTAATTTTTTTTTACTCTGAAAGCATTTAGAACGTAATGTTTTAGAAATGGAACCGTTTAACCGTTAGACAGTCAGGCATAAGCATTTAAGCCAATTGCAAAAGATAAAATGAATCGAATTCGCAGTCTCTTTGGAATAATATATATAAAATTCACAAAATGAAGTGCAAAAATTTTTGGGCAACTATATATCCAGAAAAATTCTGAACACACCTGAATTCGGTGCAAATCCCAGGGAAAACCGTGATGCCTGAAGATCACAGCCACGTATCTTAGTGGGTGTGACTTTAAAAGAATTTTCAGGCACACGGGGCTTGCAAGAAGCAGGATGAGAACACAGGAGAATGGGGAGCGTGAGACGAATAAAGGGAGAATGCGAGGCGGGCAAGCGGCAATGTAAAAAGGATTGAAAGGAATGGGAACGGAAGCAGGTACTCTGGGAAAGACGAAAGATCTGAGAGCTGACGGCAAATAAATAAATGAAAGCAATTGAAAAGAGGAACAATTGTGAGGGAGAAAGAGAGCGAACTGGGCGAAAGTAAGCACAAAGAGATGAACAGGATGGGAAGAGACAGAACAGGATGAAAAAACTACGAAGGAGACCCCAGGGAACTTATTAAAGCGTTTGAGCGAGTCCATGGAGAAATTGAGGGAAATGTTACTGGCTGGCCGTCGGGAAAGCTTCCCCAAGTATCCTTTCTAAAGGGCAGGGTATCCTAAACAAGTGCTGAGGCGTGAAGAAGTAGGTAAGTGGTTTTGTATATACATACGAGCGACTCCTACGGAGTACATTCTTGTTTCTTATGCATTTAATTAAACAGGTTCTACAACAACGGAATAATTATGTTCGTTTACAACATTATTACATTTGACTACCCAAATAAAATAATACTCCACGATAGATTTGAATACTCCTTTTCCCCTCAACAAGTACCCTATTCAGGAAAGCCTCGGAATAATATAGGCTCAATATTGTCAGGCATTTGAATCTGCATTCCCAAAATATTCGAATAAATACCACTTATAGGTTGAAATTTGTCGATGCCAAGATGTCAAGTCCACGACACTCTCGGTCGATTCTTTCCTTAATGAGGTCCTAGAACAGGACCAAGATAGTACACTTATCAAAAGAAACAATAATTATACAAGCATCAAAATTTCTCTTGCTAAAAAATAACTCAACGCTGTCTCGAGTCTCGAAGCTCATACACGAGTTCCAGTGGCGTCTCACGTGGCACTACGTAGATCTATAAGAGATTTTCGTGCTCCCTGATAGTGTATAGATATGATACTGAGCATCTCACAGCTCACAACATGGGAGGAACTCTGGAGGAGGCGAGGTTAGGGATGGAAGGGTACGAGGCGAAAGGGATTGGGTACTAAATAAGCGGGAGATTGCATTCGCCGGTGAGGTGTTGAGGGGAATAATAAGGGTTATGCCGGGGCACGAAGGCAAAGGGAAGAGAGGAATCAAGGAGGGCGCGACTCTTACGGGGATAAAACGGCGGCACGGGAGGAGGAGGAGACGGGGTATCCACGCGTCGTTGGCGGATAAAGGCGAGTGAGGTGGAGGAGGGAAGGCGAACGTAAAATGGTCCGAGAGGAAAAAAGGGTGTTGAGAAGGGTGCAGGGTGCAAATGGCGAGGCAGAGGAAAGACACCCTTTCCGAGCGCCCCCTTCTTCCCCAGCCTTATATACACCGCGCCGATAAGTGCGAAGGGAGAAAGAGTGCGTCCAAGTGCACAATGAGAAAGGCAGAGGACGTAGGACGTCGAAGGGCGCGAAGGACGTAGGAGGGAGAGCGAAGAGATCGGAACAAGGTACAGGTCAGGGCCATCGAAGGGAGGAGGATGCGTAATGAGGAAACGAGGTCGCAAGTCGAGGGGCATGTCGGGGACGAGACGGGGCTCTCGAGGACGCTAAGGAAGAGAGACGTTGAATTCTGCTAAATGTCCTCACGGCCGGCTGTCATGTACCGATGAATGAAGAAACGCAAGTTCTTAACATCGACAAATCCCTTACGATAATGTTAAGAGATTGAAAAATAATTCACCAACGATATTTAGCTAACGTAATCACAATTAACTACCAAAATAACTGCTTGAATCAATCTCGGATAACTTTATTTGGAGTAGATTTCAATCAAGAAAATTCATGTCAAACGAAATTTCCACAAGAAGTTAAATACTTTAAACGAGTGGATAGTGTTATTTTTCGAAAAATAATAAAACGATAAAATAATTAACACGAGAAGTAATAAAAACTGACCTTTCTTTCTTCCTCTGCCATAGGTGATGACCCAACCCGCCTGAGTGGCTCATTAACAGCTAGGGGGTAATATATTCGTTTATCATGATTATATGCGTCGGTTCTTGTGCCGGAAGGGGCAGAGAGAGCCTACAAGTAGAGCCTAGTAGAACCCAATATTTTCCTTGTCTTCGCGCGGCGGATGATGATAAGCAAACGCCAAAAATCTGACGACAAACTCTAGCAAAATTAGACTCGAAGGCAAGCAAATGGATGAAAACACGTAAAAAAACAGGATAACGTCAGAGCATTAAGAGGGAGAGAAATATGGGGAAAAATCTATGCGAAGGTTGAGTGAGTATCTATCACGCGAGGAAAAATTCTACACATTGATAAGTATGGGACAGGAGGTTTGGACGTTTAGGAGAATAGGAAAGGCAGAAGAAAGCATTGCAAGGCGAGCAGAGAAGAAGAAGAAAGAAGGGAAGCTGGTGAGTTCCTTTCCCATCAAAAAAAAAGTAGAAGGAAAGGGGTAAAGAAGAAAAATAATACAAGGAAGCAGAGAGGCGACGGAATGAAGGAAGATGCTGTCGTGAATAAGGAATGGGGGTGGAATGAGGATATGAAAACATAAGTGTTTAGGGGGCGGATGGGAGGGATGTTGTTGGGGAAGGAGAGAGGAGGATCGAAGGAGGTCGGTATTAAGGAGATGAAGATGGAGGGAGAAAGAGGGAGAAAAAGGGTGTGAACGGGAGGAAGAGGACGTAATGGAAGCAGGGAGGCCGGCTGAGAACGAATGGCTTTGGCCGCGGGATACGCTTTTTATCCGAGCCACCGGAACAGACGATGCGGAGACCGCCGCATGGATAGCAAATAGGGTGTAAGGAAGCGCCATACTTCGAGGTATCGACTCCGATACGGGATTCTCATATATTAAAAAGGGATATCCGAAGCCTCTAAAAATTCGAGCCATGAGGAAATTCGATGTATGCGATATAATATGAATGAAATATGAACGAAACATGAGCGATGGTGATAATCTTAACGCGTAATTCAGCCCTATTTCGAAAGTCTATATATGCTCTCTTCTTCAATCCCTTTCTGTATTCAGCTAACAAAATCAAGCCTCATCCAAAGCGACGAAGACTGAGAACAGAGAATTATCAATAGAAATATGATATGTATCTCCAAGCAACACCAGAAGCCCTAGGGCAATTCGATACATGAAACTATGATCACCTTCATGCGTTATTGAGACGGATAAGTCGGGTTTACTAATTACACTCTTTCTAGGTTTCTTCCTTTCTTCCAGAGTGTAACATAACGCTGGCCTCGCCATTTTTTCTTTTACCACCTCATGGTTTATAATAACAATAAGGGACCCACCATATTGTGAATTTTGAGAATAAACAATAGACCTACGGAGTGGAAGCGTCGGCAACAAAAGGGGATTGTAGAGCAAACCGTCGGAGTGTAGGGTCGTGCAAAGACAGCACGCAAATAGCTTGGTAGAAAACCCTCGCAGTGAACGGACGTGCAAAGAGAGAGCACGCAAGTTTTTGGTAGAGGGAAGTTCCAGAGTGAGGCATCGTGCGAGACATAGCCCACGTAGAAAAGGAGAATTGACAAAGGAGCTGGAATTAAGGAGAGGAACGGGAGATTTTACAACAAGACGAGACCCAAAAAGCTGAGGGCCCGCCAAGGACGAACACCACGCAGGCTGAGAGGATTTTCCAGACCACAGAGGCACAAACCAACCTGTGTCGTCGAATAATTGGGTCGTAACTATAAACTTTTATTTTCATATAAGATACAAGAAGCCATCAGGCAAGAGGTTTTAATTGGCCAAGTATTAAGTTTGTGACTGGTATCCATTTGCATCAAGTAATTGGATTTTGTGAAAAGTTTAGTTGATGAAGTGTGGCAAATAATTAGACAATATACTTAAAACAAGGAATAATTATTCATATACCAAATTTCTGTCTAAATTAGAATATACAGTTGGTCATGACCTAAGGGTATAAGGAATTATTTTGATTATTTAAATTGTCTGTAAATTGAATATTTCATTTTGTCAAGTAAATTGCAACCGTATCTCTAAACCTGCAATGTTTCATGTATTTTCTTTTCCGACGAGCAAGCTGGGGCAAAGAAATTAAAATATAAGGTACGAGAAGATACCGCAATCGTGGTTTTTTCCCAGGTCAAAGAATCAATAGTTTTTCGTGTTACATGTTTATCCACAACGTGTGGCATTTCGCGTATTAATTTGTAATAATACCTTTTACATTTTTGGCTCCCATAACGTGGGGCATAATACAAAGTAGAAAAACAAAGAAAATACTTGTTACATTTTTGGCTCCCATAACGTGGGGCATAATACAAACTAGAAAAACAAAGAAAATACTTGTTACAAGAGGATTCCCTTTTTTGGTAGATTGATAGGTGTGTTGCAAATCACTACCTTACCTTTGCCAACTAAAAATTTTCCTGCTCATGAATTTCTTTCAAAGCGCCATTAACTTTCCACGCAGGCGATTTAAACACGATATACCTCATCAATTGGAATGTGGTCAACAAAAAAATGCGACAAAATGTGGTTACTATAAATAATATACGCTAAATCCATTTACACAGCAATATCGATGTTTTAAGATACTACCCACTGCGCTGTCAACATCGCTGTACGATATTCAGTTTTCAAAATCGCACGTTTGCAGCAGAAGGAAGGAAGGGGTGGCTTCTGGTGATATACGGGAACGTAGCCAGGGGGCGGAGATGGGTGCAGAGGAGGGAGGTGGGCGGGAAGCGGCAGCGCCACCGCTGGCAGTTGGGAGGAAGCAGAGCGGAATTCTGGGACGGCAAGATGGAGAGAGGAAGCCAACATTATGTCGCCATTCACGCAATTTCACCGCGAGATGTCCCCACGGGCGTCGAGTTTCCTGCTTGCAATCCCCTTCCCTACTACCCACTATCACCCTTCACCCCCCCCCCTTAAACAGCCGCCTGGATCCCCTTGCCCCATAACCACCCAGCCACTCCTTGACAACCACCCCTTAACTGCATCATTCCGTGGCGTCCCTCCCCCTAAACACCATCATCCCTTCACATCCATCACCACCGTCCACTCGGAGAAACGAAAAATTGAGAAGGCGAGAGAGACGGAGCGGACTGCGAAGAGTACTCTCCTTTTACCGCACCACTAAATGCAAGAGATGGGTCGAAAAGTAAAAGGCCATCGACCCAAATAAGACATGGCTTTAAGAAGGGATGTGAAAAAGTCTCGGAGTCAATATTATTCATCGCAGTCGGATACTTAAGACGATTTTTCTTGTTTGAATTTGAATGAGAAATCACAGGGAGAGAGAGACCTTACTAAAGAGAACTTGAGCCAAAATATAGCAATATCGTGTCTCACAACTTTCGGAGGGATTAAGGTGGGAGCCCCTAGAGACTCGGGGGCTACACGATAGGCTTAGGTTGATTGAGAAATTCAGAAATGGTGTGTTTCAAAGCGACACAGAGAATATTATCATGACGCTATACTACATTTATAGGTCTGATAGAAGCGATAAAAAAGAGAGATACATTTCCGAACAGATAGGTACTATAACTCGTTCTTTCCGCGCATATTAAGCGACCGTAATAAAAATTGAGCTCCACTAAATACACTCCTACAATACATGTCACCATTTCACCTCTCCCAAAACCTTACATCTTTACACGGCTGGTGACCTAACACCCCCTGCCAAACCCCATCTGGCGGCTCGCAGGGTAGTGTGTAGATGTATAAGATGTTCTAAGACGGAATCATTCACCTCACATCCGAAATTACAGAAGGTTTTCAGGTTTTCAGGCATCAGCAAGGATGGTTGTTGATTTATACATGAAAAGCGCAGGGATTAAACGTGTTCCGTTCAATTAAGAGGATTCACATGACGACTAATTCATACTTGGATTCGAAGTCCTTCTTGAGAAAAATAGGCAATTTTTGTCGGAATACAGAATCTTGGAATAACTGGTGCTCCCAAAAGAACTACGCAATGAAGAATTTACGCGGATTTTTAAGCACTGGTCCAACTTAATCAAGCATCAAAAACTTTACGAACATTATTAAAAGTCCTTTTACTGTTAATACTTATGTGTGGACTACAAAGTAAACTAAAGTGCTTTCAAGTTTCTTGCAAATGTGTGAAACATCTGTGACGAGATAATTACGTCGTTCCATATGAGGTGTATGGCAAGTCGTGAAGAGAATCTCACAAGAACAACACTATAAAGAAGGTAATTGCTACACATTTTTTAAAGCATCCCCCTAGAGCTCATCTCGAATTCTTTCATTTATTTACTACCCCATCAAAATATCTAAATGAGGAAAACATTAATTTATACTCAAATGTGAGCACAGCAAACTAGAATGCAGCCCTAATGCACATGGTGATACTTAAAATAGAGCACTTTTCACGAACAGTTCCTCACTATCGCGTCATCCACCTAGCCTACGCTCCCCGCTGACTACGGGGATAGGGTTTTCGGGGCATGATGGATCACAGATCAGTCTGCTACTTCAATCCCTTGCGTCATTTATTTTGATATTTTATGGAGCGACAAATTAACTCGTAAATCGAGTAATGACCGACGCGCTCGAAGGAAAATAAAGCGACTCCGAGATGCCGAAACGTACACGCGTGCCTCGGTGCTAAATCAAAACGTTTTCTTTGCCTTTGAAGAGGAGGAGGTGGAGGTAATAAAATTCCGGCTACCGCATTAGTCGTCGCTCTCTGGGAAAGCCATAAATAAATTGGCCGGGGGAAATATAACTTTACCGGGCGAGCTCCCGGCTTTTTGCCGCCGCTTAATTACGCCAATAAAAAGATCAGCAGCTCTTCCCTTCTCCTCCTCCTCCATCCCACAAACACTATCGCACACATACACAAACGCAATTACTGATACGAGATCCATTTCTGTCCGGCACGCCCTTCAGAGCGGGGGCGGCACGATCAGGAGTAAGGGGTGGGGTAAGGGGGGGGGGTTGTAGTTAATACGAACGGGGGACGGAGGGTTGTAGCGGGTGGCGGGGGCACACGATCCGAGGCATGCCGTACGCCACGCAGAGCCGCCGCCGGGGCTTTGTTCCCCCCGAAGGACGGCCTGGCCGTGAGGTGTAGTCCCGTTAATCCTAGAGATGGGCAAACTAACGCAATTTTCATTAGCGGTCAATTACCGCAGTAAATTACGGTAATTTTCCAGTAATTAATAACTATCAGCGTTTAATAGATAGTGTAGGATTTGACATGAAAGCCAAGAACAACAGAATGCGGTTAACGACACTCTTGCTATTTTCTAATGGAATTGGGTAAAGAACGTGAACTGTTTCCTGATTCTCTGATGACTTTGTTCACACTCACAAAAGATACATGCAGTAACATCAATCTCATCTTTCCAGCATCTTGTTACAACAATGACATCAGAGAATCAGAAAATAATTCATGTTCTTTAGCCGATTCCATTATAAAATAATAGGTTATGGGCCCAGGACACGTGGGTAAAGTTTAGGTAGTGGATATAAGTTAATGACGTGAGACTGAGAATACTAAGACGGCTGAGACTCAGAACGACGCGGCAAAGATGGCTGGGGCAATTATAGAGAATGTGAATATTCCAAAATTGGAGAACGGAAATCATTTTGTGCGGAATCCACGAGTTAAATCATATCTGATAGATAAGACCTGCTGGAATGCTGTTGACCCAGGGTTTGAAGGAGAGCTGAACGCCGATATATAAAGAATTAACAGAAAATAACAATTATAAACATTTACATGGCTACATTAATGTATCAGATGAAAAAAATTCAAATCATTCCTCCTTGCAAAATTCCTTTTTTTTACAGAAAAAGCAACAGCAATCCCAAGAGCAAACAGTATGTCACACGCAAGTAGGGCTCACCGCAGGGGAGTAGGAACAGGAAGATAGGCACCTCACAGAAAACACGCAAGGTTTACCAAGTAAACACTTAAGATTACAACTAAAACAAGATACTAAGCGCGCGGCCGCGTCTTACGACAACACTGTCAACTGTAACTGAGGCAATATTTATTCGTCAACACCCAGGCCATGACAACGCTCCTTCTCTTCGGGGCACCTTCCAACACATTCGCCCGAGTCTCTCGCAGTCTACTCCTTCCCATAACATCATTCCTATGCTTATCCTTGATGTATTCGCGTCGCTAATTCGACTCTTATCCATTCTCTCGACGCAGCCAAAACAACGAAGCACGATAATTTTACACATGTCCGTTACACGCTACCATCGTACTTGCGACGGTAGGCTAAATTCTCGAAGAAAAACAATGAGTGAATGTCATGATAACAGTGTGTCATAATCATCTGCTCTGTTCCCGTTATAGTCACTGAAGGCGTGGGGAAAGCATAAATATTTGTACGTAACGAACAGCTTTATCAGTGTATCTCTTGTTTTGAAGATTGTGTCCGTTCTTGAGACATAGCACGGAAAGTCGAAATATTATCCTCCGTGTCGTACTGAAACTCACCTGAATTGAATTTTCTTAGTAATCGAGTCTAACTTGTAGCCCCCAAGAATCAACTGGTTCCCAAACTTTCTCCTTCATTCAGTTGTGTTCATACCAAACCCGTAATCTCCTCTTCTATCTCTCGATTCTCTAGTTATTCCTTCCCTCGCCAACTTACCCACCATTCTTTGGCCACTTCAATCCTGGGGTATATCATGGGTGGCACAAATGCTGTTAATGTGACTTTTGTTCGGTGAGATCTTTATTTATTAAATTAGCGCCTGCTGCATCGTTCGGTAGAAATATGTATGTATTCCCTTTAACAATATGATGAGGTAGAATATAAAGCTTTCACTAGAACTCATAATTACACTCTCTTATAACCCCATACATTATGTGCCATACCCTGGGATTGACTTTAATACCGTTATTGTCGGTGTCCTCTCCAAATGACCAGCCTGTCTGAAACCGTTTCAGACATGTTAAGTCTATAAAACGAAATGAATGGATTGGAATCACCAGTGATGATCAAGCGCGCTAATACTGAAGAAGGAATAGCAGGGAGATAATGGATAATTTTTCGGGTATCCACCCTGCGTTTCCCTGCTTTATCCAACCGTCCAATTGCATATCGGCCTGCGATCGCATGGCGTAGGAAACGTTCGAGGTTAGGGGGGAAAAGCAAGCGTTTTGGGGTATTTTGCGGGAAGACAAATTATCCCTCCCTTCCTTCCTCCCCATCGTGAGCACGAATTTCGGCGGCATAAGCGGCGGCCCATTCCGTGTTCGGTCGTAATCAACCCTCTCATTAGAGTTGAGCTCCCCAAAGAACAAAAAAGAAAGCCTTAAAATCCGGTCCGAGAGTTTGAGCAGAGTTGTTTGTTGTCGCGTGAGAGGAAGCAGAAACTTTACACTGCTTCTTCCACTCTGGCCCCCTTAGCCCTCCTCCTCCTCCTCCTCTCGACGGAGAGCGATAAATCGAAAATAACTCCCGCTATTAAACGATATCTCCGGTGACTGACTCCGAGCGCACACGACACAGGGGATCATGGGAGTCACGCAACAATCGCCCCGCGATGAAATCGGGCGGAGCACGTCCCAAGGGGAAAGAGGAAAAGGTTGAAAAAAAAGAGTAAATGAACAAAGCGATCTGGAAAGGGATGATGGAGAATCGAATTACAATGACGCCCATTAATTTTTCCGAGCCGGAAAAAAATAATGAGGGCGACGATCGGCCAAGTCGTAAATTTTCTCTTTTGTGGACGACATTAATTGCTTTTAATGTTCCGATTGACCTTTCCCGCGCTAATAAGTAAAACTCACACGCACTTACGTACGACTGAGCGAATATAGTTATTTTTTCATTATTTTTCAATCGTCGAAGAGTCCTTTTTCGCGTTTTTTAATGATTTTTCTCTCGACCCTCCTCTTACTTCTCTTTCTTCGTTCTCCTTTCGTTTATGGACTTGCGTGACTTTTCAACTAACGGCTTTTCCCCCCTTCTCTTGTGCACTGGAGATTATTCGGAATCATTGAATTAATTATATTTCTCCCGCCCGAAACACATGTTTTTGTCCCCTCTAGCTCTTCTTTCTCATTTCACGCGTTCAAATCCGCCGCAGGCCGCCACCCTCGAGCGTTATCTTTTGGCCTTCTGCCCTCTTTATATTTTTCGGCCGTCCTCTCGATTCCCGCCTCCGGCTTCATTTACTCTCACTGGAATTGAGTCACTCCCCAGCCACCTTCCCCAATCGGTTTATTTTTCCTAATTTTCTCTATCGTCGTCTTCGACCCTCTCCCATCCCCATGTTCTTTTCTGATCTCGCTTTTCATTAACGTATTCTGAGTTTTACGCCATTTCTCCTGTTCTTTGCCCAATCTGTCTAAAAAAAGACTTCGGCTAGACACTCCCAGCAATGCCCCGTTAACACTATCATCGTACGTACATTGGTCCGTGCGGTGGTAGTCTGAACGAGGCATTACCCTCACCAGAGAATCGCGACGAACAAATAAAGAGCAAGCGTCATAACGCCACAGGAAAATGATATTTAAGGATTTTGAATTTGACGCAAATAACACATGCCTACGCTTATTCACTAAAGTAACATCATCTGCTTCACCTTAGTGATTGTCTTTTTTTCATTATCGTAATTCATCATTTCCACTTCCTGATCGCGATATTAGCGCTACCTCTGTGAAGTGACAGCGTCACGAACTATGGGTTACCATGGTACGGACGTGAGTTCACACTAAGAGTACACCACTTTCTCAGGCGAGATATCGTAGAACAGCATGATGAGTAAAAGCTCAAAAGATTTCGTACTGTCTACTAATTTTTATTTCACCTCTTGCTACACGTGTTACGAATGACTAGCAGTCTTGCCTGAGGATGACTGCTAGTCAGTCGAAACACGTGTAGCAAGAGGTGAAATAAAAATTAGTAGACAGTACGAAATCTTTTGAGCTTTTACACTAAGAGTACACAATTTAGCCCCCTTTTACACGGAAGGAGTAATACACTTTATGTCCCAAGGACATTACTCATGGATGTCTCGGGGGCATTACTAATGCAAGTCAAAGTGTCTTCATCCCCTTAACCGTGAGAATCACAATTCGGCGAACGGTCGCCAGACCCAGTCACCCACTTCCATGGCCATCTTGCTCTCTCTCCGTCCCTAATGAAGCGTAACTCGGCGCTCGTCCCTTGTAACCTGAAAACCGCATATATACATACGCTGGACTAACGAAGCAGCTACAGGAGCGGCTGGAGACTCAATAGACAGCAGACCTCTCTCGAGGGGAGCAAGCCTGCGACAGTCTCTAACTGCTCCTCTCGGAGACTATATAGAATGCGGACCTCTCTCGAGGAGACCAAGCTACTGCTGTCCCTATCCGACCTAGTCGCTGCCTTCTGGCCTTCTCCCTTTTACCAGTGCCCGGCTCCGTCGTAGTACAGAAGATAATGAAACGTATTGCCATGGAGAATTCCACTAGCTGGTTCCAAGATCCCAGTCCTGCTATACCAACGCGACACTTTTACTCCACCCAGATTCGAACACTTGCTCTCACGCCACTGGAAGTCAGAACTTAAACCAACACACCGACCTGATTCCTATCAGATTCAAGTTCTCTTAACTGTTTCTCAAATATCTTCACCGTTTCCTTTTTCATACTTTTGGAAACGAAAAGTGATTGCCTTAAGGAGTTCGCAAGGCTCGGAATGGCTCTCGCAGTCACTCCATGAACATAATTACGCCGAAAGCGACAGCGTATAAAAACCCAGGAGATTCGACGCAGGCAATAAAGTAAAACTCGATAAAAAAGATGCGGATATCTGTCCATCTATAAAATCGAGCAGAGGAGCCACTGAGTGCACCCAAGAACGATAAAATCAAAAACAAATGAATGTAAGAGAGCCGTCATTTTCACGCCACTAAGAAACGTCGCTTCCACCGGCAATTTTCCAAGGTAGAAACGATCTTTTTTAACCCAGTGGGCGTAATAACATTTTTTACCGTCGAAGTCCGCTTGAGATCCATAAAAATGGATGGTAAGAGGACCCTAACGTTTTCGCGGCGGTATTGAGAAAACTGAAGGGAATGGGTAAAGTATTTCCAGCTGCCTGTAGTGGAAATATGACGCAATTAACCTCGTGACATGATTTTCGAGTCTACTTAACGCAGTGAATATAAACCACATCCATAAAAGCGCAATGCAACTGCGTCAAAAATGTTGAAAGGTGTTCTGCGGACACACTATCAGACCCGTTTCTTAAATGACGCGGAAACTTCACTATAAATGTTAAAAGATATACTTTACATTTATGCGGTGACAACTTGGAGCAAGGGGGATCGGGTTGGTGTGGTGGCTAGAGTACTCGCCTACATACACGGGCGGCCAGGGTTCAAATCCCTACAGTGGCGGATGTTTTTCAGAGGAACCCGATCCCAACTTGAGTGTCTTGTGGAGGGCACTTCAAGTGGAGTACTCCGTCTGTCGGAGGAGACGTTAAGCCGTGGTCCCCTTGGCGCCTTTCGTTAAGAGCAGGCTAATGCCGTCGCCGGGTTTCTATCCACCCTTCCTCCCTTACCTATCCCCTATGGCGTAAATGACCTTAGCCGTCGGTCGCCTCCCCAAAAATCCAATCCAACTCGGAGCAATGGTTTTGATAATTACCGTTTTCCAGGAAGGATAGCAAGTCGAAGTGGTGGTTACTCACAGTTTGATCGTCATGCGGCGCACAACACTGTCTGAGAGTCGACTTGATTGCGTATCGCCACACGAAAATATAAAACTAGATATAAAACCAAGCATCAGAGCATTCATTATCACAGTGAAGTAAGGTGGATAGAAATGCCACAAGTGCATCTTTCCATATTGTATGAGAGTAGGTACCGGATATGGTGAAAAGTCCCTCGTGCCCACTCCAATAAGGAATCGAGGAAGGACACGAACAAATATCATTTCGTCTCCTTAGTGACCAAAAAGACTTCCGAGAAGCTACGCTGGAGGCCGACAATAAGCGTCGAATCTCGAGAGATTTCCTTAAAAAAAATACATAAAAAAAGATGAACTAGACGATCAGAAACGTCCCTACCGTTAAGAGGGAAAAAAAACTTTGGGGAGCATCATAAAGCGAAGCTCGGATTCTTTTGAAAAGGCATCGCTTCCTTTAATAGAAGAGGAAAAAAATATTTTTCCCACATAGCCTCCCATACTGCCGGGATACTCATTGATCGGGCATCGATGCTAATACGACCGGAGGAAAAAAAAGAAGACGAGGAGGTTGGAAGGAAGGAAAATATATAAAAAAACAAGAGGATGAAAAAACAAACGACGGTGGCGAGGGATAGATGACGTGTCAATACGATCCCACCTCTCCCCCGAACCGCCTTCCGTTATAATCCTTATAGCGCGCGCCACCCAACTACCCCCTTCCCCCCATATTTCCCTGGAAAAATGATCGTAAAAGAAAATGGGAGGATGGAGATATAAAAATGAACTGGTATTGGGCTAAGGAGGCGTTGGGGGGGCGGGGTGGAAGGGGTAAGGCTTTATCCGAGGGGCCAGGGAATGGGCGGGAGTTAAAGGGGCGTATAGAACCAGCGGCGGTGGGAGAGTAAGAAGGGGATAAAAGAGATTGAAATTAATGGTTCGTGCCGCGGGAATGGGAGCCGGAGGGAGGTTAGGGGGGGGAGGGAGTCCTGAAGAAGGAGGGGGGTGGAGGAGAAAAGGAAGATTCTGGAGTGGGGGCTAGCGTTAGGTTGGGAGAGGAGTGGATAAGGCGGGATAGGGTTAGCTAGGTGGATAGGTCGGGACAAAAAAGGCGGCAGAGGGGGAACTGAGGTTGGGAGGCGTGGAGGATTGCGGTGGAGAGAGGAGGGGAGGAAGGTATACGAGATAATAGGGAGGCTTTGATGGGGAGGGGAGGGGGGACGGAGAGGGTGGGATACCCGCTTGAAAAGTAAATGGATTCAGCGAGAAAGGAAGCTTTTTTCGGCGTGTGGTGTTGAGGGGAGGGCGGGGAATGAGAGAGGACACAGCGGATGGGATAGGGCGAAGAAAAGAGGGAGAGAAATGGCTGGATAAGTTGGCGGTCGCAATTTCTACTCCTCCCCCGCCCCCTCACGCCAAAAGAAAAACCAAAAACCCATCCACTCCCAACTCGTTCTTCACCTCCTCTCGACCACATCAACTCCTCTCTGAGCACACACGAAACACGCACACGGACTCGCAAACTCACTGCGAGAGCCACCTTTCTCACTCTCCTCCATCTCCTTTCTTTTTTTTGTAACCAACCCCGAAGTAATGGGCGCTTATCTCTCTCCTTCTCCACAAAACGAACCCCCCTCCTCTCCACCCCTCTCCCCAAAAGAATCCCCCATCCCCTCCACCTCCCCACAAAACTCTCTTCAGAGAAAACTGTAATTTTCGTCTTCATGGCTTCGTTTTTATTTCCTTCCGTGGAAACGACGCAAAAAGAGGAAAAAAAGACAGAAGAGGAGAGCAGGGAGGGTACTCTTATGCCACCTTCTCCCCCCCCTCTTCCCCATTCCCCACAACCTTTTCATCTCCTTCCCCCCCACCTCCGAGGAAGGAAAGAACTGGGGAAGGGGTGAAATGGTGGTTTGGGTTCGCAAGGCGAAGGGAGGGAGGGGGATCGAGAGGGAGGGATGATGTGGAGAGGAAACGGCGGGGACTTTGTGTGCGAAAGGAGGAAGAAGAGTGGGGAAAGCGAGTGGGGGATCCTTGGGGGACTAAGAGAGGAAATAAGAGAACGATAAGGGAAAGGTTTATGAGTGGAGGGAGAGAGAGAGAGAGAGGAAAGGATCACAAGGGGTCCGGAGGGTGTGAGGGAGGGAGGGTCGGGTGTGGGAGTATTCAGAAAGGGGAGAAAATGAACAGAAAGATCTCTGGGACGGGAGGGAGAAGAAGGAAGGATGCGATGGCAAAAGAGACAGAGAGAGAGAAATCCTGCTAGATGTGAGGATGAGACACGAGAGGAGGAATGAAGGTCGAAAGACCGCGAAGTTAGAGGGAGTTGTTACCCCGTCGCGAGACGGGACTCGAACACAGTTTTAATTCGTGGATTCTTGCCCTTGGTGTCAGGGGATCGAATAATCACAAGGAGGTTTTGAAAGGAAAACGACAGTTTATTTAAATCAAGTATTTGATTGAATAATGAAAGGAACCAAATATTCACCTCGAATTTTAAGAAAAGAAGAAATACAACTGTTTCCACCTTGAAGGGATGGGAAATCGACTACTAATATCCAGGCCACAACAATGATACACGTATCTCTTTCCAAAGTGATAAAAGAAGGAAGAAACACGCGAATAAAAGACAAGTGATTGTAAGAATAAAACAAATTTGCCACGAAAAAAAAGAGCCGATAGGGAAAAGAAGAAACGCGAAAAGATTGAGAAGTGTTGGGAGAGGCTTTGCAAGGCACGAGCATTAGGATAATTGAGAGAGGGCAAGGATGGAATAGGAAAAGAACGGAAGTGGGAAAAAACGCCAAGAGAAAAGGCAAGAGATTGAAAGAATAAAACATATTTGCAACGAAAAAATGAATCAACAGCAAAAAGCGAAAATATTCAGAGGCACAGCGCGAGGAGTAGGACGATTGAGAGGGTACAAGGATGGAGGAAGAACGAGAAAGGAAGCGATATCTTAATCTACCTTCTTGAGATCACGAAGGACGAAAAAGAGGGTGGAAGGTCGTACAAGAAACGAAAAATGAACATAAGATGAGACGGAAGGAAGAAGAAAATATCCGGAATTGGGAGAGGAGATTTTGTTCGGCGTGAGGAAGGGTGAAAGCAGGAAACGGTAAGGAGGAAGGAAAACAGGATACACGAAGTCAAGGAAGTGAAACTTTTGACCACCTCCTAGTGATTATGAAGAATGGAATTAAAGATAGATTGAGGGAACGAGGAAAGGAAAAACGAGCCTGAGTCGAAAATTGAACTAAGACAAGACAGCGAAAGTCAAAATAAATTGACTTATTTTATTTACTTCTCCGAACTAGAGGTAGTGCTTTCATTGACTTGTTTTTGACAAAAGGTAACCTAAACGTGAACCTCATAAATACAAAGTTTTGGCCCAAAGATTGGGGGATTTATTTATTTAATCTCTCTAGTCTCACATTAGTTTTCAAAATATCAGCCTATTGTGGCCACTTATAGAAACCTTAAGAAAGAAATAATTTTCCAGCACTCCAATATTCTGGTGTTCTACTCTCAAGATGCCAGGGACCAAACGCTTGCTTAGGCATCGAAGTAATAATAAATACCCATATATTAACATATTAGCTATGCAAAATTGCTCTAAATAGAGAAACTGACTTCTATCAAAATTTCAACACCTGTTTTTCTTCCATTTAAACCAAGATAACTCCGAAAGCCGTTTCCAAAATTAACGTTTAAATTTAAGAAAAGGTAAGCCATAGCAATCGGAATGAAAAAACCGCTATCATACTTTTAAAATAACGTGATTTTTTTGGGACTGTAAAATATTTTGAGGGATGTGGATTTTACGGGCAAAAGATTTTAATTGCACAGGGGAGTTTAACGCATGGCATAGCAAATGCATATATGATCCGCAGAAATTAATTCAATTGTTTATTGAAACACATGCCCATAGGACTAAAATATTAATTCATTGAAAGGGACGCCGATTTCATGCCATCGGAGACCTCCCAAAATACATAAATAATGGCATAAAAACGTTCCTTTACCCTTTGAAAATCACAGTGGCACTTGCGGATCAAATAATGATGAGCTTTCAGCGCGGTTTATATACACAATTGATCTGCCTAGAGCAACCTGTAATAATTTAAATGACGCAGTGGGAATGGGAATGTTCGGAATATTTAATACGCTGCATTTACTCGCTAAAAGACGAAAATCGTTGCCTCAGGCCAAACTGCAGAGGTAATTCATGTACGAACTTAGATGGAAAAACTGGGCAATCCTGCAAAACATTACGGGTAAGTAACAAATTATTATGCTTCTTAAAAATTCGATAACAGTTATTCTAATTCGATCCTTACGTAAGAAATTATTTGGCAAGCTAATTTAATAGTAAGGATTAAACAAGGTACTCTTTCGGTCAGTCGAGTGGATACTTAGGCTTCCAAAATACTCATACCGTAATTAACAAATATCGGAAAGCCATAGTTTATGCTAAAAAATAGCTATTCATCAAGCATGAAAAAAATGACACTTCATATTTTTGTCATAGCTATTTTTGTACCCGAACTAATCATAAGGTTGGAATAGGGACAATTTATTAACATTTTCTACTTGTGGTACATAAAAAAACTTGTCACGTGAATGGACGATTGACAGTTGAAGGATAGTGAAGTGGCTAGTAATATTTCCGAAATAATCATCCGGTGGCAGGATAAACAAGAGAGGCAGAAAAACACCACTTATGCCGAAAAATAACTCTCAGCCAATTAATCACAAGCACGATGCTGTGCCAAGGGAAGTGACTAGCTTCGTTCCCGATATAACGACGAATTATTGGATAGCAAAGGCGGAGCAGGAAGGCGCCACTTACGCCACAAAAAAACTACTAATAACAAGCATGAAAGCACGACACTTTAAGGCTAGTGGAGCGGCTTGTTTTGTCTCCGAAATAATCACGCGGCACAGGAAAACAGCGCACAAAGCTACCACTTACGCCGCAACAACACAAAAAAACTGAGAAATTGAAGCGTTTCGCGGAAACAAAAAAATTCGGAACACACCACCGGGGCAAATCCGGATAAAAAGGCCAGGGAAGCACGGTCATCTGGGATAGTGTATACAATGGAAAACGGGGAAGGAAGGAAGGATGGGAGCGGGACGGAAAGAGAAAGAGAGAGACTTTGGGCGGGTCCTGAGAGTAAATGCGCTGACAGCCCAACGAGGAAGACGATGATACCGAAAATGGAAGCTCAGCGTCGGCGCGAGGAAAAGCTAGGAAGAAGAGAAGTGATTAATGAGAGAGTTGGGGGAGTGGCCGGGTGGGTCGTCTGGCGGGGGGAAGGAATGGTAGCGGTGACGGGAACAAAAAGCGAACGAAAAAGGGAAACGGGAAGCCCGAGAGAGCGAGAGAGAGGAGAAAACAAGAGAGAGACGAGGAGCGTGGCCGTGCTATTGAGCCGAGTTGAAGAGGAGTGGCAGAAAAGTAAACCTGACGAAAGGAGAGCTCTCGGCAGTTCCAGGGAGCGTCTCCGAAAGACGATATACATATATATATATGTATAAAGGCGGGACGTATTATACTACCCACTCCGACCGTGAGCATCAGTCACTCACACGTTCAAAGAATTAAAAAAAATGAAGAGAAATAAAAGAAGAACAAACAACACGGCGACAATGCATGAAGAGCAGACGGGCGGATGAATAATGTAAGGCACATTGGAAGCGATATGTGAGGAGACGGACGCGAACGGTTGAGGAAAAAGTTCACGAAAGAGGGGGACACAAGAGGGCGAAGTTATCGTGACTTCTATGCGAAGCAATTTCAATGGATCACATTGTGTGCGGGGACTCGAAATGGAATTGCGAACGGCGTATTTAAAAAAAGGAAAAAAAAGCCTTATTCTTATTCACCAGCAGAGGGAAAGGGGGAAAAAATATTATCCTTCGAGTGGAGACCGTTAAAAAAAAGCTCCGCGAGCTAACCTCCATTCGAAACCTCTCCCAGACAATTTCGTCCACACGGAGAACTAAAGACGTCAAAGCCGGCACTCCAACCAGGTGAGAGATCATCCGATCGCAAATCCAAACGCGGTAATTCCTTACCGAATGCTGCTCCTTCCCTCATCTACCCCACCTTTCCTCTTCTCCCCCCACAATATGAAGGAGAAAAAAGGAAGACAGTACGAAAACAAGAAAAAATACGATTTATTTCTTTCCAGGGCACAAGAGTCGAGGTGGAATGGTTCACGGGGGCTGAAAGCATATTTCCACCCATTACATTTCCGACGGGAGCCTTTTGATATCACTGAACGACGCAATTCAAGGTCCATCCGTTACCGAAGGCCATGCTCTCTCTGTCGTGTTAATCAATCAAAGAGGGCGGTGGTAGGAGGCCTTCATGTCGGCGGAAGAAAAATAAGTTTCAAAAGAACGAAGGAGCGACATGTAACGGGTGAACGGGTTAGGACGGGAGGGTGGGTGGAGCTGAGAATAAGTGGAACGGAAACGCAAAAGAAATTATGCAACTTCATGGACGTAAAGCTAGATTATGAGGAGAGATTCGCAAGAAAGCCTCCGAGACATCAATTTGTCAAGATAAATAAACTCCCATCAGGATGTTAAACCTTGCTTGACATGGTTTTGCTCCCTTTTTTCCAGAACAGCGAGAATAAAGAGGCAGCGGAAAGTTTTTTTTCTTACAAGGTGCAAACTTCAAAGAGGAAGGCAGGAAAACGACCGCGGTCCGGAAAATGATGACGCAATTACGACAACGGGATGAAACAGTTTCCTTTCCAATTAACCGTGAAAATACACCTGGAGCATGAAAACGATCGGGATGTAATGTTTTATTAGCTAAAGCCTGATACGTCTCTTATATCTGCCACTTCGAGTTCAATGCCCATGCAATGACAAAACAACCAAAAAAACATCCGGCTTTAACAACCTGCAATATTCTATTTCTTGTGGTATACTAAAGCTAAAATACTCCCTTTCTTCTGCATTGCATTTTTATCACCATATTTTTAAAAAAATTATAACTTGTGCTTAACAAATAATGATTTTAATAAATTAATCAAATATAATTATTGTTTTAATAAATATTAATTAGAATTGCTTTCGTCAAAACAAGTGAAAGAGCAGGAAGAAGGTAACACATCTCATAATAGTTCTTAATATCCGTATCCTCTCCGGGTTTTTGCCGCGTCGATCCATTATTTAAAATGGATCGACGCGGCAAAAAACCCAGAGAGAATACGGTCATTAAATAACCGCGGAAGCCTCCGTACCAGTTCTTAATATCTTTTGAGATTTAGCCCACAGCCGATTCTTCATCACTGTGCCATAAATACTGGGACAGGCTAACCTCGTTCATAACTTTCCCGGAAATTATTAGTTTTTTATAAATGTAACATAAACAAAATACCAAAAAATGAAGCCACAATTGTGTGGTTGCGAGACGACAAAACAAGGATATTCATTTACAGGGCTTTCTGCCTCTTTGACGGTCACGGCTCGATTATTGTTTTCACCTAATTCGGACCTCGGCCACGTAGCATGGGCAAACAGAACTTAATATTCATTTCCCTTGCCTTGGAAAACTCGCGATATACTTTACGCACTATTTCTGAATATTCATACCCGCAGGTCCTCCAATGAGTGAATTTACTCGGTGCTATCACGATGCAGTTCATCGCTCGCCTATAGTTTCACGAAGGGATTCCGAAGCGTCATCATCGGGGACTCCGAGAACTCTCGATCGTTACATTTTTGTTCGCGGAAATTTGCCATCACGACTCGGAAATTCTCGGCTATTCCCAGAATCTCCCAAGGCATTCCGAGATTTCCCAGACGCATCCTTTTGCAGCGATCGTACGAGCTGAGTATTCCCTGGGAGAGTGGGTGGAAGGAAGAGCGAGTGAGACCGCACAGAGAGGAAAGAGGCTTTCATACTGCACCGACTTAATCGGCTCAGCGAAGAGAAAAACATTTGGAATCAATCGGTAATAGCTGAAGCATGAGAGCACACGAAGGATAAGCCCCAAGAGCTGGAACGCCAGAGGAGAACATCTCTTTGCGCTTCAGCAACCAAATTATCTCATGGTTGATATTCAGAGCGAGCTTATGTGGAGTAGCTGGAGAGCAATGGATCGATAGGAACAAAAACGTCCCAGGTAAAATCGATGGCTCTCCAGTTCATCGTCATCTGTGACTGTCGTAACATACGTACCCTCAGGTCAGACCGCAAAGAAATGAACGTAAAAAGCAACGAGCGATTTTCTTTCACCAGGACTGAGATTCCACATTTGGACACGACGGACGGCAACACTCCGACCGTTAACAATCGCAGATTCATTTACATCATCGAGTGGACAGAATTCAACAGTTAAGTACAAGTCTCACATATGATTCCAGTTGAGTAAAACGCTCTTTCATTAGTATCTACATCTACATACAGACCGTGCATGGGCGTGTGGCAGGGGGTGTTAGGTCACCAGCAGTGTACAGATGTAAGGTTTTGGGAGGTGGGATGGTGACGTGTATTATGGGAGTGTATTTAGTGGAGCTCAGTTTTCATTGTGGATGCTTATTGTGCGGGGAAAGAAGGAGTTTTTGTATCTATCCGTTCGGCAGTGTATCTCTCTTATTCTATCGCTTCTGTCAGACTTAGAGATGCAGTGAGGCGTCATGATAATATTCTCTGTGTCGCTCTGAAACACACCAGTTCTGAATTTCTCAAGCAAGCTGCACCTAGCGTATAGCCTCCGAGTCTCTACGGGCTCCCACCTTAATCACTCGAAAAGTCGTGAGAGACCATATGTTCGCTCGCAGCAGTTTTTAACGAAGCGTGCTGCTTCGTAATCAGGTAGTATCGGGTAAATCTCCGATCAATGGTACAGAATATTAGAATTAGGCGTTCTCGTATTCGGTGTCACCAACTACCTTTTCCTTTATACCTAGAGAACAACTATGAAACCGCACTGGACTTGAAAAGAAACAAAATCAAGAACTAGACAGGAAAGAGAGGGAGCAAAATACTAAAAATTTGAGTGAGTTTAAATGGAAACAAAGAAATTTTTTCAATAAACCAGATTTTAAAGCAATAATTAATAATTGAGAGGCCTGGTCTCTCGAGTACCAGCAAGAGAGCAAGAAAAAATCGAAAGAAAAAGAGAAAATTTGGAAGCAAGGGATAAGAGAAGTCGAAAAAGCAAAGTGAAAATAAAAAAAACAAGGAATATTCTCGGCAGAGGAGATGCAGATTCCAAAAGGCATTAAAACCATCAGTCTCCCTTCCTCTTCCCGCCACCGCGTCCGATTATCACAAGTCCTTTTGGTCTTTCCCGGCGCAGCTGCAAAGGAGGAAGGAGGAGGGGGGGTGGGAGGAGATGGAGAAAACTGGGAGGGAGTAGGGGGGGGGAGGGGGAAGGCTGGGGATTTGGAGGGTAAGAGGAGCTTGTTGGGGGGAGGGATGGAAATGGAGGGGAAGGAAATTGGCAGAGGGAAAAAATGGGTAGAAAGAAAGAGAGAGAGGGACGTAAAATAAAACGAGGGACACATAAAAGGAGAGGACGCTGGGAATGGAATGGGAGGAGGATAGGGTGGGATAGTGCAAGGGCACCGGGGAGACTGCGGTATCGGGGGGGGGGGGGGGGGGGAGGAGGAAGGGGAAAGAGATAAAAGACCGCTTTATACTCCTCGCTGCAGTTCCTCCGGCGTTATATCGCGCGTGTGTGTTGGACGGAGTGGAGGCGGGGGAGGGTTAGAATTCGAGGAGGAGCTCGAGGAGCAGTAGAAGGGATAAAATGGGTTCGTGTGCAGGGAGTCGAGGATAAGGGTATGGGATAAGGGGGGGGGGGGGGAGGGTAGGGGGGCGGATGGGTAAAAGACGCGGCGGCCAAACCAGATCGCGACCGCGTTAAGAGCGAGATTACGGCTGCTTCTCCATCCTCGAAGAAATAAAATAAAAAGAAAATGAAAGAAGAGATCCCCCACTTTTTCCCCTTATTTCTGCCGTCCATCCCATCCCGCGCCGCGTTACATACAAGGGATAAGCGGTGGGAGGATGGATGGAGCAGCCTTACATCTTTCCCTCCCTCTCCCTCCCTCAGCAAAATCCAACTACATACTTTCCCCCTCAATCTCCGGCCTCGGCCACGAGAGCAAGCGAAAAAAATTATAAATAATCCTCCCGCACCAAACCACTCGAGGGACGGAAATGTAGACAAGACAAGCAGTCAGGCGAAGTGGAGGAGGTCGAAAACAAACACAAGGCCTGCTCTTGAAAAGGTGGATTACAATTAAGTGCACGCCAGAAAAAGGAGCTTTGAGAGGAATAAAAACATAAATTTATTAGAGATAGGGATGAGGTAATTCCAGTTCTTGAATCCTCCAATTCTACGAAACTCGTAAAATATTTGAAAATTTTTGAAAAATTCGAATGTATATACCAACTTTTTTTGGTCACGCAAATCTCTCGAGTAGCAGCTATCGAGTATTGGACGGTTTTAATCAAGATTTAGTGAAGATTATTTTATAAGTGTCTAATAGAAACGTTAAATTATAAACGTAATGCTTAATATTATTAACTTTATTCAACAAATTTTCCTTCCTTATTTAGTGCAATACGAGTGCATCTTTTAAAAGCTTTCTTACTAAGTTTGTTCACGCACTCGTACACTCTTAGTTTTCTCTCATATCAAAAATTTATTTGCAAGCAAAAATATTTCAGTTTTTCCTTGCCATTATACTTACAGTGAAACATTAATGATACTGGAGGAATTTCAGAATAATCTGACACAAATTCAAGCGAATATAGGATTCGCTCTAACCTCTTATTTACTACGGCAGTAATAAAGATGACACTCTCGAAGATACCCCTTTTCTTCCCTGGTAGAATGCAACGCTTCATCGCAAGCGCCGCGAGGGCTGCTCCCGTTCTACAACGTCCTGCTATGCTTGAAAAAAAGAGTCCCCCCAGAGCTTCTCTCTTTCCCCGTTATATTCCCTGCACTTATTTTTTTAAACCCACCCACGATGGAGAGCATCAAAAGGAGACTTATAAAAATTTCATGCATGGAAAAAATGAAAGGAACGCGGCATCCGAAGGCATAACGAGTGGCTTGAATACACCTTCCCCCTCGGAGATGCATAAAACAACCTCCACCGATTAATATCATTTTCTCTCTTTTTTTATTTATTCCACATCTGAGGACGTTATTCGCAGGGGGGGGGAAGAAAATGGGAGCGCAAGGTAAAGGATGGTAAAAATTCCGCGGGAATAAAAATCGCTCCCAGCGTTTCATTATTTTTAACTCGAGGCAAAGCATCTCATGCGCCAACCTCTCCATATTTCGACGGCAGAAAACGGAGGATATAGCCGTACGTTAAAAGACGCTATAAAAAGAGAATCCATGTCCGTGATAATAGAATGAATTTCCACGGCGGCGGGCGGCGAGGGGTTGAGACCTCAGAATTACGGTGGTAAATGAAACAATTTACGGCTGAATGCCAACTGGGAGGAGGAAACTTAAATCCTTAAACCCAGATCTCCGTCCCGAGTGAACGAAGCCGTGTCTTCTCGTTAAACGCATGGCATCCGTTTCAGGCACGAAAGCCTTTCCCGCGGCTGAGGAAAGATGAAATGATTAAACGTATATCATTCATTCGGGCCACTTCCGCGCAATTGACTTTCTTTTTTTTTGACAAGAGCACGGCATGGAGATCAACATCCCACCATGCAAGGAATTAATTTGTATCGAGATAAGGGACTACAATCAGCCAACTGGAGGAAGCAAGTTTCCGTGACCTGAACACAACCATTTGCATTTTTAAAAATATAAAACCAGGACTCATTTTTATTTCGGGTTGGTGGTGATCAAACCTGCAAAGCACTTTAAGAAAAAAAAATGATGCCTGAACAGTCCACCATTACGATCATCTCCATCTCTTTCAAAAGACACAAGCAATTTCGGAAACGAAACTTGAAATTTTTCCTACCAAACGCTACAATTTTATCGACGCCTGGAAGAAAATCTTAATAAATTGGAGGGGAGCCTAATGTGGGGAATTTCGCTGTCATTTTCGAGAGCATTCAGAAATGAACGTAACCAGATGGAATCACTATCACCGAACATTCATCCACTAACAGTGATAATGATACCCAACGAGACAAGAGAAACAAGGCGTTAAGTGGTTTCGTATCAAATTATTCAAAGGGAGAGAAGAGTGAGGCGTCAGAAATTGGAACGCGAAATGGGAATAAAGCAACAGAGAGAGGGAAAGAAGAAATGATGTCGGAGTTGGATCGCGTCGCTTCCACGAACAAAAGATGAAGCTATTTCCTTTCAACGACAAACTACCCCTCCAAGAGTTCAGTAAATGTCAAGGCTTATATTAATTAAGAAGAAAACTCAGATGACCGAAAGAATAATTTTCTCGACTTTTGAATAATTTCGACTTAGTAATTTTTTTTAAAGGGACAGCCAAATTGGAAAATTTGGTCTGTGATAGTAGAAAAAAATATTAAGGCCAATAACGCTCACATAACTTATGAAAAGATATTTATTATATCCATTGGAACAACATAAAGAGTAAGAATTTGATAATAATCGGTAAAACTCTGACAATGCTGATACCTTTTTAGCGAGCAAGCACTATACCACAAATAATTATTTTAACCCGTAACTGCTATCGTAATTGGTTCTTTTTTCTTAGTGGTCAAACGGCCGCTCGCAGCAACCTTGGCTACGATGTAATCCTACGGAAGGGGGGGCAGCGAGCCAGTTGAACTTGAGACAGTGCGGGAGACGGTAGTTGTTTACGAGAAATTCGAAAAATCGGGCCAAAAAATGACCCGAAGACAGTGTGTACGTGGAAAACCACACGACAGCAGTTAAGGGTTAATTTCCCTTGCTGAGTTAGCTATTACCACAGCCATCTACTCAGAAAATGTCAATCCCTCAACTTTCCAGCTTTTCCGTCGTTTCATTTTATCAGTTCCGCTTTGACATAATATTTACTCCAAAGGAATTTTTTCCGCACCAACACTTCCCAGCTACGGCGCCGGAATTAAGTCAAACGTGACCTCTCCAACCTCAGAGAAGGCGACGGCGCTAAAAAAGGAAACCCAGTAAGTGTGGAACGACACAAAAAGAAAGAATAAAAAAACAGGTAACACCAGCGTTGCCTATTTGTCACCCTTTTACGTTTCGTAACCACGCCGCGAGATGGCGGCGCCCGGGAACGCCGCTAAAGAGGAAATAGGTGGGGGAGAGAGGGAGAAGGGCGTTTGAGGGTTTTTCGCAGGGGTGGCGAGTGGTGGGAGGGGTAGAGGAAGGAAAGAAGCACAGACTTTGTTCCCTTTTACACCCCTCCTCCTCCTCCTCCCCCCAGACGACTCACATTGTTCCACGAAGAAACTGGCAGGATTTAAAAAAAAAATATATATAAGAAGAAAAACACGAGCGGGCGCAAAGGCGTCCAAGAATTGCAAAAGCCGCGGTCGTCATCTAGGCGGGAAATTGCGGACAAATGAAGGGAGGGAGATGCGTCAAATGGGCCATGCACTCCACATACAGCCACTTAATCTCCGGCCCAAAAGCATCTCACTCCCTCTAACGCGCAACTCGAAAAACCCTTTCCTTCCACTCCACTCACAGCATCTTCTTTCTTCTTTTCCGCCTTCCGTCCGAACGGCGGCCGTATTCGATTCCCTATTTGAAGAGAGGAGAGCCGCACGCCCCTGGAATTACACTCCTTCCCCCACCTCGGCCCTTACCCGGGCACTTTGGGAGGCCTCTGCTATAAATCGCCACATAAGTGGGAGGAGATATTCCTATGTTCCTCGCCGCCAAACACCCCACTCTTCCTCTCCAACTTTTTATTTCCCATTCCTCTTCCTATCCTTCCTTCTTTCCCCATCTCCTCGCACAATCTCCTTAAATATCTTCCTTTATAAAAGCCTTGGAGTAGAGAAGGATTGAATTTACGATTTTCCAAAAACGCCATAAAAATTATTCTAAGGAAATTGTTGAAGTGAAACAAAAATAGTCATACTCTTAAAGGGTAGTTTACACATCAAAGGCAATTAAAAAAAGAGTATTTAATGAAATAATAACACTGTTTTATTCCACGAATTTATTTTCAGGTACTACTAGTTTCGACGGAGCGGCGTCATCTCCAGGCACCTGAAGATGACGCCGTACCTTCAAAACGAATACACCTGAAAATTAGTACCTGACGCCTTAGGTACCTTAAGATGACGCCGCTGCGTCGAAACTTGTAGTACCTGAAAATAAATTCGTGGAATAAAAAAAGTTTTATTTTTTCATTATTTACATAGAACTTCCACAAAGTAGAGCCTGAAACCATTGACATCATCGGAGTATTTATTTTGTTTCAACCGCGAACAGTGCCCCCACAATTTCCTTCAGTTCAAAATAGTTTCCACCTCGTTTCATTCCATTCAGAATATCTCTCGTATAATTATTATCCCGACTATCTCAGTAAACATCCACACGTATGAATCAATTCTAAAGCAGAGCTCTTCGATTACTCACTCTTCAATGCTAACTGGATCTTTCATTGCAACCTCGTCACTAAACTCAACTTCTGGTTAAGACTTGAAAATTACGAAAAATATACACGTCATTCGTGGCACCTTCTCTCTTCGTGGTTTGGAATATTGAGTACGGAATCGACTAAATTAAAAAAGAATAAATTACAAATACGAAAAGTTTGGAATTGGTAGGCTTCCGTTTTTACAAGGCCGAAAAGACGTCAAAATGCACATTTCTGCTCTCCATTAAAAATCGCTTATTTTATTTTATCAGAACACCTAACATGATTTCTTGTAGCTCAGAAAATTCTGCTGCAGTTTATCCGAACGTCGATTTTCCTCTGCACGGATTCAAATCATACACAACATTTACCTATTATTTTTTTTAACGTGAACGTTCTACTTTCATACTCTTCCATCCGCCTCATTTTCGGCTCATCTTTCTACGTCAGCCAGCCGAAGCATATGTCGAATAAGGCTGTCTCTTCTTCGTCTCGGAGTCATCAATGGCATCCTTTCTTCTTCAACATCCGCTGGACATCTTCATAAGATATGTGATCAGTTCTATCTCAGCAATTCTCCAACGCCTCATTTCTGTCATCTCCAATTTCCCATCCTCGACCGTCACCGCTCCATCCCACGCCTACTGCCACCACCACTATAGTTAGTTATATCCTCCGCTACGGATCCGGTATTAATGGAGTGCCCGCTCGCTTCCACGCATGAGTTACTGGCTACTAATAAACTTCATCTGGTATTATTCCTCTTTTTACAAGGCTAATCTAGCTCTTGATAAATGGATACTCCCCGGCCGAATGCCATGGATTATGGATTAAATTCAAAGGGCATCAGAGAGAATGTTAATTTCTCACATAAAATATTAACCCATGTCAATATCACTTTCGATTTCTGAATATTGACGTTAGCACAAGTATGGAAAAGACCACATTACATCTACGAACTACCTTCCGAGCCGCCACATTTGCGTGAGGCAGGGGGTGTTAGGACACCAGCCGTGTAAAGATGTAAGGGATAAGGTTTTGGGAGGTGAAACGGCGACGCGTATTATGGGAGTGTATTTAGTGGAGCTCAGATCTTAATGTGGTCGCTTATTGTGCGCGGAAAGAGCGAGGTTTTGTGCCTATCTGTTCGGCAATGTATCTATCTTATTTTATCGCTTCTGCCAGACCTAGAGATGTAGTGAGGCGTCGTGATGATATTCTCTCAGTCACTCAGAAGCACACCAGATCTGAATTTCTCAAGCAAGCTAAGCCTAGCGTGTAGCCTCTGAGGAAGACATGCAAAACATTAACATTCCTATTTTGAATAACTGACAAAATTGTTTTCCGACAAGGAAAAACATTACACATATTTTCGGCATGTTCCACTATAAAAATATTTGAGAATTGACTGAAGTATGGCAAGTCGTCCCTATCGTGTGGTTAACATGCAAAAGAAAAATACAGGAATTTCCGTGAATGCGGATACCCTTGAGACTTTGTCGAGGGATTCCGAGGAAATCCTTAGAACGATCTCATTCAAAACCCTAATCCCAGTCGGACTGTAAAAACGACCCGACACATACTTGGCACACCCATTATCCGAAAGAAAACGCCGGACATCATAAAGCGAAATGGCGCGACCAACTTGGCGGTACGATCATTCATAAGGACCTTTTGTACGGAGAGCACTCGAATAAGAGCTCTGGTTAGCCTAGTTTCAGTCGTTAACATGAACGCGCGAATGATATACCCATGTTTCCCATCACACCTGCTTTAACGATCATCGGTGGATAGGCAAACCCCAAGCAGAGATGATAACTAAGTTGAAGGTACATCGTTTATCAGATATTGCCGAAGAATTTTAACTAACGTAGGTAACATGTGCTTTGTGAAAAACAAATCAATAGAATTAAAAAAACGTCGCCCAATCCTTCGTCAGTGAGCCCGTGTATAATGATTACTGACTGAAATGTGATCCAACTTAACAAACTCGCCTGGTTAATCAATTATAAGCCGTTCGAATTTCCAACCAAGATACAGATTATCATTATAAACCTCAAACACTTGATTGTAACGTTCGTTCTTCTCGATTATGACTTCTATCTTATACGCCCTAATTAACGCAAGGTAATGGAACAGTATTCCTAAGGACATAAAAGATTACACCTCACTGTATTTTTAAGAAAATACTTTTTCACCATCTTTATGTCCTAGAAAAGGAAATATAACAAATATTCACTCCATGAATTAGTGTGATAATTTATCGTTTCTCTATTTAATGTTTCCACTTTATAAAAATAATTAAATATGTAATGTATGAGCTCCATTACTATAATGTATTTTAGGTATGTTCTTAGTGGACGACGAATGTCCAAAAACAATAAATATTTCTTTATTCTACACTTACTTTACTAACTGATTACAACGACACAGTGCATCGTCCAGGAGAAGGCAAATCATTCCTAAAAGTAGCACAGTGGGGAAATTGCCAACATTTTGAAGAATTAGGCTAGGCTCAGAAGGCTCATAGATAATTAAAGAAAACACATACGTTAATACTTTTACCTCTTACTCTTCTAAATGATGAACTCAATAATCTAACACAGCAGCCAAATACCTTTGAATTTCAACTCGATCAGACGGCATACGCAGAAACAAATTATAATGGCAGGTGGGCCTCATAAGCCAGGCCAAAAATTGACGGTGATGAGACGTCTATGATACAAGAAAGGTAAACGTTTCGCTTAGCGGATAAGGCCCGCGTCGTGAATTCGAGGACAGGGACGGGAAGAAAATTATGAGATAAAAGGCGAGAGGGGCGAAAATACAAGCCGTTGTAGGCACTCAAAACGTCAGAGAGGAAGCAATCAATTTTTCCCCCTTTTAAAAATGGGCCCCGGAGAGCAGGGCTTCGAGCAAAAAAAAAATATCCCGGCACAGTACAACAATAAAACCCGCGTCCCGGGGTCCTCGACCTCTCGGGGGGCTGGGGGAGGAGGGTGAGGGCCCCCAGGGGGAGGGGACTCAATAGCGCGCACTCCCACCTCCGGTTCGCTGGAAACTTTTACGACGCTTCATTAAGGTCGGATTAAGGGCCGCTCGGCACGGTAGTGCACGCGGCAATGATAAACACCCAAACGCGTCCACGAGGGAGTTTTTTAATGGTCTATTCGGCCCCACTCATTCCTCTCCTCCTTCCTCCTCCTACCCACTCTGCCTTTCCCCCCCGTCCACTGAAACCGCCAAAGGCCTGCCAACTGAGGAAGAATATTTACCGTCAGGTATGCTCGCCGCGAGCAATAATTTCGTGGGTATCTTTAACATCTTTATAACCGGGCTCTCAGACAAAAAAAGGTTCCTCTTATGACAAATGGTGACTCATTTCCTGATACGTATTTATGGAGAATCTGAGGAGGAGAACTGAAAGATTCACCGCGGGATATTCCCAATTACTTGAAATGAGCTCGGAGTAGTGAACTATTTGTTTCAGATAGGATGTTGGGGACACTACTGATGTTCAAACCATTATAACATTAACCAAATCGCTCAAGCACGATTGACCGGTGCATAATTGGGTATTTTTTGCAAACATTTACAGTAAATTAACTCAAGCTACGCAACAAGTCATCAATTAAGACCTCGATGGTATGGCTATGCCATGCCTTACTTTGGTTCAAACCTTAAAGAGGTTCCAACTGGTTGAAACAGATCCCTTGATGCTAAATGGATTGATTCCTTTCAATAACTTCACCAATGACCGGCCACAAGGACGCGAGCTCCTAGTTATAAAACTCAACCGATTAGTAATAAAAAGTGCAACAAAATTCAAAGCAAAAATAGAGAAAAACATGGCACCAGCCAAGAAACGAAAGAATTTCAGGATTTGAGTCGATTCCCCGAGAGTCTCTGAGAACAAAGCTGGAGGGTTGGCAATTCTGCTGTCACCACAATACCCTACCCTTTAACACACGTGTATATATATATTTTTTTCTTTTTTTAACAACTTCCTCCTTTTGTGGAAAACATGCTCGCCGAAGGTGGTCGTAATAATCGCCCAGCTCTCCTCCTTCCTCTCCGCCCGGTTCTCACATATCTCCGATTATGCTCGTCACGATGGTACGACGAAGAGCTCTTAAAAACATTTTTAACTGCCGCTAAAAAAAACGGCCAATAGATAAAACTGAAGAGAGAGAGAGAGAGAAAGAGGAGACGGGGAGGGGGTAGAGGGAATAAAATAAAAATTAGAGAAGAATGGGAGGAAGAAGTCCCTTCACTTCTCACCAAACCCGCGGGACTGCATTAATAAAAATCCTTTCGGACGTCAGCGCCACCTCGCAGCAGTTCTATGAACTATCACTCTCGTATATAAAAAACACACACATGCACACAGACAAAGACGCTGAAACTTCCTGCACCTCCTCCCCCCAAATCCATCGCTGATGCTTTTATTTTTACCGCGGTCGTAAAGAAATAGGAAAACGACTAGTTCATTTTTATTGACGCCATATTTACGGTTCCACTGCCGCCGGGACGCGGAATATGGCTGCTGGTATTTGTGCGGTTATGTTTATATTCTTTTTCGCATTCGAAAGGCCCACGGGAGGGAATAAAAACGCTCACCTAACATGGCAGCTAGGATTGGCGGGGGTATGGATAGGAGAGGTTTAATACGCAGCAGGCAGGGCTGTTATGTACGGCGCATGTAATGAGCACGGCGCACTGCACTCGGCGGTGGATCCCATAAATAAAATAAACTCCCCGCCTCATTGAAGCGGGAGAAGGACCTGAGCGAGCTGTTAAAAAGAACGGACCAAAGAGAAAAAAAAACCTGTCCCGACTGACGTTGCAGTGACGTTCAAATTCATAGCGTGCTAGGCAGTACATTTCACAGACGCGCCATCATAATCCTTTATCCTTTCCATAATTCTTGGAAGCGAGAGCAGCGACACTCATTTGTTTTCTAGCCGACGTTTACCGAGCTACAAGCTACTATTCGCACAGAGCGTTCCACATTTGGTTGAGTGCACGCGACTTATGGAAAACGTTATTGCCAAACTCAATATTCATTCTCTCAATCTTCTCTAGGCATCATACTAGGAAACTATTTCTAACACCACCCTAACTTTAAGTTAATTACATAAGGAATGGTAATTGCATATGGGAAGACCTCTCAATGTCTTGTTAGTGAACCGTAAAAATCTAGGTTAATTTTCCTGTGTTTACTGTCGACATCGGCGATCCGACTTTAGCGGAATTTGCTCAAGAAGAGAATCTTAATAAAGCTAGCTTCACGAGGACGGAAAACGAGATGGAATAGCGGACGACGAAAAAGCGGAAAGCCAGTCACAGCCGACGGAAAAAGAGAAGGCTAAGGAGCTTCGGTTCGCGGAACGGGCTAGTGATTGGGTTTCCGCTATTCCGTCGTCCGCTTTTCCGCCTTGTTTTCCGTCCATGTGAATCTTGCTAAGAGTACATGACACCAATTAAATGTTGAATACTCTTCATTTATAGCAGCGTTTATTTGTGCAAATCGTACAGGACCATTCACAAGCGTCACACGATATCGTTTCGACCGAAATGATCCCACGGAATTGAAAAGAGGGGGCCTAACCCTTTCACCGAGGCACCTCATGGAGGATTAAAATCCTCAACTTACGACAAGACAGCCCGAAACCCGAAAACCGGCACGGGTTACCTGGAATGTGTGCTCACCAATACTTATCAAGAGCGTGCTGGAGTCATTGGACTATACAGACCTCGCAAAAGTGGGTGGTAGAATGATGTGCAGAACTCTACGTCAAGAAGGGATCCAAATATTAGTAATAGATAGGGGTAGAAGTAAAGTAGATGGGGTAGGAGGAACGGGCAGTGAGAGAAGTAAGGCGGGTAAGTGATGGCCCAGAGGGTAATTGAAATGACACGACACACCGACATCATAAATTAACTTCCACCCAGCAATGGTACTTAGAAAATAAACACAATAAGACGTCAAATACGTATCTACCACCTGTTTTACAAGGCCTGAATTGAGCATATAATAAGTCTGATCACAGATTAAAGACGAGATTAGATTGGGTCATATGGAGCGATGGAACAAATTATGTATTATGGAAGCCATTAAAATACGCAATCCGCCAAATTGAATGGTTAAGTTAAGCATCCGATTAATAGGGCTTTATAGGTCGAATTTAGGCAGTGCATTAATTACTTTACCATAAACATGAAAAATGGAAATGATTAAAAAAATACGGCATTATATCTAAAGAGCCAGGTTGGCAAATCACTTTTCTCAATAAAACAGGACTCACCCAGCGAAAACAGTCCGGCGAGGCGCTATTCACTCTGATCATTAATCTAAGCAAAAGAAGAATCGGAGAAAACTATCACCATTCCCCGAATGGAGGATATAGCAAAAAAATCACAATTCTCACACTGTAGAGGGAGTCGCAATAACTTTGACAAAGATCAATACGAAAAGATGTGAGATATCGTTATTGATAATGGCAGCGACAACGAGCAGGAAAGATCCACTATCAATTTCCGCAGTCCGGGAAAAATATTTACGATCTGCCGACGAAGTTGAGCCACTTCTGTGATACTGCAGGGAGTGGGTAATGTTTAACAGGCCTCAAAACAGTGCTCCTTCTCACTCAACGAGTAACGCGATCTCAGATACATACTTCACAATCCTTTCTCAAGAGTCAAAAGACAGGTTCATGTGCATTCAGTCACGACCGCGCGCCCCAATGGCATTCGCACTGCGTGAGATCAAACGGGAAACAACCTTCGAAACATCCGAGGATGAGAAGACGCTTGGAATATTCATCGCGTGTACGGAAAGACGAAAAAAAAACATGAAAGGAAAGCAAACACGTGCCTCTAGACGGGTATATCAATAACGAATGGAAATGAGAATATAGTACGGACGCCTGGAAAAATGGTGCAGGCATATCCCGGCAAATTTCATATTCAAAAGACCTGAGCATCTAGATTCCAGGATTCGACTTGAACTTTCATGAAGCACGCAGCGAGAAGGGACCTAAGGAAGGAGTTATTCCTTTGAATAGTAAGTGACTAATAACGATCCGAAGATATTTCAACTGAGTTGAAAAATTAACTTTCCCAGGAAAGCGAACACATTTTGGGTTCATACTTCATTGAGCACGTCCGCAGAAAACAAAATGAAAGGGATAACCAGATAACAAAATTAGAGAATTAATATTAGCGATAAAATTTCTTCACAAATTGGATACTCAGATTAATCGTACATACAATGGTATCAGAGGACATTCCATGAGGCACTTTGGCGCCTCGAAATCAGGGATTAATATTACATAAAAGAATAAATGTTCCAAAAAGAATTTTCCTTAGGCATCTTTACACCGTTTGGAACGAATGTGGCCTGAATTTAATTAAATTCCGAATCACTTCTTAATCAGCGGCGAAAAAGACAACCAAAAGGGAGGATAAATGTTTTTTTTCCCGACGAAATTGTGAAATAAAGAAAATGCAGGAGTGTGCGTCTCTCATACCGTGATGCAAGATACCAAACCGCCATCCAACGAAAAGCAGAGGGCTCTCAACTGGGTACTCACCTGCAAAGAGAATGGAATTACAAATTAGGCAGGTGCTTACGGAGCACAAGGGAACATTTTAAAAGCACACAGTTACATCATGCAGCCACGCACCATGCTCTCATCCTTTTAAGTCGGGTTAAGCGTTGCGAGAGAGGAAATTTTGTGGTTATCGGATGGAGAAGAGCGGGGAATTTCCGTTGCATAGCCATGAACTTACACTTAACAACACATATTGAGCTCATTCAGACATTAGAGTTTTCATTATTTTTTGCTGGATTGCACTTCACGGTAAGCATGTGAACACCGCATCTCACCGCAGAAAATAAGAGACTCGGAGTGGAAGAATGATGTAAAACAAGAACAGACCGTGGAAATAAAGACATCACTCTAGGTATAATTAGGAGCAATAGAAATAACACAGAAACGCCGAAAATAAATTTAAAAATCATCAAAATTTACCGTTACGACCACTTTCTTTTAACATCAATCACTCTGGACGAGAACTAAAACCAAATTTCCTAGGAAAGAAAATAATAAAAATCCTCTAACATAAACAGAAATGGCTCAAAAGGAAAAGATTAAAATGAAATGATCAACGCTGAAGATGGAGATAAGTGAAGGTGGGATGTTAATCATCCAATTAATGAAGAGGAAAAAAAAGCTTCCGATAAAGTAAGGAGTATAGACGAAAAGATTAAGCGTGCCAATACTAACACTAAAATTCAGAACTGCCTGGTTTCGACGGGAACTCTATGGCATATTGAGGAAGAATACGAAAGGAAAAGGGTTTAATCTTTCGGAAAATAGCTAAGAGAATCATCTACATCTACGAATCATGAGACCATGTGGATCATATTACCCGGGGAATTTCCATAATCGAATCGGTAGGTATAACTAATTACTTTATTCTAAATAATAACGACAAACAAAAGAGGAAGTTAATAACAACAGATGAACACTAATCTGAGAGCAACTCACTCGCTGCATACCCCAGGCCAAGAAAAAAATATAAGACAAATACATAACTAAACGTATAAGATTAAGTTACCAGTTTTCCCCGAGGCGAAAACACGAAAACGATGAGAGGCACAGAATCAAAAAGGAGACCTAAATCACCTTCAGCTACCATGCACACGGTAAGTTACACATTAGTATTTTTACCAACCACGCATTACTCCACGTTCTTTCTTTACTCCTGCCTCACATTCCTTGTTACTAGCATTCGGATGGGCTTGCAAATCTGCTCAGCGAAGTTAACACGGAGGGCAGGAGAAAAAGACGGAGGGGACCTCGGAATAAGAAGGTACGGACGGATAAATGAAAGAGGACAGAAAACGAAGGGAATATAGCTGAGGTATGTAAGTTTCCCAGGCCGAGGGCCCGGGTTCGGGTACAGGCAGTAATGTTGGGAGATAATTATTCATTAGGGATCCCGATAGCAACGTCACCATGGAGAGAACCTCGTGAATTACTCCGTAAATCGGATGAATCGTTTGACGGTGGACCTCGTAGCACTTTTAGCTGAGAATAGGCTAACATCTTCGTGTGGAGTGTAGAATTCTATGGATCGGAAGCATGGACCATCGGAAAAGCGAAGTTTAGAGGAGGAAAGGACCATATGGGACAAAATACAGAAAAGAAGAAGATGGATTGGACACAATCTGAGACACAATGGGTTTGTGAAGAACATAATTGAAGGAAAAATAGAGGGAAAAGCCCCCAGAGAAAGACCAAGGAATAAGTTCTTTGACCAAATAAAGAGGTATAAAGTATATAGGAAGAGCTATCAGGAAGTAAGGGAATTAGCATTAGATAGGGAAGGGTAGACGACTGCAGTCAACCAAACTTAGGATTGAACGGCCAATGATGATGAGGCTAACATCGGGTTTCTCTCCACCCTTTCCCAATTTCACACATGATCAGGGCCGATCCCAGGAATTTATTTCGGGGGGGTGAGACTACCATTAAATTATGGCAATTTTCAGTCATTCTAAAAAAAATATGAAATTGTCACATCATTATATCTATATAATAATGAGCATAATAACGATTATACTTTTCAGATCAGTGATCGAAGTGTTTCATGTCGTATTTGATAACTGCGTCCAGTTGTTAAAATTGTTTTGTAAAACCCCAAACTTTCGGGGGGGTATGTATCCCCTATAATCGGGGGAAAACCTTCGAACGCAAAATAATATCTCAACCACGATATTATTATCAGGGTAATTTTTCACTTAATGTGGACCAAGTGGGAAGAGAGTAAAATCTTTGAAACGGTAAGAAGTGCAAGCCCTTATTTCTACACACGATCTCTTTCTCAACGCAATCAGACGACCTCTGTCTCTTCATTCCGCCCATAAAACCTATTTTCTTCCATCCAATCCCCCGCTTACTCAACATCCTCCCTCCAATCACGCACATAATACAAGAAGGAATTTTATGACGAAAAGTAAACTACACTCACCGAACACGTTACTGTACACTTCGAGAACTGACCACGACAGAAATACATTTTTTGCACTAAATACAGCAAATAGAACCCCCAACAAAACATAAAACAAGGGTCATATACAACTTCCATTTACTCAGTGGGTTCAACTCCTCGTGGTGTCAGGATTGCACACACAAAACAAAACGCGTGTTGCTTTTAACATGGTGGTCCATTAATTTTTTCTTTATAAGCAACCACCAATCCCCGTTGGTTGTCAGGAGGCCTCTTGCTACTTAATCCCATGCTTTTCGCCCTTTTACATTTTAAATAAATCACAAAACAATCAATCATCAATTTGAAAAGACAGAAAGATGTATCCAAAAAAATTAATATTAAAAATACAAAGATAGAAAATCATTTAATTACAAAACTACTAACATAAGTGCCACCACATTCTCTTTTTTTACAGTGTTCTCATTTTTTACCCCGCCCATGAACTCTGCTAATCTCTCGCCACGAACCTTCTGGTCGGCTTGCAGGTGCTACACCTTGCACGCAGTGAGGGTAGAGGGCAAAAGGGTTCTCAAGGCGAGAGAGAGAGAAGGAAGAGACGGGGAGGAGAAAGATGGAGAGAGGAAGGAAGAAAAAGGGAGTGGAAGTGGGCGTGTGGGACATTGGGGGATGATGGGGGAGGGGAATGGGCAGGGGATGAGAATTCGGCGCCCACCCACCCCCACGGGGGAGTTGGGCGACGGAGTGGAATGGAGGAGTGAAAGACGGCGGGCGAAGTTTCCGGGCGTAGATTACACGGGGATTCCGAAAAGGCTTGGCTTCTTCCACCAGGGGATAAGGGAGACGGACGTGTTGGGCGTGGTGGAGGAGGGTCGGTTTCTGGCAAGAGGTGAGAAAACGGCGAATCCGGGGCTTTGAGAGAGATAGAGGGAGAAGAGTGAGGGAAAAAAGGAAGGGAGGGAAGGAAGAAGGAAGCAATGCAAGAATGAGATGTATAGAAACGGAGCCAGGGAAGGAAGGAAGGAATCGAGAAGGACCAGAGAGAGAGAGGGAGAAACAGACTTACGACCGAGTGAGAAGAGGATGGATCCCCTATTTCCCCAAATTCTCCCCGTCATCCTCCGGGGCGAGAAGGGGGAGAGAGAGAGAGAGAGAGAGCGGGCCGGGAAGACGGCAAATGAGGGGAAACAAAGGGCACGGAAGCCCTAAAGGGAGAGGGGAATGGTGAAAGGGATAAGGTGGGACGTCATCGGAGTTTAAAAAAAAAACCCTTTCTCTCTCTCTCTCCACTACCCTCAACGAGGAAATCCCACCGACAAATGGAAGCGCGAGGGAGAATGGAAGCAAAGGAGAGTCAACGAGGAAATCCCACCGACAAATGGAAGCGCGAGGGAGAATGGAAGTAAAGGAGAGTTCTCTCTATCTCTCAAAAGCGCATTACGCGGGTCGACTTCAGTGTGTGCAGCATCCGACACACTTGGGAGGGAAACAGACGTGGTCCAAGTAATCTAAGTTAATCAAATTAATTAGGTGCGCTCAAAACTTTCCGTAAGCGGGAGCTCAGGATACCACCGCACAGTTTCAAAAACCAACGGACTGAAATGGCTTAAGCTACCGACGAAGCGATATTGGGGGGAGATCTTGGAGGGAGCAAAACCTTTTTAGGCAGCGCATATAAACACACTAAACGTCTTAAACGCAGAGTGGCTTTCAATTTATTTTCAATTTACTTATTTCTGATACATCGTGGAATAAAATACTGCAGGAAATGAGTTTTTATCGCGAAATTCTCTGAAGGATTCTCCGAAGTCAATAATGAGGTTGTGCCTCTACCTTTTCATTGCTCCACTGCGGATAATTATTCAGTGTGCACCTGAAAAAATACATCGCTTTTAAGATAAGTAAATTGTGATTTCATACTAGATAAGAAGCAGTGGGACCAAAACATTCAGGCAGCACCGCAATCCGACATTTTATTATCATCCATTCGAAATTATTTTTCATAGATCAACCAATTAGAGACTGCCAACACAGATTCCTTCCGATAAATTAAAACTAGGACGAACTTGGGCGAAGAAATTAGGAAGGATCCAAAGACAAGGTATTTGATATCGTATGCGCTGATGGAGTTTCATATAGCAAGCGTCAAGCTAGGACGACGACGTATTATAACCCGCGAAATACCACACGTGCAGGCCATTACTTCCGACGAGCAATGAAGCGATACGACACAGAGACTGATTCATAATAGAGGAACAAAAAACCTGCTTTACAGTGAGGTACGGAAACCTCTGGTGTCTGCCTTATAAAACTCGTAGCAGAGTGTATAAGGGCGGGAGGCACGGGAATAGGCAGAAAGAGACTCGAGAAGCGAAATCAGAAGCTGAGAAGTTCTCTCCCTTTCAAGTTGACCAGAATAGGCTGGGAACTCCAGGGCATAGGGAAAGAAATGGGGAGAGCGGGAGAAAATGACGATAGGGAAGAAATAAGGGAACTACTCTCCACAGTGGGGTGAGAGAAATAGAGAAGAGAGAGGTGATATACATATATATATCCGCCTCTTATCCTTTTTTTCCGCCGGAAGAAAGGAAATCTTCCCCGGCTCACCCGCCACTATCTTCCGCCCCGTGTGCGAAGCGATTCCGAGGCAGGAAATAAAACCGGGAGGAGGGTGGGCGGTTGGGCAGAGGACAGCGCGCGCCGCGGCGGCGGAAGAAAGAAATGCCGGGGGGACGCCTCCGGGAACTGGAACGAGCGATAGAGAGGCAAGACGGGGGAGGGGGGAGAAGAAGTTGATGGCACTATCTTCGGGGAGGTTGGGCGGGGGGGGGGAATGGGGTGAGTTAGAGTGGGAGAGGGCTCTGGCGGGGGGGGGGGAGGGGGGCGAAAAGGGAGAGGTAGAGAAACCGACAGAATGAGAAGAATAAGGAGGGAAAAAAAGGTAATCTGCGGGGGCCCATCCCATCCTCCCGCCCCACCCCCCCTTCGGAGTGGTTCGCGAGAAGTTTTCCTTTTATCGCGAGGAGACAATCAAATGCAAAAGTGAAGGGAGGGATCGCGTCGTCATGGACTTCTGGGTAAGGGAGATAAGAGTGGGGGGGAAGGAGATTTAAAAGGAAGCGGGAAGAACGGAAGGGGCAAGAGAAGAAGACAACGGAGGAACAAACGGGAGAAAAAGGAGCGCGGGAGGGAATGGAATGAAATATATATTTATTAATTACCGTAGTTTGGACCTTTATGAACGAGAAAAACAGAAAAATCCCATCTATAAGTTGGAAAAATATAAAAATAAGACATTTAAATTAAAGAAAAATTTTCCATTCACGCAAGATATCCCTTCATCGCTGGCAAGCAAATACCTACCTGGGTGAGAATAACACACTCCAAATAAATAATTTGGAGCATAGAAAACCATGAAATATTAAAATTTTCATTCTCAGGTTTTTTTCCATCTGTCAACTGCCGAGTTCCTCATGCAAGGTTTCCCTGACGCTTTTCATCGAAATCGATGAGAAACTCTATTGAACATCCTACACATTCATTCTGAGGATAGCTGGCGTCTTGGCACACAAAAGAGTAGCCAGTTTCCAGTCATTAATGATCTGCCCAAAATAGCTTTCCGTGAGAAATTCGTACAGTAACATTACATACAATTCTACGGTTCCTATTAATATGTTTAAGTGCCGATGTTTCATAGATCATCAATAACGGAACTGCGGCAACTCTTCAGCAAACATATCATTACCAGCGTCCTCACTGCTGACTGGATCGATTCAATGTGGCTGAAAACTTATTGTAACAATTTAATCATTACCCTCAGCTAAGGTTTGCTCTAGGCCAAAATTTGACGGTAGTTGGAATACCGCGGAAGGAGAAGAGAGAGAAAAGATTTTATGGAATAGATGGAGAAGAATAGGGCGTACATAGAGGTGAATAATAAGAATTAGAAAAAGCCATTTACGAGGGAAAATCTTAATGATTTTCTCCGACATTCATTAAAACCTATTTTTAACGAGTAGATTAATTTAACCCACTCAGTGCCACAGGCCGATATATCGGCTTTTGCTTCACAGCCGAAAAGTGCCATGAGCCGATATATCGGCTCGAGCACAAATTATTTTTCAAATTAATTTTGCTGTAATAATTACATTTATCCTTTATGCAATGTATCAGAATATTATAAACAACAATTAATTAATTTTTAGTGAAATAAAATACACATTACATTCATATCTAAAATAGTAACTTCGTATTGTTTTTTTTCATAAGGTGTTAGAAAACTCTCAAATTCACGCTGGCACTTTTCGCTAGTACCACCAAATTTCGGTGGCACTAAGAGGGTTAATGCAGGTAATGTAATCAAGACATCTAGTATTACATTTTCCCTTCTTAAATATATGACTCAACCCCGTCAACATTGATTTTTTTACGATGAAAGACCGTCAGCAAGCCAAGAGATTCCAATTTTTGACTGTCGTCAGGGGAGAGAATTCGGCGTAATGGTAGCATTAGCTCAGCATTCGGAGGTGTCTCCACCTCCGCCTCCCCGACCGCGACTCGGCCATAATTGAATCGGCGTAACGAACCGAGGCGACAAGAGGCCCCAGGCAGGCGGCGGCGAGGCGAACACGCTCTTTGAAAGAGCAATCGTTTCCGAGCACACAAAGGTGTCATCGGACGCTGAATAATTCATTCCTCATCGGGGGCGCCCACACGATCCCCGAAGACACAGCGTTTCGCTCACCACATGCATGGCTTTCTCTTCAGCCATCCCTCCCTCCTTCCCCCACAGAAATATCAGCCGACGCCACACACTCGCCGGCTCAGCCAAAACTGACGACGAGGGACGCCCAAGTTCAATCTCCAAAACCCATCGAAAGTAAGAGTCATTAATTATAAGCGAACGAGAGGCCGCGGTGGGTGGCGTCGTTGAGAGGGTGGAGGGGAAAGAAGGAATCATTTCGGTGAGCATAAAAAATGTATACGATTATAGAAGCAGCAATGGCGTCAGTGTAAAATTAAAGCTTGGTACGCGAGGCATTATATTTTCAATACAGATCAAGGGAATTTACATAGTGCAATAACCAAATCTTAATCTAGAATGCAAACCTTGATTGATTATTTCAGGATACACAACTGAGGTAATTCGCCCCTTCAGGGTGATTAAACTTTCATAAAGGTTTTATGGATGGAAGAAGGGTAGTACGTATTCTGAGAAGAATAAATAAATACGATAGGTAGATAGGTCCCTTGCACTTGTAAAAACCTAGAGGATTTTCACTCACTTCTATTAACACCAAACTCCACCGGTAGCTCACCTAATAATAATTAGAGGTGACCCATCATTTCAGGTAGGTTAGGATGGAGAAGGGTTGACGGACTAATCTTTTGCTGGAGGGCACGTATATTTGGGAAATGGTGGACGGGTGGAGAGAAAGCCAGCATTAGAATTAGCCCACTCCTTGAGAAAAGCTTCAAGGGGTCCACATTTGAATATTCCACTCGACGGACATGGTGCTACACCAGGAGTCTTCTCCACAAAGCAACCAATTAGATCAGGACTACATAGGAAAATCTTAGCACTCTCCAGGATTCCGACCCGGGTCCTTCAGGATGGGATGCCAGGGCCGGCTCTAGCCACCACTGCAAGGTCCCCGTTCAATTTTCTACTAGAAGATTTTAAGATAAGGGTTTTCGGAATGGTTAGAAAAATTGTATACTGCCAAACCAAGTCAATATACCAAAACAAACCTGAGCCGAAAAAAATTCACACGTTTTTTAAATAATATGCTAAGATAAGGGGCAAATTTCGTTTAACATCCATGCTGCATGAATTATTTATACAGGAGCACAGGCTTCATCTGGTGCACTAAGCCGGCAAATATTATTAGCATACAAGCTAAGCACTGATGTTCACGGAAAATAAACACATGCACTAGGTGAAACGTGGCTGATAGTAGCGACGTGGTAGCTGTACAAGTTTAATATGACGTTCATGAGTTTTAGTTACGGCGCATTGATTTTTTCATTTTAATTAATTTAGGCCGAAGATGGAAATTCGGGGAGTTTTCCAGATATACGTCATGCTGCACGATAAAAAAGACAACCAACACGAACTAAATCGTTTTAGCTGTTTTCTCCATCATTAGCATTAAACGCAAACGTACAGCAAAAACCATAAAAACCGTATTTTGTATCCCAACTAATAAATTGTATTCCAATTTCTTCGATGGGCCAATTTTAAAATTTTATTTATTTTTTGTTGTACTTTTTGCTGTCAAACTTGGCAGAACTGCGTTAATTAACCGCATAAATGCTGTCAAAATTGTGTTGTACTTTTTGCTGAGCCAAGTCATTTTTTGTAATAGAATTTTACTCCAAGGGTGATGCCCAGAGATTAATAAATATATGGTCTATTCTGGCATTATCCGCCCCTCCCCGGACAATGGTTAGATTAGTAAAGGTGAGCATATTTCAATGCATGATCAGCAAGTTGTCTCCCTACGCATTTGGTGCCTTTCAGCTTGAAGTTATCCGCGGCTGATGGTTTGACGGCGGCAGCAGGTTACCTTGGATGGGCGAGTCGACCATCTCCGGCGGGAGCCGAAGACCGGCCGACTGAAGGACGGGTCAGGCGAGCCAACAACATGAGCGAGGCGAACGAAGCCGAGGATAGACAGAGACGAGGAGGTCGTCGTTTGTGTATGCGCCCTACCTCCTCCACTTTCCCAGCCTTTCCCAACCATTACACACCCACACACACACCGCCTTTGCCCTCTTGCGTGTACTACCGCCCCCCAAAGCAGACACCGCCTTCCCTTTCTTCCACCTTTCCTTTGTCCGACGGCCAACCCCATCATTTATTCCTTTGCCCGAACGCGAGCGGCGTCGGACTTCGAGTAAACAACTACGGACATTGGAGTGGACATTAAACCTCGCTTTCGCAGGTGGGCGGCGGCGGAAACGACAGCCCCACGATGCGCGCATACAAACGGACAATGGGAGGGGTAACGAAAACAGGAAAAAAAGATAAACGGGAGAGAAATTTAAAGGGAAGCGTATTTTGAATGACCCCTCTCCGGCTGCAACGGGAGACCAGCGGTCGACTCGGCGGGCAATTTTCTGTTTCCTCGCCCCTTACGGGTACACGGGACGAATAGGTTTCAGCCCTCTACATCTCCCCACTACTTCAACACCTAACGTAAGATTTCTTAACGAGGAGCGAAGGGGTATACACTTATCAAGTGAACGTTAAATGCTGTGGGGAGATCGTCAGACTCGTGTCATTATAGCTAGGCGTCTGAGATGAGGCCCGTGTCCGAAAATGCGTCCATTGCTGAAAAACGCAATCCCATCGCACTACGATATTAAAAGAAATTTTCCACTACCCCGAAAAATAACGCAAGAAAAACAGTGAATGATGTTGGTTGGTAATATAAAAAACGAATAGGAAAATTCAACTTCTCTTCTCCGGTTGCAAAGGCGGATTCATATGACAGCTTGCAGCGGTGTCAATATCAAATCATGGGATTTTTACTGGGCGCGACAATTTCTGAAAATCAATTCAAAAATATGAAAAAGTATCTTTTTCGGAAAAGATGTGCCGCCGCAGAAAAGGATAAAAGAAAATTAGGGCAAGCCGAGAGGCTTCCATCTGTACGGAATAATTGAAATGGGATTGCCAAGCGCTTATTTGCGGGAAATTACCTTGGATGGTATGGGTGATAGATATTATCAATGTACGCACAAATAAATTATACATCCGAAAAACGATAGGCTCGCTGAAAGGAAAACAGTTTACAATACATGATTCAATCTAGTATCGAAGCAACCAACTTCATTTCTCCCTTATCTCTCCGCCTGGTAACAGTTATGGGTAAACTAATAAACACAGATGACGGAATGTTGATGAACAGATTTCAGTTGATCCAATGACAAACGTTATGAGCTGAGAAAGATTACAACGGAATTAACTCGATAACGCAAGGCGAACGGTTGGGGTTTCGTCAGAGTGCGGATTACGAGGGAGGAGCGTAATATGGAAAGGGGGAGGATTTGATTGCATACCCTGGAGTTGGTCTAAGGGAGCATTAATCATTCCCTCGCAGATTCAAGCGCAAACCCGCCAAACCGAATTCACATTTCCACGATTACCACCTAGCCGCTCCAACAATCCCTCTCGTGAGCGGTCCCAGGTGTCCCCCAGGGTAGCATCATAGGGCCCGTGTTATTTCATCACGAATTAACGGGCTCGATGATGCCCATGCAGTTACACTGGTAGCACGGGGAGAGATAGAGACGAAGAAATGAGCTATTTAGCATCTTGATATCTGTACTATGGTGACGCTTTACGAGACGAGAGGCAGTAATCAAATTAAATCGAATGCCTACTTGTATTTACCATCATTTTTAATACATGCGATCATAATGCTATAGACGGCTAAAGAAGAAAACAAGAATCAGAAACCATTAAGAACGCCCTATTACGTGCTTCCCATAAAAAAATCTATGACAAACTATGAACAAAAACGTGAAGGGCAAGAGAATCGAGGAGCATCCCCGAACTACTACGATTTCTTAATCAATTATTAAAAACAACAGATAACTGTGTAAGTAGGTATTCATGCAACCTCATTGAAAATTCTAAATGTATTATGGCAGCCCCGTAAAACCTGTCTTCATCCATCACACCAAATTATTCGAATTTTTGAACTTTACAACCGGTTTCGATATTTAACGCGAATATTCATGAACAAATAAACAGATATGGACTAGTGAGATCGTAAGGTAATTAATTCTAGAGTCAGAATAAAAAATAAAGTCAGAATACACGGCAAAAAAAGTTTTTAATATCTGCGTATGGCGACATCACTTCGATACAAGCTTGAAGATATATAGAGGAGAAGTGTAGGGAGTCGTGAATAGGGCAATGTTCGGGTACAAAATACGGCGTGAATACAGCTACCTATATAAAACGAGAACATAAAATGTCACGATTTCATCTAATTTCAGTATTTGACCAGCTGATTGGTAAGTTTATGGACAGTACTTATTCAACCGCCCTGATTTCTGGCATACGTTCTGCTTCTCCTCGTACACGCGATCCGCCATTAGATCCCTCTTAAAATCCTCATATCGTCCTCTTGTTCTAATTTCATCCAGAATTACAAGCCTCTTCCATCCTCTTCCACGCTAACCCAGTGTTCTTCCCACTATTACCCTCTTCAGCATTCCCTCTCTTTTCCGTACGTCCTCCATCTATCTCTTCTGCCTCCCCCGAACCTCCGCCACCAGCTTCCTCTCCTCCCCAGCCATATCCAGTACCTCTTCGTTCATCCTCGCCACCCAGCAGCGCAGCTCAAATGCACACCCCTCCGACTGATTCACCGGCAACCACTCGATTCCCCATTCCTTGAAATCCCATCCTCACCCTTTTTAATCACTCCTGGCTCGGGGATAACATCGGTGAGGTCTGAAGCAGCACGCCAAAATGCACCCACACACACACACCCTCCGCCCTTGCATCGCCTGAAACCACTCTTCTCTTTCGCCGATTCCTCCGATCCTTCTTTCCGCATAACACATACAACCTCGAATCCACCTCTCCCCCGACCCATCCAGCGGAGGGAGGGGCACACATGCACAAAAATAAAGGATCCCGCACCACTCGATCCCCTGAAGCGACCGCTGCCACCGAATCTCCGAATGGATCTCCAGATGGGTATCCGGCAAGAGGGTGCAAAGCATTAATCACCAAGGGGTTCTATCCGTCCCTCCCACGCGTTTAGCCCTCTCCCTCTCTCTCGGGGAATCAATGGGGGAGAATTTGAAAGCGGGGAGAATGCGGGAAAGGGAATTTATAGCGGGGGAGGAGAGAAGAGTAAAAGGAAAGAGTCCCAAAGACGAGAGGGAAAGACCGAGATAGAAAGGAACGGTGTGGGGAAAACGAGGAGAGAAGAGTAAAAGGAAAGAGTCCCAAAGACGAGAGGGAAAGACCGAGATAGAAAGGAACGGTGTGGGGAAAACGCACGATAACGAAATTATCGAAAACTCGAGCCCTTCCTCCACTTACGGGAATAATCAGCATGAGTATTTCAATCCCGAGACTAGTTCATCCATTCCCTCATATTCAATGGTAACCCTGTTACACCCAGACAGAGAGTAAGATGGTCCATGGATCCGCCGTTTCCGGTCCATGGACCTCATTGCCGGGACAAACCCCTTCTCTATTTTCTTCAATATCTCCCCACATCCATACATCCGAAATAAATAAGATATTTCAATTTACAACCTTACCCGCTTTCATAGCAAATTTAATGTTTTGACAGCCTTACGGCCGCTTTACACGGTACATTTTATTGCACAAACGAATGTATCATAAATTGTACAAAAAATTAATGGAATAAGAGTAGGTTCTATTTCCCGTTGCGTTATTCAGATAATCATACAATTTGCCGCTTTACACGGTACGGTTTTCCTCATGAAAGAGATCATACACTCGTTTGCATAATAAAATGTAGCGTGTAAAGCGGCCAATAAACAAACATTCAAGAGTGAGTTCATGAAATAAATGTGTATTTTCAAAATCAAGTCTTCCAAGTAACACAGCGGAATTTCTGTGAAAAGGAGAAATTCAATGCAAATATACATGCTGAGTCAATTTCAATTTAGTAGTTATTAAAAAAAATATTATTGTATATTATCAACTTCATAAAAAAATATAAACACAGTACGTTATCTATTACCGAGTAATATACACAGAGTTAACTACGTTCACGTTACTACTACAGTACCACGGAAGTAGGACACGCTTTGTCACTGAAACCGATGAAATGAAATAAAAAGAAAAGAAATATTCTCCGAAACATCTCGAATCTAGTGACCGGATTTGTTTCCCGGAATTCACGAATTATATCCCACGGCAGATCTAACAAAGGGAAGTGGGATCGTAAAAAAAATTAAAAAAGCGACTGACAGCCGTTTAGGATGATTCAACGTTATGCGTCACCGTGGAGATAAAGTAAACGCCCGGGAACCAACGCGACATTAAAAACGATGAGATGAGGCCCGGGGATATTGAAAAAAAAAGATAACACATCATCCTCCGGGGCCCCTGCCACTCACTCAATCCCACCCCGCTTCAATTTGTTGAAAGAGAACACGCAGAACGAATCATGCAGAGACGATTCGCGCGGGTTTGGGCAATGATGGAAAAAAAATAATAATACCGCAGGGCTCGGGGCGCAATCCGGGCCGACAATCCGTAGTAGTACATACATAAATATGTGCACACCTTCATCCACAGCGATTCAATCAATAGGCGAACCAAAAAAAATACGTAAAGGGAACGGCAACGGGGCTCACTAATATACACACGTACATAAAGAGGGATCAGTTCCAAATAATCCATGCATTCAAATGAAATTTTCGACAATCCGTAATAAAAACTGAAAGCATCGCACAGAGGGAGATTTGGAGGGGTGGCTAAGAGGTGGGGGTGGAATAAAAAAAATCACCCGGTAGGGGGAAGGGGGGGGGAAGAGAGAGAGAGAAAAATTGAAGAGCGTATTATGCGGGAGAAACGCCGCGCAACACAAAAAACTGGGATCGGGGTTGTTTCGGCGATTAAAAAAAATGAACAAAGAAAAGCGGCAAGGTTGAGAGAGAGAGAGAGGGAGGATTCCGCCCTATTGGGGCGCGTGAGTGGGAGAAACAGAAAACGACAAAAAATTGAAGAGTAAACACAAAAAAAAATAAAATTAATGAAAAACGAAAAAATAAATATAAACACTGGAAACAAATCCGGATGGGCGTCGGGGTGGAAGGATTGGGGAGGGGGGGAGGGTAAAAATAACGTTCCATTTCTGTTCCAAATGATTATTTATAGCGCGGGCGCGCATCTGGCAAAATAAAACTCGGGGGGATATTAACCGCATCGTTGAATGGAGCTTATACGCCTTAAGTGCGACTCCACCGAAATTCCGCCCCAACTTTTAATGCTCCCACAGGGGGGGGGAAGGAGGTGAGGGAGGGGGTAGCGTCTCTCCTCTCCTACGGGGAACGGGAGAAGAGGAGAGAAACAGGAGGGGTTTGGGAGAGAGGAAGTGATACAGAGACGGCGAAAAGCACCCGGGGGAGACCTTCGCAACACAAAATCCCCCCTGAAATTCCCAGTGTATTTCCATGCTCCCCACCAACCCTACGGGTAATACAGCCTTAATACTCCCCCGCCACCATCCAACCGCCCACGGCTGCTCCCCACACCTCCCGGCGTGGCAATACCAAAATTTCACAGCGAGGATGGGCAGCAGGTGGGCACGGCGGATGCGGCAAATGGGACCACGGGCGGGAGTTGCTCCCTGGCTTGCGGCACCAGGAAGGAGGCGCGGTGGGAGACGCGCTCCCGGGAGTTTGTGCGTGATGGAGGGAATAAGAGGCAGGCATGGAAAACTTCGGGGGGTGGAGGAGAAATGACAAGGGAAAGAGCGTAGCTTGCGGAAGACAAACAAAAGAGAACCGAACGCGTGTTCCCGTGTGCTACGTTCGTCCTGCGGCAGAAAGAGACATGGATTTCAATTGGGAATATTAAGGGGGGGGAAGGGTTGGAGGAGGAGAGGGAAGCGGCGTGAAGCAGATAGGGGAGGGTGGTGGCGCAAGGCGAAACGCCGGCAATCAGCGTAATTGCGAGCGTCCAAAAAAAAAAACGGAGTGCCGAGAGTCTGGAGGATGCCCCTAACAGCATCCAGCAGGAGTGGATGTGAGCACAAATCTCCCCTTGGAATGTGACGAAGGTGTCCCTCGTACGTGCGTATATATCAACGCTCTAAAAGCCTCAACTCCTACCCCTCACCAGCCAAAACCGAACTCCGAACCCCCGGCTTTTAGGCATAAACTCGATGGATTGGGATGCTAGCAATAACATTTTTCCACACTAAAATGGATATTTTTAATCATTAAAAATCACAAAAGACTAACTAAACTTTAAAACGGTAAAATACAACCATTTTCCAAGGTAAACACTCGTCGGCACAAGTTTAGAAACGTAATACAAGAGAGGCAGAAAGTGCTGCCTTCATTGATTGATGAAATGGGGCAAGTAAACATCTTTTCGAGGGGCAAAATAAAGCTTTACTGAATTCTAACTGCTACTTCAATTTACTAATTCAAGTAAGATACCAAATATTAACAATAACACACGAGAGAGCTGATAATAAGGTAAGCAGTATTTTTTGCGTCATTATATACCTACTTAAACGAATGAATCCTCACTGTCAACATTCTTGTGATACCAATTTTTCAATCAGTCTTAAAAAGTAAAAAAATATGTTTTCTCGAGGAAATTGCCTATCGCTTTTTTAACCGTTTCCCAGCGAACTTCTCAAAACTTATCAGCAAATATGTTGCGGCACCCAATAAAGTAGAGAGATTGGTAGGACTGGTTATACACTTAGGAGGAAATGAGTCATGTCCTTTGAAAAATTATTTTTGCAGTTTCTGAACTAACTCAACAATGAATCACAAAATATATAACAAGCCGGACACGAATGCAACCAAAGGAGATAACACAGGACTATAAGGACATGGAAATCCTGTTCACTCAATGGATTATTTAACCCAAACTCTTTTGTTTCCTCGTTCAGCTAATGATTCCTATTAATATTTTAATGACTTCTTTCGCTAATCGTGTCATTATTCCGCGCGCTGTTTTGATTTATTTTTCAAAATCCGCACTGAACAGCGATCTCCTCCTCCCTCTCTTCCATTACATTCCGCTGCCTTGCTTCTTGATTCCGAAGCAATCTTCTGATCCTATTTGCTTTTCCCGTTGCCACCACGCGCGCCCTCCCCACCCTGTCTCCCTAATCTATCCTCATATTTCTCCGAGCCTCTCCAACTCCAGCCCTTCAACAACCCGACCGAGGCAGGGATAACAAAACTTTCCCAAATACGAGAGTCTTAACTTTTCCGCCGCCCAGTGAGAACTAATCGCTATAAAATGAAAACCTGGATCGCTCATTGCCTCCTTCTCCTTCCCTCGCACTCGTTTCAGAAGACTAAACGATAACAAAGAGGAAGGAGAACGAAAGGGGAAGGAGAAAGAAAGGGAAAGAAATAACACAGCGTTCCTACGCGAAACGCGAACCGATTTCGATGCGTCGTGATCGATGGCTTCACTGAGTCTTCGAGAAGAGGAAAAATTTATAAGGAAACAAAACGTAACTTCGATGAATTTATCACTTTTTGAAGCGAACGAGGGGTAAGATGTGGGTGTATTGCTGCTTTGAGAGTACAATTTGCGATCATTATTTTTATTATTCTCGAGGGTAGGGGTTTTTGTAACCTTCAATTCCCTGGCTGCGTTACATATTTTGAAACAATTCCTCCCATACATTGCTATATTCTCCAAAACACATCACTCTAACATAGCCTGACTCCTTTTAACCACTATCCTCAGCTGACCTAAAACCCCTCTCCGATAGCTAACTAAAGGTACACTTGGAGAATGGTACAGAATTTCCCACTCAAGATTAATTAGTGAGCATATAAATTAACTGAATTCATCCCATAAAATGAAAACTGAAATCTTTTGGGCAAATGTCAAATCTTTATTCGATATTTCCATACCAGCCTTTTGCAGCGGTTCATTTGATTGCATCAGCCACCACATAGTTAGCAAAAAAAGTCAGAAGAACCTAGAGAACTCACACTTCCAATACTCTCTTATGTTCAGGTCTTCATTCATGCATATACATAACCATGTCTTTTAAAAAAGTCATTAACTCCCCCACGACTCACACGTAACTCTCAAATTAATATCCGATAATTTTCATTGAGCCATCTATCTATCACGTAGATGAACATTGAAGGAGCAAAAACACCCTAGATATTCACACGTGCGAATCCTATTCATCAATAATTCTAATTTCTCCATTCCGCAAGTCATAAATAGTTTCTAAGTTTTCTGTGAAAGCGAGTCTTTGAGATAAAAGAGACTATCGACCCCACTTTGATTACTTGATACAAATTCGATGTGTTTCATCATACTGGAGGGATGCGAGCAATTGCAATCCAGAATGCGTTGCACTTCGATGTTTTCGATTCTCACGACGCACTGGAGAGAGAGAGAAAGGGGAATGAAGGAGCAACACGGTCTCCGGAGAGGAAGGCAAGAGGACGAGGCTTGACTGGGAATTAACTTTATCGATAACACGCGGTCGGTCGCGGTCGGAATGATAAGTGGCTTGAGTGAAGCCTAGCAGAAAAAAAAAACAAAAAAACGCGAAAGTGGCGGCGGTATTGGTGTGGCGAGGGCAGCCGACGTGGGAGAAAAACTTAAGCGAGAGGCCAGAACGGTAAAAGGGGGAAAAAAATAAACGATCCAGGAAAAAATGAAAGGGCACATACCAGACAAAACAAAAACTTGGAAGAGCGAACGAGTGCGATGGGGAGGGGATTTAAAAAGTAAAAATAATTTCCTCCCTTTTGTTGCCCTGAGAGCTTTCTTCCTTTTATTCCCGCACTTGTCTTCATCCCGCTTCTTCTTGTTTTTCGCGAGTGTTTTGTTTGAGCTTCGCGTCGCAGTCGGTTGCCGTTTCTGTTGTCGTCGTCTCCGCGGTGCGACCACTTCGCTCCTCCCGGCTTCCCCCGACCGCCTCGACCGCCAATGGATTCCACACGCTTCCCGCACTAAGTTGAGTTGTAAACATGTCGGTGGTTGTGGAGAGAAGAAGGTGGGGGGGGGAGAGAGAAAACACTATCCCCCTACTTCCACCTCTATTCGGGACGGATGGGGGAGGAAGTGTGACGTTGCGGTCGTGGAGGGAGGACTATAACCACGCGATAAACACGGTCAGGAAGAACCCGCGATTCCATCCCCAGATATCGAGGAAACTTTCCCCGACTGCTATATGTGCGGGGGGTGAGCCGAAAGTGGCGAGACGATTAACGCAGGCCGACAAAACAAGCACCTGCTCTCTTAAATGGAGGTATGGTGGGGGGGGGGGTGGGCAAGAAAGAGGAGAGGGTAAGCATTGGTCGGCAGGTAATGCCTGAGTTGATGTAAGACACTCCTTTCGATTTATAGCTAACGAGGGCTTCAGACTGATGAAAGGTAAATATTTATGTGGCCAATAAATACAGATATCTCCCCAAAATGGGGAAGTAATATTAAATCGTGACATCCTCACGGAATAAAATTAAAATAAACTAAAAACACAATTATCACGTTTTCAATTCATATACTTGTAAACGTCGTCCAGTACGTTCTGCATCCACTCTCAACCCCTCTCTTCTCACCTTGTAGAAAATATAGAGTAGGATGCGCTAATGCGTTATATTAAGAACCCCTGCGTATTATGCTAGGTTTGATCATCTTAACACGATTAGAGAGATAGATTGTCGTACCGAAGGATTTAAAATGTCATTTTTCCCGCGTACCATAAGAGAGAACAATAGGCAGCGTAGCAAAGGGATAGGTAGGTGAAATATAGTTAGAGTAGTCTGTAGTGCATGATGCATATAATAACAACCAATAATCCCTTCCTTATTATGTAGATACTAACCATCTAGCTCCATGTGACCCTATTTTATAGCATGTCTCCCTTAAATATCCTACTTGCATGTCAATGGTTAATGTTTGGTGATCTTCACCCCCTGCCACACACCCTCGTGGTGGCTCGCAGGGTATTACGTAGATGTAGATGTAGATAAAGGAAATACCCATCTGCCCAGAGGATGTGTCCGGCAAAGGAGAAGAAATTCGACATCATGAGATTCAGGCGCTGGTGACTGCAACAGGAGAGATGGTCCTTTACGAAGGTGGACCGCGAAAGTTTTAATAATTTGAAAAATACATGTGTTCGCAGAGTTCATTATCACTTCAAAAATTAATATTCAACCAATTTATTAGCAGGTGTTTGGACAGTCCCGAACTCGTAGTTCAATTGGGTCAGTGTCATCTTCGAGCTTTCACAATTATTATTATCTAATTCCACACCATTAGGTCTTAGAAATATTTTTTCTCCCATAGTCCCAAATTCTTGTTCTCTGCCTTTCTCTTCCACCCTTACCGAACATTTTCAATTAAATCGCCCTATTCAATACGCATCTTATCTCTAAATACGACCTTCTACCATAGATTTGCATTTCAGCGAATATCATACGAAGAGGAATAATTTTTACCACAGTTTCCTACGCGGGCTCTTTCCGAAGCGCAGAAAAGCGGGGAAAATAGATATAGGGAAGAAGGAGGCCAACCAATCTTGGAATTCACTGTAGCTTCAGCCGTTGGAAAACCATTACCATCGGTCTAAGCGTTTAAACAAGCTCTAAGGGAATGGAAGAGGAATGGAAATGGCGACGAAGGGAAGTAATGAGAAGGAAAGAGAGAGGGAGAGCAAAAGAGGGAGCTGAAAGAGGGTGTGATTAGAGCTAGAGAAAGAAGTGATACCCATCTCCTTTTGACATTCCTCCGTTGAGTGTAGAACGGTGATGCGAATTTCGCCCGAATGGAGCTATACGAGCGAAATGGTGCTAACCTGTGTTAGCATAGCAGCATAATAATTAGAAACACTTTGAACGCTAATAACTAAAACCTACTACTCGTCTAAAATAGAATTTTGGGCATTAAAGTTCCATATGCACAAGCTAGACGGTAAATGTACGCTTCCGTCACACACCTTTCAAAAATTGTTTTCGACCCTTTTCACAAAGCGTATCACCGCGAAATTTTTGTGACAAAAACTAGAAAGATGCCGGTATCTAGTGATAATTTTATTTTGGGGGAATAAGTAATTTACGATAAATAGGAAATTTTCAAAGCTTGAGGTGACGTTTTTCCCGGCCGCCATTGTCCTGTTTCCACTTTTGACCGCAGCGTGGCGCGACAGTCGCTTAGTTGCGTTTACCCACTAACATCTCCCGTTCCATGTTGATGAGACGTATTTTCTAGAAAAAAATCTCCCTCGAGACGGTTGGTGATTAGAAGGGTGGAAATAGGAGGTGCAGGCATGTAGAGACGTATATTTTCTAGAAAAAAATCTCCCTCGAGACGGTTGGTGATTAGAAGGGTGGAAATAGGAGGTGTAGGCATGTAGAGACGTATGAAGGGTATATTGTAGAGGTGAAGTTACAAATATCCCTCTATCGGAGCTTTCACGACACTGAGAAAATGGCGTCGAAAAAGTCGGAAAAATAACGAAAATTGGACATTTTCTAACGTGAATATCTCAAAAACCTGTGGCTTAACAACTTTGCTGTAACTTTTATTTTGTACTGTGGTTCTTCAACATCTAAACTATTTCACAGTCATTATCGTTAATATCACCAATTTCCGGGAATAAGTGTTTGAAAGGTGTGTGACGGAAGCGAACATTTACCAGCTAGACATTTAAAAATAGTGAGTCCTTCAATCCTCAATCAAACAAGAAATATACTCACGCACGACACTATCAAGCACAGGGTAGGTATTTTCAACAAAATTTTTATCTCACGCGCTTGCTTCCCGGTATTTCTGCCCGACAGTCAGTCTGCAGTGGGAAGGAAGACGACAATGCCTACGAAAAAGTTGGGAAAGGGAACGAGAAACTTCGGCTGCGACCAAGTGCGTACACAGGGGGGGGGGGGGAAGTGCTGACGAGCTTTGAACACCACCCCCAATACTCTGCAAGCCTGTCAAACCCGGTTCTAATGGCCACTAGTTTAGTCCATGTGCTTCTAAATCGAATCGAATCGACTCGAATCAGGCTTAATTCGATTCGGTTCGCCCGCGAATCGGGATGCTTCGAAAGCGAATGATTCGTAACATTCGAATCAGAGAGATTCGTCTTCGAATATTTAAATTCATTCGAACATGGCACTCATCCCCGAATTGCACGCCGTCCGTTTAGAAGATGTTTTCCTCACGCGAAATGAAAATTTAAACGACCGCACGTTATTCTGCGCCATTCTTTGTGCCACTATATAGATGTATAAGCTAATGTAAGGCCCGGAAATATAGTGAAAATCTATATTACTTTAACTCAGCATAAACTTTTGCATTTTATTTAGAAATTGAATTGGATTCGCAAGCGAATTTTTTAGGGTGATTTGATTCGCTAAAGAACATTATTTTTAAAATTCGTTTCGATTCGATTCGAAATATCTTTTGGGAGATTCGATTCGGTTCGATATGAAAATCCCTGATTCGCACAGCACTAGTCAATGCATTTACAGATACTCTGCAGTGTTTATTTACAAGTACATTTTTTGTTTTTCACTAAGATAACTATGTTCGTCTCCCAATTGAAAATGTAACACGATTAATATACATATTATTAGAGATAATCCTTTGGTTAGGCTAAAATCTTGGGAGCATTGAGACTCCAAAGGTGAAGATTCCAGCTTCAACATAACACGAGAGCGGGGACAAAGAGTAGGGTGAAAAGGAGATGAAAGAGGAGAAAAGGAAGGGGAGAACATGAAGAGGACATGAGGAGACGAGGGGGGAGGTGGGGTGGACGCGGACGACGAAGGCAACTCAATTACGTGAAGATGGGGAGCCCGGACCGCAGGAAGGAGAGATAGGAGATCGAGAGGAGGAGTTGAGTAGCTAGCTGGGGCTGGTGAAGAGATTGTCTGCACACTGGGTGGTGGGGAGGAGGAAGGGGGGGGGGGCTTACGAAGAGGGGAGATGTAGAATGACGGGGTTGGGGGTGCCAAGTACGAAGTGGAGAGGAGGAAACATGTGAAGATCATGATTTGGAAAGAAGGGGAATATGGGAGGATTATCGTGTAGGGTGAAAAGGTTTGGAGACATGAGGTCTGCATATCGATATTCCTCTGCAGCCGATACATTTTTCCGATGTAGCAAGTGAAAGTATCGGAATATTTTTTAAACCGGTAACATCGTAACTGTTTTTTTCAACAGCGATACCAAAACCTTTGACTATTTTTTTTTTTCGTATGTTCAATTAAAATCACTTAGGAAACGGTCAACGAATCTGCCACATTTTCGATCAAACTTCATTTGATAATCGTATTTCCCATTTAAATACCATGATCCGTTTATTCAATGAAGTTTCTTCGTTTCACACATCATTAGGGGCTATATAAAAAACGGAGCGTGAAAATAACGGGAGACACATCGTTCACCTTCGTCTTTTCACCCCTCCTTTTCCATGCTCCCTCGATTGGCATGGCTGGTATACTAACACCCCATGCCTCTTTGGCGGCTGGCAGGGCGTGCAGGCGAAAAAAAGATACAGAATCTTTCATTTAATGAAGGCAGGTATCAAGATCAAGTTCAAAACGAAAAGAAAGTAAAAATATCAGCGGTAAATAACAGAAGGATATTTTTCATAAAATATCTATCGGGAATAATCAGTAAATTTTAAATATAAATTCAATATTATACTTTTTTCTAGAGATTCAGGTACAATCATTAAATAATCATAGTATGTATTACTATTTTTCCAACGATTTTGAGGGAAATCATCATTACCTTGAAAAGAACAAGTTCAGGGACATCAGAAGAAATTCTGAAGCTCAGAGAGAACGAGAGTAAAGATGCAAAACGTCGGCACGGGTGTAATAATATGATACTTTTTGATTATTACTATATCTCCAAAAAATATATTGTACGATGAAACTGCCACGAGAAAAATTCGACATCGACCGGGAATCGAACCACGGACCTTTGGTTAGCCGGACCAACTACGCTATCCAGGCTTCCTATTTCTCGTGGCAATTTTGAGACCCGGCAAACCAAAGGTCCGTGGTTCTATTCTCGGTCCAGGCTGAATTGTTCAAGTTGCATTTTCATCGTATTTCACCTGCTATGTTAGAATACTTTCCAAAAATCATCATCATCATCCACAGCTCTAGTACAGCCCGGTGTGGGCCTTGGCTGCCTCTACAATGTGCCTCCATTCACTTCTTCTTGCTTTCCGCCTCCATCCCGTGACTCCCATTGCCTTCAAGTCTTCTTCTGCATCCTGTAGCCATCTCTTCCGCGGTCTACCTTTCTTCCTGACCCCTTTCATCTTGCTATTAAGAATTAATTTTGGCATTCTTTCGATTCCCATTCTTTCTACATGACCCAACCCTGCCAGCCGTAGTGCTTTGGAGAATCTAACTATGCCCTTTTCTTCTAGAATATATTTTATCGCCATGTTCATTCTAATCCTCCATCTCTCTCCTTCTTGAATTGTTCCATAGATCCTCCTTTTGATCTTTCTTTCAAATTTCCTAAGGATTTCTCCATCGTGTTTTGATAAAGTCCACGTCTCAGCCCCATAGGTTACCACTGGCCTTATCAGGGTTTTATAAATCTCCGGTTTAGAATACTTTCCAAATCTTCAGTTTAGAATACTTTCCAAAAATACAACATTTTATCTAAATTTTGTATTTTTTATTATATTTTTTGTATTATACAAAATTTAAATAATTAGAGGTCGATAAAAGAAATCATTATCCGAGTAATAAACATTTATACTCGGATGCATACATGTACATTTATACTCGGATGATTTATTTTATCGAACTCTATTTATTTAAATTCTGTATTTTTGGAAAGTATTCTAAACTGAAGATTTGGAAAGTATTCTAACTAAAGCAAACTTCGCACTCAAGAAGAAAAGGAGTTGGGCTCACTCATGTCTCACGTCTTGAAATGGAAAGTGCGGACTTGAATAAAAGTCATCGAGCTGAAGATTACTTTTATTACCTCGATTCCCACACATCGATACATTTTTATACGCCGAGCTCAAATCCCTAGTTGTGGTCGAGAGGATGAGGAAGGCGAAATGAGATAAAGTTGGAGAAGTCGATACGCAGTTCTCGCGGAAGAGAGAAGTGGGAGAGGGGGAATGGATTGGGGAGGCTGGGGGTGTGGGAGGTGGGGTGTTGCGGGGGGAGGAGGGCGTCGGCTCCGCTGCTCCTGGAAGTGAATTGTAGATGTGTAACTTCCCGAGGTTTTCCCCGCGTGCGGCAAATGAGAAAGGAAGGAAATTGGGCGAGGAAGGTGCCGGAACCTTTTCCTTCGAGAGGGACGGGGGGGGGCGTGGGAGGGATACGAGGGGATGAGAAACAGAAATTGGTTCGAAGAGGAAGTGGGGAGGGCGAAGAAGGGATGGGGGAATGCGCCATCGAGGATGATTCAGTTATTTATCCATTCGACTGTGGGTGCGGGGGAATCGGGGGAGGAAGGCGGAGGAGGGAGGTGCATGCCCCCCCCCCCCCGTGGGGATTGGAAGGAGGAGGTCCCGGCCCCAGGAATACAAACGATCGAGACCCGTGGATAGGAAAAGGAATACCACTACAAATTCTAATGCATATAAAACAAGAAGAACATCCTTCATCCCAGACGTATCACATATTTCCAACATGGGACGCGGGCTAAGAGATGAAAACAATGCCAAACTATACACTCATCCACCAACGTACATATAAAAAACAAAACTATACTCTTTATATTACACTTTATACTAAAAAAAATCTTTCCGGACTTCGCAGTAAAGAAGAAAAGGAGTTGCGTTCACTCACGTCTCATGTTTTGAAATGGAAAGTGCGAACTTGAATAAAAGTCATCGAGCTGAAGATTACTTTTTTAACCTCGATTTCACAGTTTTCAAATATCACAAATCATACACATGAAGTTAAATCATCGTTAAAACTGCTCGTTTTTATCACCCATTTGCCTCGGATGCGTAGCCCGTGAAATTACGCGGTAGATGTAACGGGATAAATGAAAGTGCGAAACATCGGGAAAAGTGAAAACAGAGCAAGGATTACCACACGCGATGGATGGGAGCAGATTGCTCGTGGACGTAATAAAAAATCCATTCTTATGGAATTTTCCATCGCCATGGAAAATTCCATAAGGATGAAAGAGTGGATGCGCTTGAGATATGCTCTCAGGGAATATTTTTTAAAATTTTGAATGCATACGGGAAGTAATGAAAGGAAAAAAAGACGTTATATTTCAAAACCAATTCTATCAAAAATATCTCATTCGTCATCGCGCATTCACCATCGTATCTCCATGGACCCACACGAATGGATCGTTCCAGAAAAAAATAAATAAAGTCTCTCCCGAAGAGAAAGAAAACGACCACCAACGCCATTGTTTCTGCTCGGATTTCCAAAAGAGGTAGCCGTAAAGAATAGCGAGGAGAAAGGACGGACTTTCGGAATAAATTTCAAGGCCCGACGCCTCCTGAAGCCGATGGCTTTTCGCTCGATCGGTTAGCTGTTTAAGTGCGGAGACGGGAAAACTCCTCGTGCGAACATCGTTGCATCTCGAGAGACGCCAGGATAAAAAAATCAGCCATGAAGCTCTCTCTCTCTCTCTCTCTCTCTCTCTCTCTCTCTCTCTCTCTCTCTCGTTTTGCACGGTTAAGCCAGCCCTCTTAACGTCGAAGAAGGGCGGAGGAAAAAAAATAAATATTCACACGGCCAGGATTTTTTTTACGACTTCTAAGGTAGCATCCTCTTCCTTCAATGGACGTCGTTCCCGAATACGTTTCGACCCGCTTCCGAGGAGTCTTCTCTTCCTCCGCCGGGGCGCGCAGTCCGATTATACGATGATCGTCCCCATTGCCTCCCTCGTCTCTTCCTCCCTCTCCATCTCTCTTTCTCTCACGGGGGCCTAGGGCATAAAGCCGGCGATTCTCCGGGGCGTAAAATTTAACGTCTCCGTCGTAAAAACCCAAAACCTTTTCTTCCGCGATGAATACGGAAGCTTCCCCGTGAAGGAGACGGGGAGGAGGAAATTAGGAGAACAACCGACGCCTCGCCCTCTCCCGAGGAACAGCCACGCTCTTTCAGACGTCGGTCTCCCTGTTTATAAAAAAATGAGGTTTAAATTAACTTGAACTAACCCTTAATTAGCTATGAACCTCTACTCATCAACACATATGACCCATAAGTTCAAACAGGCCGCGATTGAAACTAGGAAAGGCCGGAAAGCGAACAAGAGGATCATGGCTCCGTACGGAACAGAAACGTGGACCACTGGAAAAGTTACGAGAGACGAAATTAATCATACGACCTACGGGACTTGGTGCTGGAGGCGTCTTCTGCGAGTAAATGGGACGGATAAAATAACAATTCAAAAAGTATACACATGATAAGAAGGAGAGGGAATCGAAGGTAATACCACACTTTTAAGATGACCAAAATGGGCAGGCACAACGTGAGTTAAGATAAATTCGCGAAAAATATAATACACGGCAAAATATGAAGGAAGAGCAAACTAAGAGGGATGTAAAATGGGAATAATATCAAAGTGAAAAACTGCACGTGATGCAATGGGCTCAATTATTTCAAACCACGATATTTCATGCAGAACTTTCCGATAGCCACGTGACAACGCCCATTATGGTCACATTTTAAACTGCACTGAATACGGCTTTTGAAGCTTGTTTTTTGCCGCGATATGAAGGTGACAACATCAGATGCAATACCACTCGACACCTATCGTTCGCATAGTTCCATGACTACCGTTCTGTGGTTTTCACGGAACATACCGATCGTCAGGTACGATCAAATTAGTATCAACTGATAAAATCCCAATGCTGCCACGCACTGCACTCAAACAAGAAACGGCTCGAGGAGTAATGTCGTTGCTGACGCCATAATTTTGTCAACATTGAATATCATAGCACCCGCTTCCCATTCACGGGAAATATTTTTACTGCTATCACGTGGTTAGAAATATCCACACTCAGTTTTCATTTAAATTGTACTAATAATATATTTTTTAGATTCGAAACATATCGAATCTAAAAAAACATATCACCTAAGTCGAGAGTATTCTCAGCCCTTTTAGGCCTACTATACCGGTACACTGAAATTAGAGATCCCAGAGCATTACAGTCATATTTCTCATCTATTGTTCTTCCTCTCCTCTCCTACTGTCCCCCTATAAGGTCGATGTCAGCCCCATCTAATATTAAATCCCTGCAACATATCCCTAACTTCTTCGCACGTATTGTTAAAAATAGAGTGCCAAATCTTCACAACCTACCCTCTGATTATGTCTTGTCCTCACTCTCTGTTAATAAACTTGATCATATCTTCCTTAAAACCGATCTTAAACTTATCCATAGCACACTGAACTCAACCATCGACTGCCCCGACCTTGTCTCCTTGATAAATTTCAGAATAACCTCCCGACACACCAGAACTCACTCATTGCTCCATATCCCTACTCCCAGATTATCACTCACCCAACGCTCCCTCATTTTTCGCCTCTCATCTCTTGAAAATTCCCTTCCTGTTAAGATTGACCCTTTCAACCTATCTTCCACCGTCTTTGCCCACCTAGCCATTTTCCATTCCCAAAAAAAGTAATTTTTACCACCTCCCCATATTGCATTACTATTTGTTACCTTCTTCTTGTTAAGTTTTTGCATTTGTGTCCTTTTTTGTTTGTTATATGTTCGCTGTAAAATGGCTTTATGTGATCTTTTTATCAAATAAATAAATGAGAAAAGGTTTTAAGGAATCCATTAGGTAGTAATAACAATACCACAAACATTTTCCAATCGTCCATAGCAAGATTCAAATCGGAAGAACATCGTATAAAAATAGTAGCAGCCACTAAAAGTGCTCGCTCGCAGACAGGCATCCACAACGTTATCCAGGGTAAATGATGCATGAGCAGGGAGCAGAAAAAAATTTTCCACGAGGGGAAATTCAAAAGAAACAAAAAAAGACAAACGACGAAGAACCCCACGCTAATCCAATTGTATTCATAGCACAGAAAGTCGCCTCTAAAGTCGATTAAATCACCCGGAAAGACGCAAAGATGAGAAATTAAAATATTCCATTAAATCTTCTTTCCATATTTCCACGGACACCTTCAAGTTGTCACGCGGATTGGATTTACGCTTTTAAGTTAATATCTCTCGGAATTTCTTTTTCCTCCACGTAATAAAACGAGCTCCGTGCGCCTGAGATTCGGAGAGCGCGGTTAATGGAAGTGGTGAGCGCGGGAAATCAAGAATGGCGTCCGGAGGAGTCATCCAAATTAAGTCAGCCGCGAGTGGTGATTAAAAAATAATTTTCAAAAATAAAAAAAAACCTCCCGACTACCCTTCCGTGCTTTCAAACCTGACTTCATAAGTATTTTAAGAGGGGGTGGACAAGGGGGGAGGGGGGGCAAGGGGCTCTCCTCGCGAGAGAGATAATTTCGGGCTCTCAAAATTTACTGTTGGAATTTCATTTTCGGAAGGGGGGGGCGGAAAGTAGGAGGGTTCTTTCCTCTTCTACTACACCCCCGTCCTTCCCCGCCAACAAACTTTGGCTCGAATTCGCGGTCGGAATTTAATTTTCGGAATTCTCGAAGCCCCGTTCTCCTCCTCTTTAGGGTCGAGAGAAGGCTTTGGAGGAGGGTTTAAGTGGTCGGATGGGGAGGGGAGGGGGGTTGGAGATAAGGAAGTGGGAAGAGGACCACGCAACACTCCTCATAGCTCTCCGTCAAGTAGCTGTACAAGAGTGGAAGACGTCGGCGACTGCCCCGGCGGGTATTTCATGTGTTTGGGAAGCAAGGGTGGTGTATGATGCGATATAAACATGCTTGGATGAGAGCTTAGTCTGAAGGGTTGGGACAAAAAAATGAAAAACTCAGGAAAGACCTGACGTGCGAACGCACTCGATTATTTCGTCTCACTTTCCATAAGTAATGAAGTAATTTACTAACTGGTATCTATTGTATTGTCGGAGGGGGGGATCGAAGGTAAAAACCCAAATACACTTGGCAAATGTCTCGGTATTTAGTAATTCTACATACAGGGCTCAAAGCGATTATCATAGAAAATTTACGTCAGTGCGTAAATTTTATTTTAATTTTCGAAAAAAAAGGGATGCTAATACATTAAAGTATGATTAGAATCTTTGTAATAAATATTGTAATACATTTGCCCACATGACTATACCTATGATAGGTTAGATTTCAATTATAATATGTAAAAGATTGCTCAGACTACAGCCGTTAGTACTTTCGGAAGTACTTTAGACGAGAATGACAATGCAAACCAGTATTACACCTAATATTTCATCAGAAATTACGGTTGATGCTAAAATAAGGAATTAAGAAGGAAAATAATGATTTAAAACATGGGTTGGCAATTTTAATCGACGCACTCACTTTAATGAGACAAAGGGTAGAAGGGCATTACCAACCCTTGAGCCGCCTACAGCTGCCCCTGATATCATAAGTCCAGAAATTCTCTTACAATGGATTATTTGTAAGGAAGCCCAAAGGGATCATCCGGATTAGAAGTGAGGCAGACCTTCGGATTCGTGATCAAACGATCTGCTCACTGGACTACCACACTGCCAATCAAATTCATCGAGGGCATTTACCCGAATATCTATAAAGAGGAAGAGATGGAGCAATGAAGCATCTTGACCAACAACGCACCAATTGCATAGCGGAGCAACTACGAATACTTGAACGGCAAGTAAACCAACTACATTTGAATGCTCGAAAGGTCTGTTAACACGACGCATGAACCATTGCAGGCTCATACGTAATTTGAACCCAATTAATGAAGCAGGGCCTATTTACTGGCAATGTACTCACAGACTCACCCATGTCGTTCGGGTTTCCCGATGAATTTTGGAGGGGATATACATTTACGAATGAATACGTGCGATTTCATGAAACGTGTAATCATGCTTTGGATGGGGTTCTGATGAAAAATCCTAGGCCTAGCCAACTGCTCGTTTATATAAATACTCCGTTAAATAAATGAACACAAGAAAATACCCAGAGCAGGACACCAGGTCACATTGAGTACGGCTAAGAAACGAGTGAGATAAGGACTTAAAGATACCAGCGAATGAGGGGACTACAGAGTAAATGGGGGAATAGAACAAACAACAAATGGTAGACTAAACTCTCACACTACTTATCCCTCCAAAAAGCTCCAATATGGATGAACAATCACGATAACGGCACGGAAAATATAAATTCTATACGGAGAGAGCATATCAACTCCAGGAATTGTATAACTTAGTTACTTCACAAAGATGCCAAATATATTAAAGACCAATATTTATTAACGCTGAACGACCACTTCATAGATCCAGGAGAAAGAGAGGGACTTCGTTGGATTATAATTAGGGCATTAGGCTCCATGATTAACCCCGCCGCCACAGTACTTCAACACCAGAGCACAACACAACAAGGCCACTCAAAACGGGGGGAATATAAAAAGGGAGGCCTCAACCACCTCCAAGAGGGGTCGGGGCGGAGAGACTGCGGTCGGAGGAGCGCGAACAACCCACTTGACTGAAGGGAAGGAAGGAGATGAGATGGAGCCCGCCGAGTAAAAGTGATAACCGCAAGCGGGCCGCCCAGACGCGCTGGCAAGGGGAGAAGGAAACTTAATTCCGGGGGGGCAAGGGAAGAAGGCCCCGCATTGGAACGGACTGGATTTGAAGAGGATTGAATCATCCTCTCCTTAATCGAGTGAACGGAGCGAGATCCACCTCTTGAGAGGATCAGGAGGGAGTGGCTCATGAGGGAGGAGGATCGCGGGATGGAGTGGGCGTACGATAAGCGAGAGAAATAGATAGGGGGCCTGTCCCTGTACTCGGGGGACGAGGAGTAAGTCGCGGCAGAAGACTCTTGTTGGGAACCATGAGGTTGGCTTCGGAAGTCGGAGAGCTATGCAATACATCGGATCGTGATTGGATACGCTCTCACGATATCCCTCAGTTTTTATAGTGATCCGCTTTATTAACATTTCTAGTAGCGTTCTGCAAACTGAATAAAAAATTTCCATACTGGCTGTGAGAACATTCATTGAATTACTTCAAACTTCAAGCTGTTGATTAGCCAGCTATTACTACTTTGATGCTCCTTTCAAGAGCAGAATTAGAAGAGAGGTATTTTTGAAAGTATTAGAGTAAGAATGATAGTACCAGTTTTTCACCATTTACAGGTAGGTTTCTAATAAGTTGAACGCAGATATTCATCTATGAGTAGATAACGTTTCGTCCCCCATCCTCTCAATTTCCCCCCTCCCTCACACGCCTAAAAAAGCTATTCCTCCGTTTCCTTCTTGCTTAGATTATTCCTCCCTTCTATTAAAATCTCCAACATCCTGATTAAGAAAGAATTAATACAGGGAGATAGGTCCTTGTGAGTGAAAAACTGGGAGGATTTTCTCGGACTTTCTATAAAACCCACCTTTAACCGTTAGACAACTTATATTGTATTAATCCTATCATCACTATTTACCTCCACCTAACTCCCTATAGTAACTACCTTTCTTTACAGACTCATACTAAGCTTTTTTAAGTTTTTAAAGCGAATCTATTTCATCCTGAAAGACGTATGTCCTCTATTCCTCCACTAACTAAAATTTGAAGAGCTTATATCCTCTTCTCTTTTACCTCAGGAATGCATTTTAAGTGGTTACAAATCTATTCAGCCTGTGTCATCTCCGGAGATTTATTAATTTTTTTGTGGGGCATGCGTTTCGGCACGTGATAATTTGATGCACATATTGACGAGATCGCGGTTTGAATTACTCGAAAGATTGTAAATCTCTAAATTTTATTATTAATTTATTAAAAATTATAATTAAATTATTTAAAACTCTAAAGGTTTTAAATATTTAAAAGCGAATTTATTTCATACTGAACGACGTATGTCCTCTATTCTTTTACTAACTAAAATTTGAAGATCTTATAACCACTCCTCTTTTAACTTGATAATGACTTTTAGGTAATTACAAATCTATTCAGCTCGTTTTATCTGCGGAGATTTTTTTTGGGGGGTGGGGCAGGCGCTTCGAAACGCGTTAATGTAATGCACATGCTGGCGAGATCGCGGTTTGTACAACTCGAATGAAATCACCTGCATTTATCCAGAAGCATCTTTACATCGATAAACCGACCGCATCGCGAAGCTCATCTGCTCAAACATCGAGCGGGAATTATGAATGGGAAAGACGGGAGGAGGTGAGGAGGAAAAGGAGGCGGGACGTGAGAAACAAGAGGAGGAGGTGAGAGAGAAAATGAGGGAGAGAGAGAGAGACAGAGAGAGAGAGGTAAAGTGGTTGGCGAAGGAGTGAATTCTGGGATATTAAGCGAAGCTGCCTTTCGATAATCGCACGGAGGGGGGGGAAGGGGGAAGCGTGTTCGTTGGTGTGTGTAGGTATACCGAGAGAGGGCGAAGAGAACGTAATTAGTGCGAGCCCCCGGAGCCTAAATAGCTGCATGCGAAGTGGATGAGGAGAATCTGCCTGTTAAAGTGGGCGGGGCTTGAGATGATGACGATGTGGAGGACGTTAAGTAAGGGGTCCGGGGGGGTAGTAGGCGTTGCGAGAAGCGGGAAGGATAAACACCCTTATTAAGGAAGAGATTGGGGTCGCCGTATTAACCCACCCTTTCCCTCCCCATACGCCCCACCCCCACGAGTTAACCGAGCATTAAAAGGTTTTTTGTCAGCGGCGGTCTGGGAAACGGTGGGCTTCATCCGGGTGCTCTCTCCTTCCCTTTCGCGACGGAGGTGTTTTTTTTTGTAAGCGCAGTAAACCGCACCCGGTCATCACACGTCGCCAACGGGTTGAGGTCAGATAGAGGGAGACGATGGGGGAAGAGGTCCGTGGTGGTGGCCCCAGTGCCGCGATGAAACGAGATGAACGTGAGCGAGTGGTGAAGGCGTCATTCGCAGTCATGCGAGAGATGTGCACAACCGCGGACTGCCCTTGTTAAAAGCATCATTTCCAAGAAAAAAGTCTTCAAAAACCGCGAGATATATCTTGATCAGACTGAGTGAAACAAATTACCATAGCGATATAAAATAACGTGCAGGTTTTTTAATGATATTCATAAGTAAAAGAGGTATACCGATGGTTGTTAAGTTAGGATAAGTGTGTTCCATAGTTTCAGGCTCAATCATGAGGAAGTTGATTTTCACAAATGAAAAAAATTAACTTGGTTTTCTTCCACTGATTTATTTTCTTGGTACAACATGTTTCGACATAACGGTGTGAGGTCAAAGGTACCTGGTGATGTCACCGTTGTGTCGAAACATGTTGTACCAAGAAAATAAATCAGTGGAAGAAAACCAAGTTATTTTTTCATTTATTAGGATAAGTATATGATGATTCCATCTTATTGTCTAGAACTATAGGGACAACATTCTCCCTAAGAGTTACTTCTTCAATTAGAGGCATTTACTTATTCTCTCTATCCTAATCATAGGGCGTGTTTTCTCACTCCCCGTCTCCGGTTTCCCATCAACTCTATCACGGCCTTTGGCAGCTCCATCGGTCCATTATACCATTACCTTCCTTTACCTAATTCTCCTCCTCCTTATAGTTTCACCAAGCAGCTTCCTTTTCCCTCCGAAAATGCTCTACATTTCATATTTATTGCCATCCTGTTCGCTCGCTGTATCTACTTCATCCTAATGCACACCAACAGCCCATACAACTCCTGTCCACTTCCCTTCCCTAGTTTTCCATTTCGCAATTAAAATCTTAATATTACGAGTCAAAATTACGAAATATAATGTAGCTCCTCAAAGCCACTCTTACACGCATAGACAATGAAAATGACACCGGAAGCATAAACAATCACATTTTACTAGGAAAAGTACCATTACAAGAATGGGATCATGAGCCACTTTGAAAAAAGGCACTGAACAATCAATATTTTATTCTACTTGCTCGACGAGGATTCAGGAGTAGTTGAGAGGGGGATCGGGTGGGTGTGGTGACTAGAGTACTGCCTAACCATACGGGCGGCCAGGGTTCAAATCCCTGCAGAGGAAGATTTTTTCTGCGGGGAAAACCCGATCCCTACTAGAGTGTCTCGTGGAGGACACTTCAAGAACAGTACTCCGTCTGTCGGATGAGACGCTAAGCCGTGGTCCCCTTGGCACCTTTCGTTAAGAGCAGGCTTATGCCGACGCCGGGTTTCTATCCACCCTTCCTCCCTTACCTATCCCCTATGGCACAAATGACCTTAGCTGTCGGTCGCCTCCCCAAATATCCAATCTAATCAAAGTAGTTGAGATGTTGTAGTCTGCGGCATATAAGGCTCAGCAATACAAATTGTCCCATCAGTTATTTTATTCCTTTAGACCTGATGACCATGATGAAGTAGCTGAGATATTGTAGTCCTCAGAATACAATGCTGTGTTAGGCAAGTTGTACCAGCAGCGAGAGAAACCCGAAGAAGATACGTCGAAAGAGGAGAACGAAGTGCGATGGGTACGGAAAAAAATTAAAGCACTCCGAGATTCGGATGAAGAAAAAAATACATCAAATGAGAGATCGCATCACGGGACAAAAAAATCCAACCAACGCTAACGAATTTATCACGAGCGCGATGGAGATTGCGAGGTAAGGAGATTACCGGAGATCATTAGGAAGGGACGAGGAGGGGATACAAATGCGCAGGAGGATAACACGAATGGGATTAGGAGGAAGTCGACAGAAGCGAAAAGAGAGTTCGAGGAGAAGATGTGAATACGAAGACAGGCTATAAGTGGCTAGAGTCCTCGCTAAGCACACGAACACACAAAAGACACTACTAAGTGCTTAACATTCGCCCGTCAAAAGCCGAGCCTGAGCGTCAAATAACACTCTCCTGCTATGAACACGTCGGAATTAACACTGAGAAGCTAGTTAAACCCTAACCAAACGATGAAGAAGATCCTCAGAACCATCGCGCGTAGTTCAGTGCTACTCGACAGATCACAAATAACAGGAGTTCTCCAAATGACACACACGTGCCAGTTGTTGTATGTGGATCAGAGATAACATGATTCGGCACCGCTAAACGCATGACCAACAAGGTGGCACTCGCGCTAGAAAGCACTACAGACGATAGCGGCCGTTCTATTTTACTTATTGAAGTGTAATAACTTTTTTTGCACACAATGCCCATTTTATTTTCCCCATTCCACAATGTTAATCGATGTAAACGAAGGAACGTCCGAAAACTTCATCAAAAATGGAAACAATTGATTTGCAGATAAATGACGACCGAATTGGCGATCAGAGCATAAAGTAATGACGCGAAAGGTGAATATTTTTCTCAAGTCTGACGATTAACAAAAATGATATACCTCCATTGTGGCGGAAAACTACCGAAATATTGGCTCCAGGAAAAAAAAGTGTTGCTCCAACAAACACTTCTGACAAGTTGAAATCTTTACACTCCCAAAAAATATAGCGTATAGGAACACTCGCGTAAAAAAGATGAAAAATAGTCGAGAAAACCGAAATACTACACACTTAATTTTTCGATGAGATAGATAAATTATATACTAACCGCAGTGATTTTCTTAAAGTTTGCAAAAATAACCTTCGGTTGTGAAGTGGTTTTAAATATAGAAGTATATTATTACATCATTAATATTACAATATTTATTTCATGCCTCCTACAGCTTCTGAAATTAAAACGTAAAATTCGAATATGGTCTCCATAATGACTAATGAAACATCTCGCTCAAACTACACACAGAGTCGCATCAGCCAAGTTTTTTCCACTTTAATTACCGGTATAATAATAAATAAGCACTGTTCAGAAGGAAAACGGAAAGGAATGACAAGGGAAAAGCAGAGGGAAGGCAGAACGCAGGAGGGCAGAGGAGAATGAGCGAAAGGACGGAGGAGGGAAGAGGTACGAAGAAGAAGAGGGAGAGAAGGAGACGGCAAGGGAGGCATTTGCACCGAGTGTGAAATTGAAAGGCCCGAGGGCAATTAGCGGCGGCGGCGAGGGTTAATGGCACGACTCGCGGCGAGGAGACTAAATGGGAAGAAAGGTGGGTGATGGTGCGTTGCGGTGAAGGAGTGGGTGCCGTGGTGCTCGACAGAGGGAGGTGGGGGATGGGGGGGGGACGAAACGGAAAACCGCGCCACGCATGCACACCTTCCGAGTCAGGCGACAGATGGAAATGAGGAGACGCTGGCAGCGGGAGGAGCTTGATGCGCCGGAGACCGCAGGAGAGAGGTGACGGCGAAGCTCACAAAGCGCGTCGAACACACACAAGAGCCACCAGAGGAGAAGAACACGTCAGGTGCACAAGAGGGTGGAGTGCGGAGTGAAATACGGGATGGAGGTAGATGACAGGGATTGTCTTCACTTTGGGGAACACCGAGTCCCTTTTCTCACTGAACCCTTATAGTCACGGCGCTTGCAATCATAAATTACCAACATGAAATAAACATCGACAACTACAAGAAAGGACAATGCGCAAATACATGTTTAGTAACAAAAAAGAGAATAAAGAGAGAATGACGAAGGGAAAAACCAATGGTATTCTGACATAGAAGCCAGAGATAAACCCCTCAAGAGAAGAACACGAACTTGAGGGATGGGGAATGAAAAAACTGAGTAGGAATACCGACATCTGAAGTCGCAGGACAAGGATATGAAGTAAGAAAAAAAATTCAGTCCCATTGTAAATAAGAGAAAAAAAAATTTATATCTGCCAATACTGTGCGAAAAGGGTGCCTCCTAAAGAATTAACGACGCATTAAGGTGGTCTGAGAAGGTACGCGCAAAAAAGTAAATACGTTTCGTGGATGATGGACAGAGCGAAGGATGGGGAAAAGGGTAGAGACGCTCACGTGAATCACATCTCGTCCAGACGAACCGCCCACTTTTCGTTCTGATGAGGATAAGGAATAATGTTCCCAGGTCGATCAAATCACAAACCGAAAAGGGACTCTCTACCAGGAACGCCTACCCTCCATTACTTTAATTCGCTAGTTGGTAGTCAGTAAATACTCTCAAGGGTCTCACAGTTTTTCAACGGGTGAAAAACGTGGATTGCGGAAACTCTGACAACAAAACTACTTTAAATATACATTAGATAAGAAAGAATAACGGACAAAGGAAAGAGGAGTTACGTTACAGGGTGGAAGTAGAAGTCTCCGAAGACAGATTCGAACGAATGAATATTCTTCTGTTTTATTTCCATTTTTCCAAAAGCTCATTCAGGTTCGATAGGACGCCCCAGACCATCTCACTTTGAACGAAAGAATACCTGTGACGGCAACGTAATACGTTTTGATCCACACTACATGAACTGAGATGACTGAAAAAGTACTGGGGACTTAGGAAGCGCCAAGCTGACGAACGGAAGGAGCCTCGGGAGATTGGAAACGGTTGGAGATGGAGAGAGTAGCAAGAGAAAACGGAAAAGACAAGAGAGAGGTGATGATAAAGAAAAAGAGAAAGTGAAGAAGGGAATGGTTTCTAGGGAGAGGAAAAAGGCAGATCCTAAGTACAGACCGATACGAGGAAGAAAAAAGAGAGAGCAGGAGATGAAGAAGGGGAATGGGGGAGGAAGGCAAGAATTGTCGTGGGTCGGGGAGGGGGCGAAGGCAAACACTTATTCGAGTTTCGAAAAAGGTTATTTCCCCTCGTCTTCCTCCTCCCTACGGATATACCCCATAGGGACGGGGAAATGCACACATACAAGAGAAAGAAATAACTCAAGAAGTCTCCGGCCGCCCAATATCGATATTCCCGAGACGTCGATGCAAGGCGGAGGATTATACCCCATCGACAAAAGAAAAACGATCGAAATCGTCAACAGACAGGTGCTACGATTTCGCCATTGGGTATAGATACAATGGGTTATGTTTAAATGTGTCGTTTCGAATACGTGTGCGGTTTATTTTACATTCGAGCTAGCCAGTAGAAAACTAATTTGAAATAAAATACAGCCTGCGAGCGCTATATTTCAGTTAGAGAGACTACTCACGAAAATATATGAAATATCAGCCTTAATCTACGTGCTGTAAGTATTTCCAAACAAATAAGAAATCAAGAATTGTAAAAGATAATAAGATCGACGCGACGTGTGGTGATTCACCGTGTAAAAATAGTAATAGCTTTACCTTGAAATCCCGCACATGCTTACATTAGTCTCACGCCATTTTCAAACAAAATCGCAATCGTAAAAGAAATTTACCATGTATACGTATCCAGAAGGAACGACACTAAAGACATTTCCTATCTCATCGTAAAATGATCATTGTTCCTTAAATTCAAACAACAAAGACGGAACGATGCAGATAGACAATACGAAACTTCAAGACACTACGTACTAAGCATAAAAATGGTATAACACAAGGAAAGGGTGGCATCATATAAACCCTAAAGCCTGAGGGAGTATGAGTAGGGTTAGGAGAATAAAACAATGAGACAAATGTCCCAGGGGAGATTGTAGCACTGACGCTGACCCTCTCTTCTCTTCCCTGAGGTGCCTGACCTCTCTCACAAAGCCCTCCCGCCCTCGTACCTCCCCTGACACCAACTTCACTTAAGTACACCGAACACATCCTCCCTCAGGTAAAGGCAGGAGTTGCGGATTGATGAGATGAGAGGCGTGGAGAATACGGCCGTAGGTGGGAACGGGATACATCTCTAAGGTCGAATGCACAAGGAGAGTTATAAAAGAGTCGGTGGAAAGAAAACGACGTGCAGACGCTATGGCGGGAGGAAATGTAACAAAGGCACTCTCAATTCTTCCATGGCAGTTTCTCCTTCACCCTCCCAGCATGAAGGAAGACTCTCCTGGAGATGAGTAGCACGATATCCCACCGAGAGAGATTGTTGAGCCTCTAGGAAAATGGCAATAAGAAACAATATTTAAAAAGATCAAATCGTTTACATGAGCACAGTTTCCATCACATGGGAGAACTGGAAAGAATAAAATAACAGAATGGAAAGATATTCTGCCGGCAGTAGAGAACGAAGTACAAAAGGGAACACCAATTTTCAACAGTGAAAACGCACGTATATCTTGTTTTCAACAACACCCTACTCTCCATTTTTGCAAATATTAATTCGGGGTATTCACAAATGCACAGAATAGATACCCATTCCCTCTATGAAAACTTCGTGTGAGTTTCTTCACAAGGATATTTCTAAAATTAAGAACAACTACGGAAAAAAGAGAGCGTTTGCTTAACACATACATTCTTGGCGTGTACCCCTTCGGATACTTTTGAGACCTAAAAGAAAAGTGAAACATGTCAGAAAACAAATGTTTTGAACTCGGCAGAACAAGAAGAAATGCAGGCAACTATCTGAAACTGGCAAGTGTAGTATGGGATTATTCAAGATTCCACTACGTATAGCTGTCAGATAACTGCAATATGTTCCCACACTGGGTTCATATGTACCGGACAGCATAGAGGGAAAATCTTTTTTAAGCGAGAGTGAAAAATGAGAAGTCTACAAGGCGATGACTGCAGGAAGAGCCGCGTCATGACGGAAGACGAACGTAGGCTTCGGCTGGACACTTATGCGGACATGGGGAGAAAAGAGAGCCAAAACGAAAGAGACAAGAGAAAAAGAATGAAGAACGGAAGAGGAGACCAAGGAAGAGGTGGAACGCTCAATTCTCCCACGATGATGTCCCTTCCCCTCCGGTGGCAAAATCGAATCTTTGCAGCCCGCCCTTCTCCAATACCACGACCAAAAACCATTTGCCCCTCATCACACACACACACAAAACCCTCCCGGCCTCATTGGCTCACCCCTTCTCCCCCTCTCCCCACTCCACGCCCATCGCACACCCCCCCCATCCCTCGGGGGAAGGGAGGGAGGGAGTCTGGCTCCACTCCCTCGAGGCACCAAACGCCCTTAAAACAATTTGTGGGGAGGCTGTGCGTCGGGGGCGAGCCTCCCTTACCCAACCCACCACACGGATCCTTGGGCGGCTGACTAAAGAGAACGAACGCAGGAGAGAGAAGAGACGCAACCGCGGAGAGGACGGAGGAAAAGCGGCACGGAGAGGACGTGGGGGAAGGAAAGGGAAGAAGAGAGAGAACGTATAAGAGGAGAAACACTGTGAGGGCTTGAGGGGCTCCGGTGGTGGCGGAGGAGATGTCTGGAAAGAGACTTTATCCTCTCCGGACCCTCAGCCTCCGCACCACGTCTGCGGTAAGCGTACCCCGAGGGGCACTCTTTAAGCAGTCAAGTAGGAGGTGGGGATGATCAAATGTGGTCGAGGAGCATGGGAAAAAAGGGTTACCTTTTTAGGTGGGGGATTATAAAAAAAGATACCGCGGTAATGGCGGTATGATAAGAATTTCTTTAGCGCTTTCGGTCCCACCAGATGGTAAGAGGATTTTGGAGGGCAGTGAAAAGGAAGTGTAAGAGTTCATCAGGGGATGAAATTAAGAACGCTTCCATCAATTATCACCGTGGAGAAATGTTCTCTAGGTTGGGCATTCCATAGGCCGAATTTATCCCATTACAAGCTTACTCAATGGGGCACATAAAACTTAGATTAACTGAATATGCTTTGGCAAATATTTACTCAACAACTTTTGTATCAAAAAATTAACTTTTAGCATGAATTATGGTCGCTAATACAATTACAACCATCAGGAAAATAACGAGCAACCATGCGGGACCTTTTAAAGGGAAAATTGAACGCTGAGAAGATTCAAAAATCCTACATGACACCGACCTCTATTCATTATATAGTAATTTTTCTCCATCACTCAGAGGGCGAACGATGACGGAAAAAGGTAACGATATATTGAGGAAGAAAAGGCGTAGTTCGGTAAAATTAACAGATTAAAAAGAAGAAAATACGGATGAAATATTACTGGGTTTTAGTTTCCTCGAGGTGCCGTAATAAGAGGAAATATAGATTAAGCTTGGAAAAAGAGGAACATGAAAAAGACTTAGGACATCATGAAGGGAGTTCAAGTAGAAAAATCTGGAAAGTGAAAAACGTTTGCCTGCACAGAATACCATCTATCATCTCACTCATTTAATCTTCCATTGATGCTTGGAGATGGCCGTGTTCGGAAAGGTCTACTAATACTATGGCAAGCTGGGGACTAATCCCCAGTTCCCAAGGGAGGTGCCAGCCAATTCTACGGGCAGTTATGACGCAGGGTGAAGAGGAGGAAACAATACCCTCCTTTCAATCTCTATCCATCTCTTCCACTGCACTTAAACGATGATCCTTAAATAGAAGAGATGTGGTGAGCAGGACGATCGCACCATTATCCCAAAATGGGAGATTTCGGACCGGACTCCGTCGCAGGTTCAATGGAAGGTCAGGGGTCATTGACCGACGATCTCTGCGAGGTGTAAGAGGATCCCACGAAGTAACCACAAGCCAGTCGCATTGAAAAATGAGAGCCAAAAGGTTCACGACCACCGTTAAAAACAAAATCCTGCCATTAATTTCACAGAAATATTCTACACAAGTTTGAAACAAGGGAATGGGATTAATTGATCGAATCCTTATTAAACTACTCCTACGGTATCGCAAATGATGTTGTAAGTTTCTCAGAAGTATTTTTACCAGGAATTAACATAGGATACTAAAAAACTGAAGGCAAAACAGGATAAAAAGCATGATCTCAATCTCACTCGAGAGTACGAATGTAAATGGGACCAATTCCATGGGACTCTTCCAGCGAGACAAATAATTCGTCAAAACTATTATGAGCATTGCAGTAAACGCGGATTCGGTGATAGGCTGAATCATATTAAGAGGGAATATTTTTTATAGCTTTTTCAAATGGTTGAGAGTAAAACAATCGACCAAGAGCGGAAGGATATGAAGGCCGTTTAAAATGACAGATTGCCAGGAAAATGAGGAAGAGGAATGATTAGGATTAGCATGTTGTCCCGGCAGAAAGGAGGTAGGAAGTATGCTTAGCTGAAGCGATCAATACAATGAGGAAGTTAAGTCTGAAAATGGAGAAGGATATAAGAAAAAGATAAACATAACCAATATAAAAATTCCTCTGATCCCGTCTTACAATTTTTGTAACATCCCGGATCTAGCAATTAGTTGCAGTTTTCTCCATTTCAGCCACGCACTCCATGACTTCAGGATCAGGATGGTTATTTCATTCACAATTTAAATTTGTTTGGTATCTCTGGCACTGACACAAAAACGTCATCCTTAGGAAGAATGATTCCTTGATGGCACTAGAAAATACTGGAAGGTACCTCGGGATGACGCCAGTGCACCGACAGTAGTAGTGCTGAATATAATTAATAGTGGAGGATAAAGTTTCTCATTATTTGACTCGAACTCACACACATATCACAGAGATTAAACCCCGTCAAGTTACGTCCCAAAGGAAACAACCCACCGTGACGCTGCACCATAGACGAGGGGAAAGAGGTTTACCGCTAGAGACTCACGTTAACCTCGTTACTAACGGGGATTGGACCGAGAGCAAGGGCGAATCAGGATCCGAAAGAGACCCCTTCGTTAATCTCGTTCTCTCTTATTTAACAAGGATGCTTAACACTTCCTGGGGCATCTTGACTTTCGTGGGAACGAGAAATACCCTACCATGAACAGGATACGAGATGTGGTTACGCAAAGATCGTGTCGTGGAAAGGATGAAGAGGAATGCAATGGGAAGGCGGCATTGGAAAAAAGAGGACAGGATTGAGACGACTTATTCAATAGAAGAGCTAATGGAAGGAGTAGGTAGTAAAAAATTCAGCATGATCTAAATTAAATTAAAACTTATGAGGACATATCAGCTTAGAGCACAATTTGCGATGGAATGAAACAAAAAAGAATAAAAAAATGTTAAAATAAATAGGTACTTAAACAGTATAAACACCAATTATATCGTTCCGAGTCTAATAATTTTACTTCTCCTATCCCATGACATCATTGGATAATATACGAATATTTCTTTTTCTCAATATTTCACGACCTAATTTATTTGACATAAGAGCAAAACTAGGTAAATACAACGACTCATGAAAGAAAGGTGGATATTGAAAAAAAAATCCCATTAAAGAAGTCAAAAATTTCGAGGATTTATCTGCCTCTAATGACGCCTCAAGCAACGTAACAACTGCTAACATGTAACGGACACCAATATGTCGAGTACTTTTCGCGTACTTCTCTCCTTTTCAGGGTCAAGCGCTGCATCAAACTACCGAAATAAACCCCAGAAAATTGAGTAAAGAGGCTCAATATTTCCAAAAAATTTCACCTAGGGCCTCCTAACCCTCTTCTACTTCATCTCAAGGTTTACTCAGGAAGGGAAAGGGAATGGTAGGCGAAAAAAAAATCGGCGGGTATCCTGCACCAAGAACAAGAAATAGATAAAAAAACGAGGTAAGGACAAACGAGTGAAAGGCGAAATACGCCATTATTTCGGGGCGTCCCTCAAGGGATCGGGAGGGGGTGGGAGAAAGAAGTCGAGAGAGGTTGACCGGAGGAAAAGAGAGTTGTGAGAGCGCTCCCTTAACAGGGGGAGGCAAGTCCCTCAGATTTGGAAAAGTCCACAAGAACACGAGAAACCGAGCCGCTCTCCAAAATAAAAAAGTAGGGCCCCGAAAGGAAAATATAAAAAGGGAAAGCGTCCCCTTATATTTCTCTCATATATATTAAAGAAAAAAATAATATTCCGAGGAGAGCCCCCGGGGAGGAATGGCTGGCGGTACAAGGCAGAGGAGAACGAGGGCCGGAGGAAAGTGAAGCAGAGCGTGGGGTTTCAAGGGATATGGAAGAATCGTCCAGAAAAAAAATTCGTACGAAGAAGGAGGAGGAGAAATTCTTTCCACGACGAAATAAAAAAAGACAAAAAGGTTTATCATTTTAACTCGAAGAAGATGGTCCAGTACCTGTCCCATGAACCTCCTCCTGGACAAGCCATTCACACACCCGATATGTGGATCCGAGGGAAAATTTGGGTCGAAAAATGATAGAGGTAAAAAAACAACTTCCACTATTTACCGGAAGCAACGTCTAAAAGTGTCAAAATATCTACATTCTATTCCCTATTCCAGTGAGGATAACTTTCATTTAATCATAACTTAAAATGAATTAATCCTTACAATGTCTCTTCAAATCGTTAACAAAATAAATATACACTGCACAGGAAACGGACAGGCAACGGAGCTTCAGCGAATAATTTAAAAATTAAAAAAAAATTCAATCGATCATTTGAAAAATTTAACATTTTTCGAAACGCAATTAAACATTTCCTTGGGTCCACTTTCGCTTAATTATTACGTTTACATTAGTCTCCGCTGTAAGAGCAACGCAAAATACTCATTTTCTTCAGTAATAGCTATTTTAAAGTTAGTGATATAATTTCAAAAACGCTATCGCATGGCAAAATCATGAATACATAACTTTAGTCCGTCATAGAATGCCAGAAGATTCGTCCGATAATGCGCTTAATTCTGCATCCTTGAGCTAAGTTTGTGATACTGGACATAAATTCTGCCACACAACAGAAGAATAGAATACCTCTCATTGCAATACTACCATTCGACCCCTCGATTTTGAAATCTGTTTATTCTTGGGCACTGGACTAATGTTAAATCCCGAAAGAAATGCCGCAATTCTCCAGACAGACTATTTCTAGCAAAGAAGATTGAGGTCTTATCCTAAACAGGATGCAGCATTATCAGTAGGCATTGAATTTCGAAAAAAATACACGACTAGAGAAGCAATTCGCAAATTAATGGAAGGATTACACGAATAGCGAAAAGACTGGTGGAAGAAAAGAAAGAAAAAGAAACGGCAGAATGTGGAAAGAGAAAAAGCGAGGAGGTAATACTTAAGAGAAGAAAACAAGACTGAAGAGGGAAAAAGACGGGATAAAAGAGAAAAGGATGACGGTCTGAGAGAAGGCAAAAAGGACGAACCCTGAGGGTAAGTGTGAATGTTTGGGGAGAAGAAGAATAGGGGGGGACAGGGTGGAACAGCTAAAGGAAAAAAAGAGGGGATAACAAAGATGGGGCGGTCAGACTTCAGGGGGGGGGGATAAAAAGGGAGGACGAAATTCTAGTAGGGGTGGGGCCAGAAAAGCCGGGCCGAGTATCGAGAAAAGTGCTCCTGGATGTATGTGTATATTTATGTATGTATATATATATATATATATATATATATATATATGTGTGCATGAATGGAGGGTGAGCGAGAGAAATGTTGGGGGCTGGGGAAAATGGGATTTTTCGGGGATTGAGGAGGTTCTGGGTCGGGAGAAGGGTATTAAAGGAAGGGGCCTTTGGGAGGAGGAGGGAGGCGGGGATTGGACTCGTGGAGAGCGGGAGGTTGTGTTGAGATGGAAGAGAAGGGGAGAGAAGTGAGGGAGAGAGGATGGTGGTATCCGGAGGATTCGTCTCTTGTGTGTGTGTGTTAGTGTTAGAACCATGAACGAGGTGGATTGCAAGGAATTGGATGTCCAGGAAGCAATGGAGCGGGGACGAGAAGGGTGGGTTTTTTTTAGAGGCCCTGGGGGGGTAGGGGCTGAGGGTGGGAGAGCATACAGGAGGTAGGGTAAAAAAAAGGAGCGAGGTGCTTGGAAAGTGTGCCCGGACGAGGGTGTAGGATGGTCCGGAAGTTGGAAGAGGATTGGGAAATGGAAAGGAACGCCAGAGGAGTGTGTGAATCCGGATAGAGGGATGGGAGGAAAATAGAGGGAATAAATAGATTACATATATCCCTCCCGGAGTGTCAGTCTGACTGTACGTATACACACAAACCACGACCGAAGAGGCAGACGGTTGGACCGCCGAAACGTCTCCGTTTTTGCTCAGTAAGAAAGATCTCTGTTTACCAATTTTTTGTTTTCACTTCGCGATCTACAAATTAATTTCAAATTAAAGTACATGAATTTGCTAACGAACGAAATGAGAAACAGGTGATGAACACAAACAACAAACAAACATAACGGTAAAGCCAAAGGATAAAGAAGGGATATTCCCAAGGGAAAATGGAAAATGTTCACGGACATATAAATTTACAAAGCTGCTCAACTGTGAAATAACACTCTTTCAAAATGTATACAAACAAAAGCAGAGTGACAGAGGTGTAGAGACAACATAAAACTACACATACGTATAAATATGAGCACACACGCTTGCCTATATGGGGCAATGCACATAAATTCTACACATATATAGAAAAACTAAGCTCCGAAGGACGGAGGCGGAGGAAGGGAAGGATGGCAGACGGGGAGGGAAGGTTAAGGGGGAGGGGGAACATGGGAAATGGGAATAAAAAAAACACGAACTGGTCCCTTGAGAGGGAGAGAAAGAGAGAGAGAGGGAGGGGTGTGGAAGGGAGATGATGGGATGAGAATATCGGAGAAAGAGTGAGTGAGTGGTCCCGAATGTGAGAGGGGAGACCGAGAAAGAAAGGAAGGCGGGTAGGGGATGGATTCTCACGGGGATGAAGGAAGCTGGAACCGAGGGAAGCAGAAGAAGTGAGCGTGTATATTGGGGGGAGGATTAAAGGGTGAGGGTTTCGATATACGTGCGTCTATACACATACACACACACACGATCCCACGCGTGCGTAAATAAAGAAATAAAGGTTAAAAAATCTAACCGTGCCAACTACTTTGAGGAAAATTTTCGATTTTCCGAAAGAAATTTCATTTGCGCTCCTGCTTTGAAAACATTGTAGGCATTAACTTCGTAACATGATCCACCCCAACTCGAAATTTTTTTTTTCAGTTATTGATGCTCTCCGACCCATCGAAGTTTGACAACAGTTAAGGGAGAAAAAGACTAAAATAAATGAAACCGAGGGAAAAATTTAAAAAAATACGATTACGTTTTCAGCATTTTTTGTCCAAGCTCCCACTTTACACCCATTTCTGCAAAACTTTGACATGAAAAGTAAAAGAGCATTTCAGTTTTTACAGATAATTTTTCAATGAACAAAATGAAAAACAACTGAAGATAGAGCGATGGTGACTGTCTTAAAAATAAAAAAATCGATCGTTAGCTATGGTAAAAAAATTCATCATATTTACACATGAAGTTTCTTTTCACTTTATTCGCGAGTAGCCATGTTGTCATTGAGAACACACGAACGAACACATTTACGAATAAATAAAGTTTAAATAATAAATGGACACACGCATGCTAGGCTGGGGCGAGGCCGTCGACGTGAATAACGCAGTGCGACTGGGGGGGGGAGGGGTAGCAGAGGGGGAGGGGTTTGTCGAGGGGAGTTGGGCTCTTTTCAGGATCAGATGTAACGTAAATGGAGGGCGACATGCATACAGGCAAAAAGGCTTTATTCAGGGAGGGATCGAGGGAAATTGATACCCATACGGTCCCTCTCCCTACCCTTCCTCCCCCCATCCTGCGCTTACACCCTTCAAAAGCCATCGCGATGATAAAAAGAGACGGCACATCCCCGCTGGCGCGTGAAATATTGATAAGTGAAACGCTGGCGCATAAAATTAAACGGATGCAATAAAGCGGGGATTACCGGATGGTGGCAATGCGAATGCATGAGAGGGAGATCGAAGGCAATCGAGAAATGGGGCGGTGGAGAAGAGTTAGGGTACCGTACGAAACCGGGCGAGTTATCGCTCTTCTGCCCCGAACGATGTGAAATATCGCGTGTCTGGGGCTTCCGACATCGGTCTCTGACAGCCTCCGCTCTTAACCAAGTCCGCACGACTCCCTCGACACATAGCTAACAATCCCCCAGGGGGATGAAGCATGCGGTCGGGGACAACTGGCAACGATCGAAATCGTTTTATCCGGAGGACCATAAAGAAATAACGCAGGAGGTAAGCTGGGAATAATTTCTTGAGAGAATGGAAAAGAGGGAGGGTTTTTTATTTATTTTTGAAGACTCAGAAAAGAGAGGGATATAGAAATATAGGAATTAAAATTGGAAACCAAACGACGAAACATCCTTCGATGAAAAAACGATAGTCAAAAAAACCAAACGAAACCAAGATGCGACTCAAAACTGGTACGAATATTTTCAAGTAAATTTTCATTTCCAACTACCCGCGTTCGCGCAGAATAAAATGCTGCACCGGAGCGAACTAGCTCAAAACGTGTGACTAAATTTGCTTAAGTATTTTCATGCAGAGCCACATTTCCACCGAATTGATTTCAGAGAAAAAACCATGCTACAGAGTAAAGAGTCAGGTCCGTTAATGAGAGCACCCAAGAATAAATGCATTACCTCCTACTAGAGAGTGAATTCTCCATCTTGAGATGCAAGTTTTTAATTCCAGAGACTCCGATACAACGCTTTGTTTCCATTTTCGAAAAGGAATCGGAGAAATGAGAAGCCATTACGATGATGAAACCTCAGCTACTTTCTCATCAGTCTAAAGACCTCGCCAACACTACTGTAACTCGGAACTTGTCGACAGCTGCGCACTCTCTTGAGTCGGCCGATAACTCAGGGTTTACAGGCGCCGAGTGGCATCTCAATATGCGGAATTCCCCGAAATTAAGCCCTTATCAACCTTCATAAGCCTGAAGCACACAGAACACTTCAATTCTCATTTCCTCAAGCATTGCCGCATATCCGTCTAACATTACAGGCGCAGGGGATACTAAAATAACTGTCATAAAGAGACACACATCACACTTCTCGCAACTCACAAAAGAATCAATGGCACTCTCCATGAGAGGTTCTGTTCCGAATATCTTACAACGTAATCCATAATTACCATAAGGAACCCCGAATGAAACCGATTTGAAGGAATATTTTTAAATAAGGTGAAGAGAATGTATATACTTTTTACGCAAAATTGAAAGGGATACTTTTTGCAAACATATATCATAAAAAATATTATGACATTAACAAATACAATGCTCCATACTATACCGAGAATAAAAGTGTTGATTCCTCAAGCGACGATTTTAGTGCGCGCTAAAAGCCCAAGATTTTTGATACATCTTTTATTCCAAATAGGGGCCATTTTCATCCGGAAGTTAATTTATGCAACTACTCGTGGAAGGCAGCAGAAACGAAGAATGAAGAGGATGCTTACTCCTGGTGGGGCTCGAGCGAAAACCCTCCTAACCCACGATGGATATGGGAGAGGCGGTCCACGGCTTCCATTTTCTCAACCCACTCTCCTCTGAAAGGACTAGAAGGGTCCCAGATCCGATGACCAGGGCATTGAGAGAGCACGACGCCACAAAACGGCCGATGCGAGCGAAAAATTTCGAAGGGGAAGTTCGAGGGAGGGAGGGAGAGAGTTCTGGCGAGCGGTAGAGCAAACAGGGACGAACAAATAAGGATGGAAGGGTATTATGGGAAGGACGAAGGACGTTCACGCACGAGTGATCCTAAACTAGCGAGGATCCACCTACTCAGAGCCCCCAGGGTGAAGAAGGGCCGGAGAAAGATGAGAGGAGGATGACAAAGACAAAGAGGAGGATGAGGAGGAGAAAGACGACGAGAGGAGCCCGTGGGCACACGAACGAGGACGGCATAACTCGGAGATATTTACATCCACGTCAACGTATAACCCTTTAAGCCGCTTCAAGGGAGTGTGTCGGGTCGCATTAGGTCACCGGTTTTGAAAAAGAGGAAAGGAAACGACGTAGATTCGGAAGCCGAAGGAATATATTCGGATTTGTGTTCAGATCCACAACATTACGGTGTTTGACCCTGTTCGTTTTGCACCTACAGCGCATGGAGAAAAAGATCGCTAGTACCTATATATCCGCCAGTCTGAAATTTTGCTGCTTTTACCTGACCAGAAGAATTAGTGAGAGTGTATATACATACTCCACGTAGGCCTCAAGGAACGAAATCAATTACAGATTAGATTACGGTTAACAAGAATTCACGTAGAGGAAAACTTATTTTTAGTCGCGTACCACTGCGACGGTGGGATACTTAAATTTTTCAATCCTCCAAGAGTAGATGAAGTAAGCCTTTGGAAAGTGTTACAGAGTGCAAGATGATATAATACGTGACAGCGTAACTAAGGATGATGTAACCGATGAAGCCAGTAGTGCATCAATGCACATTTGCGTGGAATTTTTACAAGTCGGTTTTTATTTCTTCACGCAGATGGTGGACCGTCGTACGGAGTATAAAAGGGGCAGACGAATGCAGAATCGTCGCGAGGGCGTGAAGGGAGAAGTGATGGAGGGTTGAATACTCAGAAGGTCTTGGAGGCGGATAGGGAGGTGGCTTTTTTCCCATAGAGGAAGAGCTCTCAGTCTTTTGTGCGAAGCTTTCGGCCCCTTCAGACCTTAAGCTGTCTGTTGCGTAGAGAGGAAACATTAATTCCACCTCCATTCAGGAAAAATGCCCGGATTCAATCATTTTATTCCCACTTTTTTTCCGCCACAATGCCGCTCTTATCCCCTAAAGGGGTGAGATAGCATGCCGGGAAAGCCACATGCCGTCGCGGGTACGGGCAGGTTCCGGACGCAGATGCAGACGTCATGAGAAGGGTAAGAAACGAGGCGAAAAAGAGCACAAGGAAGTTTAAATAAAGGACGGTGTTACCTACCTCTACAAGACACAAAGCGTACCCATTGCTGATGACCCTTAGGCGACGGGTTTCCTCGAGTAGTTCCGGAGGGGTATTACGTGAGGATCCGTCGGGGAAGAGAAATTTGCAACACAGGGATAAGGAACGCACGCTAGGACAATATCCAACTCATTGTTAAGTATTTTAGCGCCATGGAAGTAGTAACACGCATCTTCTAGTCACTCGTGACAAAAAATTAGCGCCACTCTAAAAGCAGAAAATGACCAATGGGGCAAATCGTTCATACGAATGAAAAAGCGTCTACATCACGCATTGGCAATTTGCATGATAATTTTATGACCGAGAAAACTAATCAGATATGCTTTCATTCTTACATTTTTCCCAGTTATTACATATATTTTCCCAGTACTTTTTAACCTAACTTCTTCGTAACGGAATGGCTACAGTAATAAAGTCAGCGAAATATATGATGAAGAATAATGGTAGGTAAATAAGGGTCGAGAGCCGTTGACATTTCGTAACAAGATTTTAGATTGCGACTTCATCACCAAGAGGCAAAACGCAAAATCATAGTACATTAACTTATCGTGGGAGAAGAGAAAATACGGCCAAAAAAATAACCAACTGAACGAACAAAACAGATTTTTCCAGTCGATGCAATGGTGATTTCCTAATTTTTCCAAACACTTATTCTTTATAAACAAAGTTGATTTTTTGTCATGGACTTATTCTTTGCCACGGATAACGGCAGATGGCGCCATTCCGATACATTTCACTGGCTCACCATTTTGCGGCACACTTGACTAAAATCGAAAAGAAAGCAAATAAACAAGGAGTTCCGTGAACTGAAAATTTAAATACCAATTTCTTAGGTGTATTAAAACCCCCATGTGAGTTATGCTCGCAGATATTGAGGAAAATATCAAAGAAAAACTAAAGACACAAAGGGAGCAGCGATGTTATGATATTCAACTCAAAATTCCCACATACATTAACAATCGCATGACGTCGTATGATTCGTACCTCTTTTTTCCACCACTCACATAAAGAGAATTAATAAACACTGTTTAAATACGCAATGAAGATAACAGAGGAAGACTTTCGAATCTAACTTTACATACCACTTCATAACGAACAGAGAATGATAGGATTAGCTACTGACAAGGCTAACGTGCGTGACTTAACAGACATTTCGTTCCAAATCCAACACATGAATCCCTCAGAATAAACGGATCATATGATCATATTATCACGTGACACAAATTATAAATGAAACTCCGCCTTGCTGGAACGCAGAGGAGCTAAATACCGTTCAGATGGACGTAATAGCTTGTAGTCACGCAAAGATTCATGATGAGCACAGGAGATACACGATTGAATAATTGAAACCAGGCGACATTCACAGCAATAAATCACGAGTAATTCATAATAGACATGAGGGTGGTACATAAATGATAATCCTGAATTCAAAAACCAATTCTCCTCTCCTTGATGGCGCTAATAGCTTGATCTGTCGGTCGCCGCCTTAAATAACCAATCAATCAGCCATAAATTATTGAAACCAAGATTTTTCATACAAGAAGGACATGCAAAGATTATTTACCAACTGGCCACGGCATGCACCATCAAGAGAGGGAACACTCACCTGCAAAGATAAGAGAGAAAATATTAATTGAGAACCAAATACTTATGACCTTAAACATTCATCATAAAATTAAGTAATGCATGCACATTAAAGCAAATTAGGACGGAATTAGAACTCTAAGGCTTCCGCGGAGTCGTTCAGAAGATATCGAAGACTTTTCGGGTTCTCTTCCGCGTGTTTCCATTGTCGAAGACGACAGTTTCGACAGCGTTGCAGCTGTCTTCTTCAGGTCAGAAGTGACGATGCGTGTGAATGTGACCGATCTATATAGCTCCCCCCTATCGCCTGTGGTCGCCAATCTATACATGGAGGACTTCGAACGAGAGGCTCTGGCATCCTGTCCGAAAAAACCCAAACTCTTCGTAAGATATGTGGATGACACATTTATCATTTGGCAGCACGGGGAGGAGGAGCTGAGCAACTTCTTAAAGCACATGAATAAGCAAAGACCTTCTATCCGCTTTACAATGGAAATAGAAGAAAATAATTGCCTTCCTTTTCTCGACGTTTTGGTCTCCAAAAAAGAAGACGGTACGCTAGGACACTCAGTGTACCGGAAGGTCACCCACACGGACCGATACCTACATGCGGACTCGCACCACCACGCTCATCAGAAAGCAGGAGTTATGAAAACTTTATTTCATCGAGCACGCGTAATTTCTGACATATCTTCCTTCAACCAAGAAAAATCCCACCTATGCCACGCATTCCGTAAGAATGGATACCAGCCTGAAGTTATCCGGAAGATAACGAGAAAAATGGAAGACGCGGTGGACCTGAAAAGGACCTCCGAGGATAAGCCAAAACCTGCAGCCTTCGCCGTCATTCCATATGTTGCTGGCACCAGTGAGAAGATATCCAGAGTACTGGCGAAACACAATGTCGTCACCCGTTTCAACTGCGTCCAGAAAACCTCAGACATCCTCTGCAAGGCCAAGGACCGCCTACCAGATAACAAAAAAGAAGGCGTCTACCAGGTGAAGTGCGAATGCGGGAAATCCTACATCGGACAGACATCGAGAGCTCTCAAATGCCGCCTGAGAGAGCACCAAAGAGACATAAAGAATAGGCAGCTACGCAAATCAGCTCTGGCCGAACACACCTGGAGTGGACCTTGTCACAATATGAATTTCGAAGAAGCCAAGTTAATAGCAAAAGAAAACCGCTACTTCCCCAGACTCATCAGGGAGGCCATCGAAATCGCAAAAACACCCGAGAACATCAACAGAGAAGATGGCTACACTCTCTCCTACGCCTGGAAAAGAATTTTCGCAAAGAAAAAGGAAGCGGCCAATGGCAGCGCACCAGACTGAAATGGCGGGAAAACGGCCGGCTATATAGATCGGTCACATTCACACGCATCGTCACTTCTGACCTGAAGAAGACAGCTGCAACGCTGTCGAAACTGTCGTCTTCGACAATGGAAACACGCGGAAGAGAACCCGAAAAGTCTTCGATATCTTCTAAGACGGAATTAGTTTTTAAAAAATGAAGCGTGAGGCTCCTCGAATCATAACATCTCTCGAAGGAAGTTTTTAGGATCCAACTAACTATATTCATTGAATAACATTCACCGAGTTCATTATATAACAAATACCGAGTAAACAAGCGAATGGAATACGACCTGCAAGGTAATTAATAGCGAATTTATGATTAAGAGATAAAAATACATATGATTAAATGCGATTGAAATAAAAGCAAATATATAGTAATCACGAAGCATTTATACGCAAAAACTCGATCCGAAACTTAAGAAGGCTTTCATACAATACTAATCAAGAGTGACAAAAGATGCATACTGATCTTTTTAGATGATATAAGCATTTTCAACCAATCTGACGATTGACAGCGACTTTACAATCGCTAGAGAAGAGAAATTGTGGGCAGCGATTGTTCCGGGTTTCCATCCGCGTGTATCCATTATTTCGGACAATATTTCGCCAACGTTCCAGTGGAACTGGAACTGGAACGTTGGCGAAATATTGTCCGAAATAATGGATACACGCGGATGGAAACCCGGAACAATCGCTGCCCACAGTCAGAATCTCCGCGGAAGCCTACTGGGAAACTTCAGAAGAGAAATTGCTGCGCACGAGTCGATCCTCTGTCATTATTTTAGTAATTTCGACACTGATTCAAAATGAAGAGTAACTTAATTGAAGGCTCGGAGTTAGCAGGTCCATATTTTTCAAGTCACAACAATAATTAAAGTTTTCTCGCTCGGGATTCTCAGTACATTTCAGCACAAAACAAAACCTCGTGTTAAAGTGATGCGTCCATTCCAACTCATTCGCGCTGTCATCCGCTCAAGAGAAAGGAGTAAAAAGAAGAATCAGATCAAAGAACAAAGAATAGAAATGGAGACATCTGACCGTGAGTGATGACGGATTTTTATACTTAAGCACGAGCATGTGCACCTCAACAGAGCGCAGAGGAGCGACTGAGCGAGAAACAATGACAAAGCGGAGAGCGTTCGTCGCATTGTTCCATCGAAGAAACTCTTGCCTGACGAAAGAACAGAAAAGAAAAAAAGTGACGGACTAAGTCGTCTTCGGAAGCCCAGGAGGAAAGGGTCAAGGAAGAAGGAGAGAGAAAGATGCGAATGGAGAGGTGGAGGAAGGAATATGCGTGCACACAAATGAAGCTTGCTTTGGCAGTATCAGTCTATCTCAATCGTCGTCTTTTTGCACATGCCTGCAATTATGACGGCACTGTGTCCACAACGGTTCAACTCAAATTTTAGTCGAGTAATTTGAGCCGAAACTAATATATTTTTACAACTTTACCAACAGCCCTATCGATTTCTGAAAAGAAATATTTTTCATTGAAAAAGTTAAAAACATTCGCAAGTTGATTCGCTGAAAACAGCAAGATAAAGTGAACAACTTCAAGTAAGGCATCGGATTTTAAGCGCAAAAATTGAGTCATTTTCGTTAGATATTATAAAGTGAGACAATTAAAAATGTTCCATGCACATCATCACACTTTAAACGAGCGTTCTACCAGAGATTTCTTATTTGATACAACTTTTATTCCACGCAAAGATAAATCCCACCAAACTCGAGGGAACCGACTTTTATACAAATGGATTCTGGGTTTATACCTGCTATACTCCGGCTCCAGACGGGGAGACGGCGCAGAGTGACATATAATGGCGTGTCCATGCGAGTTAAAGGAGTTCGGATGGCAGGAGAGAGAGAGAGAGAGAGAGAGAGAGAGAGAGAGGTGGGGCTTGAGGATCACAAGAGAAGATAATGGAGAGAAGGGACGGAGATGGGATCGCCTCCAAAGGACTCAGGAGTGAGCAGCCAAAGGAAGAGGAGATCTGAGATCTTGAACGCACCCTTCCACTATAAACGGCTCTGAGTCATGGCCACGGTATTTCAGAACGAGGCGAACAATAAAGGGCCCCTACAATATATTCCACAGGCTTCCTACATCTACATTTTTAGGCCAGGTGAGCGGGTGTAAAATGGCGACAGCCTTGCCATGCGAAGAGAGTCGAGTCGGGAGACTCAGTCACGATAGAAGTCACCAAAAATCGAAGCGATTTAAATAACTTACTTATTAAACAAATCCGCAACAGGTAAATGTGACTGCAGACAAGTTTCCAATACTTATGCGATTTCTTATTGTACGAGGACACAACAGCACAGCATACAAGAATGGGGCCCCCAACCGAGGAGTTACATCGTAGGCAGATGAATAATGAAAATGATTGAAGGAGAAATTTTAAAATAAATCACAAAAATCAAATTTAACTTCGGAAAAACCAGCGCACATATCCATGTACTAACATCAGTATAAAGAGTGAAAATTGAGCATTTTGCCAACAGATCGTGAGCAAAAAGCTTCCATAACTTTTACAACAACAAAACAATGATACATGAAAATGATAGGACTCAAGTTTTCCCTCTTCCACATTCCCAAAAAGCGAGTTGAGCCCTCAAACGATTCTTAATTCACTACGAAGTGGGATGAACCGGCCAATGGCAAACCTAGGAGATGACTGGATCGGAGGGTCGTCCGAGAAGAGCTCTCCAGAAGGTGATGGTAGGGGCGAAAAAAATTTGAATATAACGCAACGGGAACGGAGGCTTGGGAAAGAGTAGAGATATGAGACGGGTTAGGGGAGAATGGATGGAGAAAAATTCGATGCGACGTGATAGATGAAGGGATGAATTGTTCAGCGCGGAACGGGAGGATTCCGCCACATCGGTCAGTGGCATGCACTATCAAGCGACTGAGACGAATCGAGCGAAGGGTAGGAAGGGAAAAGCACCAAGACGGTGTGACAGGTTGAGATTGAGACGGGAGGCAGATAAGAATATCTTACGAGGTGAAGTTTGCCGAGGAGGGATTGTGAACAAAGAGCGAGTAGGAAGGCCAGAGTTGTACTCGTGGACGGAAGTGCGGACCTATCGGTGCGTACTGGAGCACTTATGTGTAAAAAGTCGATCAACTGCTGCAAAGCTTGGCCTAAAAGGGCGTCTCATGCGAAGTTTTGCGGTAAATACTGGCGATATTTTGAGCGATTACCGATTATTTCAGGGAGGGCTCGTAGACATACTCTCGAATGGCTGTTCCCTATCCGCCCGCAAAGCTGAAATTGCATCACGACCAGCCTTAAGCAATGGGTCTCGCGGTAGCCCACCAAATTATCGGCAAAATAGTCCGTTGATAGATACCTTGGAAAATATCTCGTATATCTGCGTCGCATCATGAGATACCTGTGACTTGCGGGGATATTTTGGAAGCTCACAATCGACGATGAATTATTCCAATCAGTACATCAATCGGCTTTCAACCTACCTTTGGTAGCTTGCGATCGACGATGGAAAATCCAATAAATATATCAAACAGGTTTCACTCTATCATTCTGAGCTCGCCACATGTGTTCACATGTAAACGTTTGATCTTTCGGTTAGAGATTATGCAGCGCCTGTACTAGATCATTCTTCAACAAAACACTCATATGTGAAATTGAAAATGTGAAGTTCAAAATAAAGGCGGAATGCCTCGGACATTAAAAACAGGGATTCACGTACGGTTAATGAAATGGAATTCATGACATTATATCCAATTTGCGTCTTTTGAGACTGTTTTTGCCACTCATTTACGGAATCTCCGGCCTCTTCGCGCACATTTGACGAGATCTTTAAACGCCCTCACATCCGATTCTGAGCTGGCAACCTCGGAAAGGTTGCGAAATGCACAGACGGAGTAAGACAGTAAGACAATGTCCAGAGAGAAGGAAGAAGACAAAGAGTTTTTCCCGTACATCTGCACGCATCGATAGCGAGCATGTGTAAAGCCCTCACTCCTCAACCGATGGCATCCGAAGGGCATTCGTGTGTCGGGGTGAAAAGGGACGGGGAGCGATGCAAAGTGGGAGATAAGGGCTGAAGGAGGGTGGAAGATGAAGGGGAGAAGAGAGAAGTGGATGGGACTGGGAGAGAGAGGTGAGACGGGTCCAGGGACCCCGACGGGGCCGAGACAGAAGGATAGAAGTGAAGATGGGTGTGATAGGATGGAGAAAGGGAAGAGAGAGATATTTGGGATATTCGCCCTCGCGTGCGAATGCCAGCCTGTCCGCCTGGGGTTGCTCGGTCGGAGGAGCTATCGGAGGAGCTATCGGAGGCCGAAATCTCGGCTCGCTATCTTGGCCGTCAGGACAGGAGTAAGCAGCGAATAATGTGCTGCCTCCCCAATCTCTAACGTCCCTTCGTCAAGGATCATACACTCTCAATCCCTCCAGCATATCCTCTCAACTTTCAAATGAGGCTGTTAAAAGGATCAGATTTTGTTGGCATCCAGATGTGCAGTTATTCAAGCCCACGGGATATACTCCGCCACCCGAATCCGGAGATCACAGCCATCTAAAATCTTTATAAAGGACGCAGTTATCCTCTTCGACAATCACTAATATTAGCCGACTAATGAATAAATCAGAGGGAATATTAGATGACTTCTCATTTGTCCAAATCGATCAAAAGAAACTACACTAGTTCTTATATGTTTCCCTTCTTCATCTTGGTTAACTTCATATTCTCTCCAGTACTTCCAAAACTGCCCAAATTTGACACGTTACAGGAAGACGAGACGAAGTGCTCGGGATGGGGGGTGAGAAAAGGTAACTTCTGGGTGAAATCAGGAGTAGAGAGAGTATGTGGCTGGAAGAAGTAATAAGTGGCTGGTCATGTAGTAAGTGGTTGCTCTTAAGAGTGATAGAGGGAAGAATTTTGTCAAGCAGGAAAGGGGAAGAAAGAGAATAGGTTTTTATTATTGGAATTAAGAAGGGTAGTTCGTGAGCAGAAGCGAAAAAGGAAGCACAAGAGGTAGATAGGACCCTGAACGTGTAGAAAAATCGAGAGGAGATTCTCATACTTACAACAAAACGTATCTTTTACCGGTAGAATACTTAAAACAAATATTGAATTAGTATCCGCAGTAGTATGAAGAGAAAATTTAACTCCAAGGCTTTGAGAAAGACATAAGATTTTTCAATTATCACGTTATCCGTCAAAATACCGGGGAGTTAACTTTGAAAAAGGGATTCATCACTGCTCATTATAAAAAGAGAACAATATAAGCCAATGAAACTGATCATAAAAGTCCATTATCATGTGTCCTCTAAGAGTAACATTAAAGAAAAAGAAACCGCGGCATCAAACAATGACTACTCTTTTCTAGAATGGTAATGTATAAACCACCATCGGCGTTTATTGCATCAAAATCTTACGACACACACAGTCCGGCTATCGACACCGAAGGTGAACTACAAAGGTGAACTACAACCACAAAGACGTCCAACGAAGAGGCATCTCCCATCGCACGCCCAATGTTACGGCGCAACTGGCGGTGACGTTTGTTACAAGATAACGTTGGTCCCAGCCGCAGGGGAGGTCCAGCCGTCCAGAGAGGCGCTTCACCGCAGCCGCATAATGCCGCCCCATCTTCGACTTGACCGCAAGCGAGGGGGACACGCAAGTTCGAGGCATTCCCGCGAGATGGGAGGCACACACGTCGAAAGTCCGGGGCCCTCGGATAAGCGACAAGGGAAAAGGAGCCGTCACTTCCCCGAGCTCGATTCATTCCTCTTGCCTCCTGCGTATCATTAATTCCCGACCGTTTCCCACCGCCTTCCCTTCACCTACTCCCAAATCTCCCCCTTAATCTCTCTCGTTCCGGCTAAGGGATGACTTTCACGAAAATGAGTGGGCACTTCCCCCGAGGCAAACATCAACAGTTATTGAGAGTGGTGGTGGGTAGGGAGGGATAATCGAGAGGATGCTGGGGCGTCTTCCACCCATTCCCCCACCCCTTACTTAAGTGCACGAGGCGGCACTGCCGGGATGTGGAGAGACGGGTCATGATATAAGTTTCTCGGGAGACGGTTCATGCGCAGAGGTTTTCAAGAGATAACCGATAAGGATCTCGCGAGGTTGAGAAGTGAGAGAAAGAGCGGAGGTAGAGAGGATAAAAATACCTTTAAACGATGTGAAAAATAGAAAGGAGGAATGGGACAAATCTCGAAGAGGACAGAAGAGCGTGAAAGGGCAGCACGTGTGGCGTTAATGAATTTGATTTTTCTCAATACTTCATAGTAAATAAATGTAGTGAACATTATAGTTCTGTTTATGTGTTCGTAAATGTAAGTCTAAGCAGGGGTATAGGGAAACAGGATTACCACTGGGTGATCTACTGGTAAAGAGGAAGCCAGTAAAATTCCTCTGGGTGTTTAGAAATGGTGGGCCCATTTTCCGTTTAATGTTTCATTTTTCATCTCAGCATAAGTCCTACCCTTCTTCATTCCGTCGATATAACCTATTCCCTTTCTTTGCCTTCCTCGTTTGCCCAACATCCTTCCCTCTATCACGGACTTAAGTAACTCTTCGCCCAGTATTACCCCTTCCAACCACCTACTTTGCCTCCTAATCACATTCAGAAGGTTTTTCCTCACTGATCATACTTAGCATCTCCACGCTTGTCTTCCTTTCCGTCCATGTCTATCCCCCTTCTTCTCTCTGTCTTTCTCTATCCTCCTTCACACCCACATCTGAAAATCCTTCACCCTATTATCGTCTTCTTTACTCTGAGTCCAAGTATTTCCCCATACAATATGCTACACACCACTTCAAGCTCTTCAATATCTCCTTCTTTATATCCTTACCTATCGTCCCAGTCATCAACTCCCTCCTATTTTTAAACACTTCTTTCGCTATCGCTTCTCTCTTCTCTAACCAATGAGTGATTCTCAGGGGGTTTCACACCGCGCGACAAAAAGCCATTCCCAACCACCTTGACAGTAAAATAAGAGAACAACACTTCTCCAGCCATCTGAGCTAACTATTAAGCCAAAGCAAATATTAAGTTTGACGGTCACAAAAGAGCTGGTAATGGGGTAAAACTACAACTTCCATGCACTACCACTACAATGGAGTGAGACTTAGCATGGGAGAGGTTATCAACACCCAACTACCGTAGTATGAGCCAAGTTTGTGCACGGAGTGCAACGCCTTTCATTGCGGTCTGGCACCAAGAACTTTAACATCTACGAGACGTCCAAAGTTTGACGATAGCCTCGGGGGAGGCCTCAAACGATGGCGTCAAGGGCTAATTCCCCGAAGTCGGAAAATGGTAGGGTGGGAGGGGGTGGAAGATGGGGGTTAAAGTGTCAAGTGGAAGGGAGGACTAGTTTGGTAAGGGGGGAGGAGGAGGAGGAGGGGAATTGTTGGAAAGGGTGTGGACAGGTGACGTGAGCGGAGGTGCGTGGAGAGCATGGCATATGCGGGGTGTGGATCCCGGTAGCGCCGACAGCCTCGCCGCGTCGTCGCCTTTTCTCTAAAAGGGTCGGGAGGTATTATTCCAGTTTGCGACCGGAATCTCTAATGACCGCGTCATCCGCCCGAATAAATACATCTGATTATTACAGAGGTCGCTTCAATAATGCAAAGCCGAGGTGGAAGGTCTCGTGACTTTCCAAACGTTGCGCGCGACTTGTTGGCGCTGGTGTGTAAAGAGGCAGACCCGAAGTATTTCCATTTTACTTTACGCTACGCGGTGACGGAACGTAGACGAGTGCCTTCAGTTTTCAATTCTAGGCGGTTATCCAAGTTATGTATATTTCGAAGGCATTTGAAGTCCATCATTCAGTGGTTGTTCAATCTTAAGATTGGTTGAATACAGCCCTCCACCCATTCCTATCTAATGCTAGTTCTCTTACCTCCTGGTATCTCTCCCTATGTACTTTCCTCTTTATTTGGTCCACGGACTTATTCCTGGGTCTTCCTCTAGGGACTTTTCCCTTTATTTTGCCTTCAATTATGTTCTTCACAAACCAATTGTCTCAGGGTATGTCCATTCATCTTGTTCTTTATTTCTCTATCGTGTTCCATATGGGTATTTCCTCTTCGATTCTTCAGTACACTTCATCATTTCTTATTTCGTCCGTCCATTTTATCTTCAGCATCCTCCTCCAGCAGCAGGTTTGGAAGATATCTAGCTTTTCCAACGGTCCATGCTTCCGATCCATAGAGTGCTAATCTCCAAAGGAATGTTTTCACAAGTCTATCACGATCATAATTATTCAGGGAGCGACATCCACGCCAACTTCCAACAATAATTCAAAGTGTAATATTAACATTTTAAGCAATAAAAGAAACGATCGCCTCACCAAATTAAGGCCTTCGAACAGTCTCAGAACGACAAATTGTTTCACATTGCCACGCGTATGATTTTGCTTCGCGATAATGTAATTCCACCCGGGCCATGCCCCCTCATGAATTGCTCAAGAATTCCATCGCATTTCATAGGCTCAAAAACGCATATTATTTTCCTCTGTCCACATTAAGCATAACTGAACATTTTACTTCGATTTCAGTATCCATCATCAAATTACCTCTTCACAGATCATCATCTCTACAATACTCCAGCACCTTCTATAGTCTTCACCGATGTCCTATCCACTCCAGTACTGACCGTGCCGGGAACTTTTTCACACTCTCATACTGTACAGCTTATTTCCTCCATTTTCTCAAAATATGTCTCCAAATGCAAAACAATTGACGGACAGAAAGAGCATACGTAGGTTCACCGCTTCACACATTTGGCCCTTGCGTTCGCTTAAGTTCTCCGTATCCGCCTGACCACAGCGCCATCTATTGAGAAAGAAACCTTATAAAAAGAAGGCTGATGCCTCTTTAAGGTAGTTTGAGATAAATAGTTCCCCGGTCATAATTGAGACCATATTCGAACAAGAAGCTTAAATTTCAGCAGCTGTGGGAAGTATTGATTAAATAGTGCATTATTAATGACATTAATATACTTTTATATGGGTGAAATTCTTGGCAATCATATACATAAAAATATCCTCGTAAGTCTTTGATTTGACTCATTTTTTTCACGCGGTACGTTCAAAACTCCTTCACAACGGAAGGTTTTTTGCGTTTCTGAAAAAAATTACTATGGTAACAATATGATTTATTTCAAAAACAGTCGAGAAAACATATAAACTCTACCCTGTTCATTTTTTTATGAGATCTAGGAGTTGAAAATGCCTCATTTCTTAAATAAGGTCTCTCTAGAGAGCATAACCCACCATTTCCCATGTAAAACGACTGGTATTATTTATCAAAAGTATCGGAAAAAGTTCGGTAAGGTGCTGATATTTTGGTATTTTTGGAAGAGAGATGTTTTTCGTTAAAATGAGATCAAATTCATTGCTTTCTAGGTGAATTGATATTTCGCTCAAACTACCTTAAAAGGTATCAGTGAATCGAGAAGGAGAGAAGACGGCGAGAAAACGCCAGTTTTCACGCATCTAACGGAACGTAGAGGGGATGAGCGAGAGGCCAGCAGAGCATTCACGGCGAGGCGAAGAGTTCCAGGGCAACCTCTAACATATGTGTGTGTTGATGGGAAGAGAACTCGCAGCTGACGACGCTGTGGTCCGCGTTCGACTCGAGGGCACTCGTGTAAAAGAGGGTGGGGGGGGGCGGGGAAAAGGGCAACCCGGGTCACGTTGCCCGGGACACGAGGTGTGTGTATGTTTGCCCTCCCACTCGGCTCGGAAACGATTCGACGCGCCTACCCTCACCCCCTCTCCCCCCCACATGAGCACCCTCACGGGTGTATGGGTTAAGAATAACGGCCAGCACAGTGTCACACGAGGCGGCTTGAGGAAGGAGGAGGTCCTCGCCTGGACGAGCAGGGATTCCTCCTCTCAGAACGGAGTGTCGAAAGGAAGGCTCGCACATTACAGCCGCGAAAAATGATTCCGACGAACAAGACGATTGCATGGAGTCAGCTAGAGTTCTGTAATGTTTTTAGGAGATCTTTCAAGATAGCAAAAAGGGGATTCATTAAGCCCGTTTCACACCGGGCACCTATTAACACGATCTGACGAATGAACGATCGTGGATTTCAAATCTCGTCGTGTAAAGCGGTGAATTACAAGAACACATGCAGGAATGCTTGAACGCGAGATGGCAAAATATCCCCAGTTATAATTTAATAATTATTGCACGCCCAATTGAGAAAAACTGCAGTTGTAAATCGTGCAATATGGTGCCCCGGGTAAAATGGGCTTTAGCGACGAGCAATGTCTGAAGCTTAACGCCAGAGAAGGAAAGCACAAGCTCTATTTATAGACTCAGCCACACCTTAATACAGGAAATGAGACTTTTTTTCCAAGATTAATAATGTACACCCAGGGCAGTTGCGAGGTAACAAGAAAGAACTTCATTACAATCTTTCAGTAACTTTCATCATTAGCACAAAACACTCCTTTTCTCTCACATCTCTCCGTACGATGAACTCAAGATAGTGCTCAAATCTTCAAAGCATTCGACAAAAAAATAACACATTAATCACTTTGTTTCATCGTCCATTAAACGTTGACACATTGAAAAGCCAGTATAACGTTACACGCTCTGTATACTTTTAATTAAAAAAACATTCGAGAGCATCGACAGTGACAAAAGAAAACAAGATGATTACAACAGATACGACTTCTATGAATAATTCATGACAGGCCAAACCATGTACCAAGCCATAGTATACCGACCAAATAAAAATTGAATAATGATGTGCGTGAAACTTACAAGAGCCATTTCAAATGCGGAGTGAGCATCAGACCCGAGGGTAACTTAGGGCGGAACAAACCGCGCGAAATGGCCATATCGCCAAACTGCATTGATTTCCCTGATTGCGGTCAAAACACGCGAACAGTTTTGGATTCGACGGATGACGGATGAAATCACATGGGGGAGGGAGTGGGAGGGGAGAGAATGGGAGCGCAGCCGTGGAGGTTGATTGCGGATTCATACACACCATTAGGTTAGCCACGAGAGGAAAGACCATTTTGTCGATACTACGAGCGAAATCCAGAGCAGTGAAAAGAGAAAACACGACAAGGCAAGGAAGAATGCACGACGTTCCAAAGGGATGACGGCGTGCATGCAAAATCATGCAAATCCAAGGGTTTTGAATGTAGGCCGTTCTATTTTCACCTAAGGGTTCTGTTTTGCTCCACACTCTGGAGAGACTGGAGCCCTGCGATATTCAAATGGCAGTATTGCATTGATACAGAATAGTTACAACGAAGAAGATGCTACGAAACGCACGCGGTATTTCATCGAAAAATACGGTATAACTCATTGAACCAAATCACTTTTGCATCGAAATTTCATCGCAGTCAACATCTTTTATTAAATTTTACATAATAGAGTGCATAGAAGAATCTTCGGTGAATTAAAATGCAAATATAATTCATTCATGGGTCGCCCCACACAATACAGAGCACATATAGATCGGAAATTTGTCATTTAAGATGCCTAAGGCACAGAATGGCATTTGTGAAACAAAACGCGAGTCTGGCTCAAAGCATCCCATTTGTTATATAAAACTTAACATACAAATCATTTTGCCCTTCTTTAACCGTAAAAATTTCGACTACAACAATGATTTTAACAGAGTCTACTGATATCGAATTACCATTAATAACATTTAATGATGCACGGCATCCTAAGTTACAATGCGCGATGTGGGTAGAATCAACAAGATGTACCGAGGATGGAACATATATTACAAAAAAACAAGGTGTTATCAGAAATGTAGCGGTTAAGGTAAGGCGAGCGAGATAGTTCCCTAATCATAATAGAGACCATATTCGAATGATATGTTTTGATTCCACCAGCTGTGAGACACACGAATTAAATATTGCATTGTTAATGGTGCAATAATATAGTATTTACATGATGGAACTTGTAAGTAATCTAATGAAAATATCTAAATAAGTCTTTAACTTGACTCATTTTTTTCAAGCGGTACGTTTGAAACTCCATCAAAATGGAAGGTTTATTGTGATCCCGAAGAATTTACTGCGGTGACAATATGATTAATTTTCAAAAATAGTTGAGAAAACATACAAACTACACGCTGTTAGTTTTTTTACGACATCTAAGTGTTAGAAATTCCTCATTTGTTAAATGGTATCTCTCTGGAGAGCATACACGTACCATTTCCCATGTCAAATGGCTGGTGTTTTATGGCAAATATCTCGGAAAGTAATGTGGTTAGGGGTTGAATTTTTGGTGTCAATGGAAAGGTGATATATTTTTCTTTAAAATGAGACCAAATTCATTGATTTCTAAGTAAAATGATATTTCGCTCAAACTACCTTAACTTATGAGAGAATGAAGTGGACAACTACAAGCAAACCAATCCACGCACTAAAGCCGGATGATAGAGAATGCACCCCATAGCTCAGAAACACAGAATCGTACCCGATCCGATGCGTCGCGGGATATGCATGCATACGCATCGATATTTCGCTCTCGGCCCTTCTTGGGAATCCCTCCCTTCCCATAGCGTTTCGTCCGCTCGTAAATGCACAAGGAGAGGAGGAGGAGGAGAAAGAAATAGAAAGGAAGCACGGCTACTCCGGATCCCGGTTCTCACCCGACAAAACCACCCCGCGCGCACACACATTTGCGGGACCTCAAAAGCCCGACTCGGCTTACCCTCCGCCACCTCCTCCGTGGAGGCAAAACGAGAGCGAAAACAAACAAAAGAAGAGCGACAAGCGGGAGAGAGGTATTTTTTTTCCAACCAGCGCCGCAAAAGGGAGGGCTGAAAAGTATATAGATGGGGGGTGGGGTACCTGGGGGAGGGGGGTTGATAATGGGTGGGTAAGGGCAGGGAAAGAGGGTGGGAGTGTGGGGAGAGAGCCGGTTGCTAATGTCGAACACGGTGTTGAATGAACCGCATTGTGTTTCCGCATCGATTACTGCTGGAAAGAGGAGACGGGTGGTTTGGATGTTTGGGCGGGGAGGGGGGGGGAGTGGGAAGGAGGGTGGTTAGGGCGGCGGCAGAGTTGAAAGGGACACGGGTACATGGCGAGACGAGGAGAGGGAAGGGGAAGAAGGTTGGGGAAAGAGGAAAAACAGGCGTGGTGTGGAGAGAGAGGAAGAGAAGAAGAAAGAGAAAGCCAAAGAGAGGAGGCGAGGCTCGTCCCCTTCGATATACCTGCGACTGCATCCGTGTTATGTTTGTTGCCACCATTGTCAACGGAAACCGCGCCCCCCTCTCCCCCCGCATTCCCTACCCACAAACCACCCCGCCTCTGAATCCTGAAACTGGGGAGAGCAGAGAATGAAGTGTGGAGAGCAGAAACAGCGTAGGCCTGCGAGTGGTGCCTACGAGGGCAAACCCCCGCGGTTCCACCAGTTTCAAACAACCATCGTGCGAGAAATTTCTGTGAAGGATTCCTCGGCGTTTGTTTGACTCGCGGGTTTCCAGTTCCAGAATTCGCTTATCGTTGTGAACAAGGATGAAAAAACCCCAGAAGAACCCGACTATCCTACAGTCAGCCATTGTACCCATCCCAATATCCCACATAAGAGTCCACCTAAGGTAATAGAGCAGTTGAAATACCAGTCCAACAGATTCAGGAATTCTGTGGTGGAAGTCGTCATAATACAAATAATAATTTAATTCATTTCAGGTATTACAAATTAGTGCAAGATAAGCCTGAGATTAAGGATGGGCCTGTATTGGGGCTCCTATCAGTAAGTCCATGCAAAAGCAATAGCAACAAACAAAACATGAATAAAATTTTGCTTAATTTTTTACATAAATTCATTCATTCAATAAATATTACATACAGATTACAGAACAGAACCTCAAATAAGCTCAACAATTGGAATTTTCCGCAATTTTTAATTATAATTACAATAAAATTGGTCTGGTCTAGTCTAGTACCTGATGATGACTCCGAGAGTCGAAACGCGTAGTAATTTTATTTAAAAATCTGTGGAAAAGGGCGACTGTTGTTCTTGTCAGTTGAAATATCCGATTTGACATGAATTAAACTTGACCGAAAGAAATGGAAAGTAAACCTATTTGTTTCACAGCTTTATCACTTAAAGAAAGGCCACCATCGTGGAAACTTCGGTCACTTGATACCCTTAACCAAACGGAATTGCACGTGTTTATCGATTGGCTTCATTTCCAACCACCAGCTGCGCTGTTACCTTGGGCTAATTTTGCAAGCATTCACACCACACGATCCAAACTCTGTGCTACCGTTTTCGGGAATCGCGAAAATCGAGTAGGTTAAAAGGAAGTACCTCATTTCGAACGAAATCGGGTATCACGCGATGTGATGATTTGAAACTTATAAATGGTTTAAAAAGCGACTCAAACTCCTAACTTCTAAATCATCAATGTAAATCTGACACCCCGACGACCATATTCGGTAACCTCTTGAAGGCGTAATAAATCTTTTCCTACTATGAGGGGTGAGATTCGATTACCGCGGAAGTCTGTGAGCTGTGCTGACGGACTGACAGCATTATCACAAAATGAAAGATATTTTGTAAATTTCCACACAGTTCATGCTAACATCAAGGAACTTATTAATGTATATATTTGTTGAAACCTAAGTAGGGGTAAGTAAACTGGTGGGACTTAGGTCGGTGTTATAAAACTCGCTCGAGGAAATTTCTAAAGCATATTTAATTTTGTGAAAATTCTAAGAATCCGTCAGCCCAGCATGGGAATCTTGATAATGCACTTTTGTCAAACGATATTTTGCAAACAGAGATGAATTGGAATGATTTAGGGACGGGATTTCGACGAAGGTTTGTCCTGAATATCGAAAAAGAGGTTGGGTTGATGTGTTGGAACGAGAGCTGGCTTTCGACCCTTAGTTACGACCCGGGTTCAAACTATGGGAATAATGGAGTTTCACTGGCATTCCGACCTCTGTTATGCTTCCAATAGGACATCACTTCAAGAACAGTAATATATACATCGTCCGTGGGATGGGATGTTAAACTGTGAGCCCCTTCGGTGCCTGTCACTAGGAATATACGAATACGAACCGCGGGCTTCTCTCCAACCTTTTCCCATTCCCTAAAATAATTCTTCTCCCCTTCAGTCAACCAAACTACCGATTCTAAATGACGCAAATGACCTCAGTTGTCGGGCGCTTCCCCAAATAACCAACCAACATTACTCCACAAAAACTCGCCGCTCATCCCTCTTGCAAATATTCGACAGTGGAACGGGGCGGAAGATCAGCGAGCTAAGCCGAAGAGGGCGAACAGGCAGGGTCGGTTTTTGGCGAGCGACACTCCCTAAGCTTCCCCTAACCACTCTGATGAACCCTCCTGTGAACCTCACACACCTTGCAAGAAAGCAGGCGGTGGAACGGAGACAAGAGACGGCTGTGGGCTTCCTCCGTGAGGAGGGTCCACCCTTACCCTACACGCACTTCCCTCTTCACAGAAAAAAAACACAATAGAGGGACAAAACTCAAGTGCGATACGAGTGAGGACAGAGGACTGAAAAGTACGGAAGGGAGAAATTGAAAACCCAAAACACCGTGTCATCGGGCGGCGAGTCAAAAAATGAAAATACCTCTCCACAAGCCTCCTCACGCTCTTTTTATTATCATCATTTCACTTTTTTTCGACCCGACAAAAGGGTCTCCTCCTCGGCAAGGTGGTCCCCAAGGGAGAAAACCCCCCTTTTTGATCCCCCAAACCATGATCTCGCATGAATTCCAGGGTTTTCATTCCAGGTTCAGAGGGGGAGGGAGGGTAGATGGATGGAACCAAGGGGTGGATTAGGTGTGCAGCACACGAATACCTGAGTGTGACGCATTGTGTTCTCACGCGAGGAGGATGAGCCGGAGGTTAGACGTAACGTGATACGGCCGGTTGGTGATACAGGGAAGGGGGGGAGACGAGGATCTCCCAAAGGACCCGCCCCTCTCCGACAATATCCTTATGTGCAGGAGCCGTGAAAACGTCGAGTGGTCCTGGCGGGTGAGCATTTGGAAGAGTGCTTTATTACAAAAGGATTGGAAGGGAAGGGAGCCGAGAGATGGGCACTCCAACTGGGAGAGAGGCCCCTGGAAAACCCTTCTCCAACGACTGATTGTTAAAAAAAGAAGGGAGAAAGAAAAGGATGGGGCTTTGGGATCCCCTCTCCACAGAATCCTCCCTTTGTTGAGCCGCTAACCTCTCGTGGAGAGCTGCTAGATCACCGGGGTCGTATGGTAATAATTCTCATGCCCACCACATCCGTTCCTCTATTCATGACATCACCGACGATACTCATACGCATTTTTTTACCCTCTCTTCTCCAGAGTGAGAGAACTGTTGTAATAATGGAGTGAAGAGGTCTCCCGTCCTTCTACTCCAAAAAAAATATACCCACCGGCGGACCGTGACTAATATCCCCATGCATATCGTCCGGGTTCCCGTTTCGGCTGAATTTTTGAGTCCTGCCATGATCAGTCAACAAATCAGCGGCGATTCCGCTTCCAAAACGACACCGAGCGCTTATGTGATCTGCCAACCCTTTCCACACAGCGGTCTTCGATCTGAATATCAGAGGCGCAATAGAGGACGAAAGTGGCGGCTTCCATTGTCGAATTCGATCGGATAAATGAATAGCGGAGTGCGCAATCCCCACTTGACAAGGCCCGGTGAAACGAATTCACGACCTGGAAGAAAATAACACGGGTTTCCTCTTTCATAACGAGGAGAGAGTAAGAGCGAGGGGGAACCATTCAAGGAGGGAGAGTGGGAAATTGCTTCACCTTTGCTCCTTCAAGATCTTAACCCTTAGATAAACAAGGTCGTGGATGGCTGGAGAGGGAAAAAAGGCATAGGAAAGACGAGAAGCCTTCCTCCACACATTATGCTTCCATCCCATGGCCATAGAAATGCACCTAACTGGAACGCATTAACTGCCTCGTGGGACCCCCCTCCCACTCCTCATGAGAGTTTCCGAAGTACCAGGGGGGGGGGAGGGGTAGTCGACGTCCCTCGGTGCAAAATTGCATCTAAAATGGGCCCACCCATCCGTGCGGGCCTTTTGAAGGGTACGTGAGTGTAGGTAGCAATCGGGAGAGGAAGGAAGGGAAAAAGGGAGTCTCGTAACGTATAAAGAGAGGAGGAAAATGAGAGAGCGGTGCCTACTTAACAACCACTGTTGTATGCCAACGGCACAATAAGGGGTTCATGGAAGATGGCTGGGACGTGAAGAAAGCGAGGAAAGCTGAGGAACATTTAGGTAATAAAATCCGTGGCGAGTTTCGCCAGACGAACAGAGGATAATCCGAGCCACCTCGACAAAAATGAACGAATCACATAAAAGCCAAGGGAACAAGCAACAGAAAGGCTCCATTTTGAATAATGTGACTGATATTCAAATCATTAAGCAACCAATAAGTTCAGTCTTCGAAAAAGTAAATTATGCTAAGGATTTCGACAGAGCAATCCCTGATTGTTGCAACGAGGCAAGAAGAATGGAACTCCGGAAAAATGTCTATGATGAAAATACTCGATTTCGCGTTTACTCCAATCAAATTAATAAGATATATTCATTGCGAAAGAGTGTACCAAATACATAAATTGAATAGTCAAACAAATGCTGACATGTGCTGTGATTTATTTTTTTAATTTGGTCCAAGCAAACAGTTTTGAAAAGAACTCGATTGACGTAAAAAAGAACGAAAAACTGAAGAAAATATAATTTAAATGAACGGATTAGACGAAAATTTTCTCCAGCTCAAAGGGTAATTATGGTAGCAACGGAGTAACTATGGGAGAAGGTCGAGATCTACTAACTTGACTTTCCAACAACTTGTGGTCAAACCGGTTGGTATTTACAATCAGATATTAACTCATAAATAAATTTTCTAATTATTACAATAGTATGTACAAATGATATGGTATGTTGCCTCAGCAAGAGTACAGAGATATACGATACACCAGAGGTTTACAGTTTCCATGAAAATACCACTCGTCATCCAGTTGCACCACCATGCCAAATTAATTCATGGCATATTCACACCTGCCAGGCAGTTGGGAGAATCGAGTTCGAATACCGGTAAAGTAAAATGATTTTACCGAGGCAAATATAGAGGTTTTTGGTGTACACGTCATAAATTGTTACGAATTACACAACGCACGAATTAGCAAAACCTCAGAACGCAACAGTTATCACAGTCCGTTTATTTCAACATACGGGAGACCACGTGGTTAAATTTTTCTATTGGAGAAACAAATCCCGCATAACGATGCAACGCTCAGGAAAACGATTCGCACGACTACAGCACTCGCATGTCCTCCTCTGGGACGGGAACAAAGGCAAAAGCAATACTACCAACTCTTCACCTCGACGAGTCATGATTTCCCGGTTGAATTCCACGACCATGTCACCACACCACGATTTTGCAGAGGAAAACTCCATGGACTTCCAAGATTTGACCACATTTGGCAAACTTTCAGTGAGGGGGCCCATGAGGGGGGGAGGAGGGAGAGAGCCGACGCGCACAAACCATACCAGACGCAGTAGGAAGAAGGGGAGACGACGGAGGATGGAGAGGGTTGGGTCGGTAAACGCCCCTGCAATCGCTTCTTCACGCTGACACACACACACACAAGAATCGCGCGCGCACACAAAACAAGAGAATAAGGAAACCACCGCGACGGATGCAACGCCCACCGCCTCTTTTCCACTCTTTCATCTCGACCGCAACACGAGGGGGTAAGAGGGTTGGCGCTGTGTTGGGGGTGCGGGAGAAACGAAAAGAAGGGGAGGACGAGGACGGATCGTGCGCAAACACAAATACAGGCATACGAGAACGTGTTCGCCAAAGTAGAATGGCAGAGAGGGAGAGAGAGGAGGCGAGAAGGAAGCCGGACAAAAATCAACCCCCGCCATTCCTCCCTACTTCTCCTCCTCCATTAAAGGTGGTCGGAGCGACTTTTGTTTGCACACATATTTGCGACAAAATTGGAATTAATACTCTCGTAAATGATAACATAAAGGAGAAAAAATCGTTTCATACCGGTTTTATTTTTTGGCTGTTCACTACTCTTCTGCAACGAAGCCTTAATGACACACGAGATATACTTCGCTATCACTCGGTTATATACGCACAGATTGTCTCCAAAACACAAAATAAAACACTTGCTATTAGTATAATTGTCGATATAAAATAAGAAGGAGTTACGTCGAGTCCAATACTTGAAAAGAACGTATATAAATATTATTTCATTGGAATTTCGAAAACCGCGTCGAAAACTCGCTATAACACGCTTTAGTTCAGGATCAAATCTAAAATATAATTATTGTACTGTTTTCATCGCAGCCTGTGCTGTATGTACCAAATCATTAAATACTTCAATAAAGGGAAAAATATTTAAAAACATAAATATCGCAACATTTACATCACTTAATGCATTGTGATTCCCTCTGACTTGACAGATGTAGGTTCAAAATGGAAATAGACTGATTAGTATTATTCCAAATATTTTTAATAGATTACCTATCGATTTACTGAATTTACGCGCACAAGGTGATGTAACGATAAAAAAGGAAGGATGGTTATTGAATAAACATTGGGTGCAAATAGAGCTTCACAATAAATATCCTGTATTTTGCAAATTTATTTTTTGTAACTAAAGTATTACAGTAGATATAATCACTCACGTATGGAGAAGGCTAACAAACCTACGTAACACTATATGCTGATTTTAGTTTGTATTTGAGAACCTTCTGATGAGCCATAAAAAGCCTCAGGAGGACTCTTAATTATTATTCCCTGGTTTTACAAAATGTCCATTTTTTAAAAACTGTTTTTTAGGTGAAAACTGTTTGCATTGTCATCATATTTCTGTTAAACACTTGAATAATAACACATATGGTAATGTTACGCACAGATTGTGTGATTAAATTGCATACTTGCGCATTTTGCAATGACTTTTATTTTATTTTTATTTATTTTCACCATCTCGAAAACAGCACGACAAGGCCTTTTACATCGGGCCTTCAACATTAACATAAGACGAAACAACCATGTCCTGAGTGGTGAAAAATCACTCAGGCGGGACTCGAATTGGCATGCGAGGACTTAACCCCGTCGCCACTTGGGCCGACAGCCGACTTTTGTATCTATTTCAAATTCTCAATAAATGATTTTTCCAAATGAAAAAAATAAATAAGTTATATGTAGTCAAGGGAATTTTTTAGACCTATTTAGAAAAAAATTATTACAACTGCGCACTCAATGACCCACGATTACCGCTCCAGCCACCTTAGCATATCCCCAAACCCATCATCGCCCTCTTGCCTCCCATCTTTCTCAAACTTCCCACTTCTCCACTGAGAAAGAGAGGGAAAGAGGGAGACAATGCAAGCTGCAGAAAAAGGAAACGGGCAGAGAAGGAAAGAGAAAGAACCGCGGTTAACGTACTTCCTTCCTGGGGCCGGGAGAGATCGTGAGGGAGAGGGGGTGGATTGGGGTGTAGAGGAGAACAGGAAGGAGGGAACGTTATAAAGGGAAGGAAATATGGCGGCCATTAACTCAAACCGATGGAGCGGCGACAAAAGAAACGGGAACGGCGCCCTCTTACATTTCTTCCCCTTTTTTTCTCCTCTTTCCCTCCTCTCGCGCTCGTGGGCGCGCAGAAAGAGAAAGATGGCAGGGCGTGGCGAAGTCGTGCTCTTCACATGGAGCGAGGAGGAGGGCGTGGTGGAGTGGCTTGGTGTGTTGCAGAGGCGTTGTAGACTGCATCCCGATACTCCGCGCGCGGATTGATAATCGCAAAATCATTCCAGAAGAGAGGCGATGTTGCCTTTAGCACGAAACTCGCAGTTCAGCACCACGTGACACCGGATTCCTTATTTACTTCCAAATCGAAATCACATTGCGGTACCACTCCTCATTTGTACATAAACTTTGTACATATAGTACACTACAAGTGTATCAAAACACAATGCACCCTTCACGGTGGGGAACATGACTACGCATACTTAGTTCACAATGACACAACGTTCGAAGAATTTACATTTTTTTCGCCATGGTTGTCATCTTAAAGCCTACATATTTGAAGATGTCTAAAGCTTGGGCCTCATGCAATAAGGACCCGCATTCGAAAATAACGCGGATGTGACTTCATAACCAACAGAAATCTCGACAAATGGCGCTATTTGAAATGTGTTTGAAATTTCGAAGCTGAGACAGAGATTTTCTGTTACCATGAAATTATCTTCATTCCTTTTAACTTCAATGAAATAGAGGAGGGTAACATTTAAAATTAACTGTACCCAGGTTCGAGCTATTTCTTCCAGCGACAAAAAGTTCCTCAAATTAGATGCTCATTGGCGATAACACTTGCGTCGAAATGCGAGATGTCGTGCCTCGAGATCGAAACCAAACACATTCCCAAAGGAGGGTGGAGAAGAAGGTGCCCGAAGCGGAGATTGGTCCTGCGTTTGTATGCGTGCGTGAGAGAAATGCGGTGAGGAGGTTGGAAACGGAGAGAGAGAGATAGGAAACGGGGGGAGAGGACAGTTTGTTTCCTTCCTGTTCCAGAGAAGGTACTCCGCCAACCTCGTAATTCAGGTCCGCTCCCCCGCCAACATCAGGAGGAGGATAAGAAAGAGGCCCAGAGGAAGGATGAGAACAGAGACCGTATCCCGAAGAGGGATTGCAGTGATGTGTGTGGGCTTCCCACCTACCGCCAACCCCAACCCTCCCCCTACCCCCCCCCAGAGGGGAAGAAGAAAATACTGCTTCCGAGGCGCCGGGGAGAAGCCGCTTCGGATGGAGAAGGAATTGTTACGCATTTACGCATTGTCACGAGAGAGGAAGCCGCAGACGAGTGAGATCGAGGTGGGCCGAAGTGGACTAGGAGGGCAAGGGAGGACGCCGGAGAAGAACGAACGGAATTTCTCCTTCTCCAGGCCGTTAAAAAGAAAAGCCTCAAGACGATTCTTAAAAATGAAAAGAGTTTTTTCCACCAATGTATTAAAAACACAAATTGACCGGTTTCGGCCTTTTCAGGCCATTACCAAGACTACAGAGTGTAATGGCCTGAAAAGGCCGAAACCGGTCGATTTGTGTTTTTAATACATTGGAGGAAAAAACTAAGTGTTTTCATTTTTAAGATGAATAATTTCCACAAAGTGAACTCGCCAACCATTGATTTTAACGATTGTCTCACCATTTCACACACCTCAAAAGAACGGCGACAGTGTCCATAAAAGAATTCAGGCCCAGGACTGCAACGAAGGGCGGCCGGGACCAGAGACAAGTTCCATCCAAATTAGTGCTTTAGAGTTTCGTTGGTGCAGAAATTTAATCCAACCAGGAGGTTAATGGGAAGAACACAAAATGAATGACAACTTGTGTCAAATAACCATATCTCGGGAGACGAAGATGAACACCAAAATATCCTTAAATAAAACATGACATTTCCGTCCCCCTCGAGTTCTGGCATGAACGTCACTTCGGGGATTAAGGAAATCAACTGAAAATGTAGCAGCAATGGTGAAATATAACGTTCAATTGAAGTTTAGGTAGGGGTTTGGTTAGTTTAGGAAGAAGTTTAGGTATTATTGCTAAGCACTACGATGAACAAAAAGATGGAGGCACGTTCAAAAATGCTACGTAATACGTTTTCGCGTACACAACAGTAACCTCAACGTCCTCTTGCATCATTAAACCTTAAATAAGCAACAGTGTAAAGTGTTCCAAGAAGTCCGAGCTGTCTGTAATCGCTTCATGAACCATAGATACATTCAACTATAAGTTCAACCTCACGAGACTAACACTGAGACATCACAGAAAACCTAAAGTAATGATTCAGGCTAAGTTAGGACAATGCTGTGAGGCCAGAAAGACAAGAATAAGAAGGATACAACGACCAAGCGATAAGTGTTTCATTCTGGAAGGGACTTCAAGAGGAAGGCTCGGAACTCTTGAGGGGTGTCCTGGATCGTGCATCCACGGGGATTCAGTCCCCTTCTCCCGGCGGGGAGGTTCTCAGCGGGAGTGAAGTGGTCAATTCAAGCCTCCAAAACCCTTGAATCCGATCCACGTATTCCCCAGAGCTCCCGGAGACGGAGAGAAGTGGCGAGAAAGTGAGAGACAGGGAAAGAAAAGACAAGGGAAGACTTTATAGAGGACTCGGAGGAGAAGAAAAAAGTAAGTCCCGTGGGGGAGGAAGAAGGTGGGGGGGGGGGGTATTAATCCGCAAGAGACGCCTTCAGACGCGCAAATTGGGTGCGGGCAAGCGTCGAGACGTTTTGTCCCGGAAATGCGCGCGTCGTGACTTCAAATAGTATCCCCTCCGTTAACTTTTATCGCCACTCGCCAAGGATGTGGAGGAACGAGGAATGATGGCGGTCCTTTTGGTCGGCTAGCCTGAAAGAAAACTGCCTCTCTCTCACCACCGAGGGGTCTATCTTCTTTGCTATTTTTTGCGGCACCCCTGAGGAAGTCGGGGACGTTACTGTCATTATGTGGAGTTGGGCCTAAAATGGTCAATGTCCTGCCGTATAAGAAATGGGGAGAGAGGAAGTCAAGTGGATAAAGCAGGAATGGATGCGAAGAGTTTTCTTTTTAAAGAAGAAGGAAGGAGCTATGTCGGACGTTTTTGGGTACAACCAGGAGTGATGTTCTAATAATTTACCCCATTGGATATCAATCAATAAACTTATTCTAACAAAAAACATCCCTAAATATGGATAGGGGCTCGACTGTAGTTTTTTCGTACGTTAAGAAATGTTTAAGGACGACATTAGTTTTTTCCGTTATGAATGAATATGAAAATAGGAAAACAACCAAGAACCAACACTTAAACGCGTCGTATTTTACTAAAATTAATCAAAATTTTTTTCACTAGAAATTTACCAGATATGTCGTTCATTCCTCAAAATACCATGTAGTTAATGAGAATAATTACTTCATCTACAGGCCATGTAAGTGCCCTCGAGAGTACCTACATGGATAGCGTAATTTCTTCGCGGACGAACTCCAGATTTTGAAGCAGGAGTTCGTACGTCCTGGATATCAATAGAGATAAATGTCTGCGCAGCTACTACGCCTGTACGACGACAACCACCACCTCCAGAATGCTCGGGCCACTTAGTCCGAATCCAAATCAATAGCACTTTTGACTTATATCATCAACTGCCCCAAGTTTCTTTCGACGATCGGACGATTCCGCCGATGAGCTGGCCGAGAGAAAGAGGGCGAGAGATAGAGAGGGACTCAGAGAAAAAAGCGACGGAGGAGAATAGGAGAGAACGACTGGCATGCATTTCGGCCGAGAAAAAAAAAGAAGCAGGGAGGGGACAAACAAAAGAATGGAAAGCCTTGAGCAAGCTGGGTGGGAGGAGGAAAGCAAAGAGAAAGGAATGGAGGAGACACGCTGGGCACTTATCGCCCGAAAAAAAAACTCCTCTCCCTGCCGACTCTCAGTGAAAACTCCCAAAAGGAGAAGACGACGGAGCGGTTTTATTTAATGTTACTGACGAGCCCTTCAAGTGATTGAGGCAACCGAAGGGACGACAACGACGGCGAAGCCAAACAACCAAAAACTCCTACGCAGCCTTTTAAAAGTCCTAAAGGAGCCCGAGACAGGAAAAATACACTTCAGAGAGAGAGAGGGGGGGAGAGAGAGAGAGCGGCGAAAAAGAGAGGAAAAATGGGCAAGAATGGTGATTGGGTGGTGTATTTGGAGAGGAGGAAGATGGAAGTGGGAGAATGAATACACACATGGGAAAGAGAGTAGAGTAGAATGGTGAGCTTGGGAGGAGGTGATCGTTGTGGCGGGCGGAAGGAAGGGGAAAAGGAAGAGCCGAGGGCAAAGAAGGAAGGGAAAAAAAGCAACGAAGCAGGCGTCCAAGCGGTTGCGATGGGAGGAGGGCTCCCATTTATTCATGATCGGTATCAGTGCTTCGCAAAAAAAAGAGAGGACACCCTCGGGGGAAAAAACAGAAGGCAAGAAGTCCCTTAGTCCAATTTTCAAGGTCTAAGCTATGGCCGGAGGAAATGGCCGACTGGCGAATTAAAAAAAAGTCGGAATAGACAGTTTGGAGAAAGGTTAAAGTATGCTCCAACCTCAACCGTGAACAAAAAACTAACAGCTATTCTTTCCACGTCCTAAAAGAAGCGATGGAGGACGTAGGATTCCATGGATTCTTAGAAAAAAGGGCGCTTAATTAGAGACAAAGGTTTACTTCCATTGTTATCGTAATACCTAGTTCGAATCCCGTGTTGCTACAATCAAAGAGGGAATTACAAAAATAATGCGGCCTAATTAGGATCCCATTTTGTCCAAAAGAGAGAAATATACGGAAAAATTTTACTAAATAATACTACAGTGACTCTGAAAAATTCACCAACTATTATATAGAAAACCTGTGATATACACACAAAAATATCGACAGAAAACCTCACCCTTGGCACGCAGAACTCCGAACTTTGAAAAAATTACTCAGCCCACACGGACAACGCGAGATAAGTTAAGTATTACCTAGCAGTAAAAGTACACGAGCAGCCCATTTCTTGCGACTAAATGTATTAAGCGCGATAGACGAAGCCGGTTGACGAAGATCAAGCGATGACGCGAGCTTAGATTGAGAATATCTTCATTTACTTCCCATCACATTGGAGAAATGACGTAAAGTTAAAAAAAAGACAAATACACTTGACGGCAAATTGTGAAACGACCACCTCAAAACAACTCCTCAGCTCCCAATGAGAAGAGAAAATCTCCCAATTCACCGCCTGTATATCCCTTTCACTCACTATTAACCTGCAGGAAACTCGATTTGATATTCGAATCGTGATAACCCATGTCCACTCACCGAACAAATTTAAGCACAAAAAGAGAGGGAAAGAGAGATTTGTTGGCCTGGCCGACTACCTGAGGGGACGTGGAAAAAGATAAGGAAGTAGAACAAAAGAAAGGCTTCAGGTTTTCCCAAGACGGGCGAAGAGGAATAAGGAGTAAGGACTGGGATACTGGAACAAGCGGAAGAAGTAGAGGGAAGGTGGAAAAAAAATGAGGACGGGAGTTCTCTCCAAACCGAACCCAAAGAGAAGACCCGCATTGTGATTCCCTTTTTAACGATGGGACGGGTGCGCACTCGTTCCAGCCAAACTCACACACACACACACAGCCGACTCCATCCTGCCCGCTTGAAAAAGGGAGAGGCTGTTACTTTTGACTACTGAACTAGACACAAACATGCGTCGCTTTTCGGGCAAGGCGGTAAGTGGGGATAAAACAAGGGCCGTGAGAGGAACAGGGTGGAACGAATTGGTAAACGAAAGTAGAGAGAGGGAAAGTGCGAGTGACGCCCTCTTTTCATTACCAACATGCTGTCGAATAGACGAACGCGTTCATGTACCATCGAGGGCGAAAAATGCAGGGCGACGGTGCAATTGTAGCTTTTAGTTCTCCGAATACTTCCACCTCAAAATGGCAAGCGCTGGCGATGTTTTATTGTTTAGCACTTTGCAAGACGGGCTTTAAACTGAAGATCCTGTCAGAAAAAACTGAGGATTTTACACACTTATCCACTTATCTGGATTGTGAAAGAAGACTTTTAAAACTAGGTTAAGAAACTTTTATTTACTATTAAAATATATTTTGGTACTTTGTGGTCATATGTATGTCTTCTAAAAAGACTGCAGCCATACCATTGCGTCCAGCTGCCGTTCAATAATGATTTTCTATGGACGTCCTAGTACGTCCATCGTCCTTCTCAGAAAATATGAAGACGTACCATAACGTCCATAGCACTCAAAGTGTTTTAAACATAGAGGAGTAATATTACTACTTTAGAATCATACCGTGATTGGAAAACCGCAGAGATGCGAAAACTTCCGCTTGATTTTCACTCGCTCGCGACAAATTTGGGATAGAGGGCAGCAAAGAGTTACGACGGTAACTCAAAAAGTAGTCTGAATGAATGAGTAAATTAGTAACGGGAGTACGTGCGGTGCTAGCGGAAACGGGTAATACATTTCTCGACTTTTCAAACAGGACACACGCATGCGAGGCTTCTATGGTTAAGGCGGTGGTCAGGACAAAACCTGGATCAGGAGAGGAAGAGGGAAAGGAAAAGACAGGACGAGAGCTAAAGAGAGGGTGAGCGAGGGGTTTTTGTAAGGTTTCCAACATATCCTTTGGGGGTGTGCCGCGGCGGAACCGGACAGAGGGAACTGCCCACTCGGCTCTTTCATCCTCAGCCGACAAGACTGGAATGGACTCAGGTGGCGAACATCCGTGTGCCGGGAATGTATATGTATACCATGTACACACTACACACACGGGCGCAGAAGGGCACGAATGGGAGAGAGGCGATGATCCTGCACAAAGATCTTCGAGAAGTGGGATTTCACGCTTCGAGACGGCCAGTGGGAGGCTGGAGGGTTAGGTGTGTGCCTGCCCCGTTTCCGAGAGGGTTGGTAGGACGAGCGATCCTCGAGGGGTTTTCGAGGAAAAGAAAGCCAGGAGAGGGAGGGCCAAGTGAAAGAGATAAAAGGACGAAGGTTCGGGATAGAGCTAAGGGTTTGCGTGACGGAGTGGAAAGAGGTGCGGGCAGGAAGAGGTGAGAGAAGAAATGAAGAAAGAGCAAAAGGAATGCATGAGGAGAAAGGAAGGGGACATGCGATCGAATACATGATTGAATGGTAAGTACAGGAAAGTAAGGAAAAAGAGAGACACAAGGGAGAGAGAATGGCATAAAAATGATAGACCTAACAGAGACGAAAGAAAGAGGAAAATGCAGAAATGGAAGAGGAACGGGAGAGAAAATCAAAGCATACAAGACAGGAGGAACAGGCGAATAAATAGGAAAAGGGAGGACTAGGAAAACGAAGGCCAACTGGGGGTACAGGAATTGCGATGAATTAAATATGATACAGTAATTTAAGATTTAAAAGCAGGAAACCTTTAAATTGACACAAAATATAAGCCTTTTAAGCGTAGGCATGAAATGAAAAAATATGAAAAAAATGAAGAGGGCAAGGCACTTCCCTGGACGCATAAAGATACTAGGCAAGGTTATTGCTGATCTATGCCGCAACACACATCTAAAAAATACACAGGATTTTTACCCACGTCCATTTTAGCCAACCTTAACCGGAACACATCTTTCACAATAACGACTAATAAAAAACCGTCTACACATTTAACAGGAGCATGAGATAAAAAAGAGACAGGTAACATCAGGTAAGGGACAAAGGAATTTAAATTTTAGTCTCGTAAAATGTCTAATATCACTCATCTTTCGTCTGGATAGCAGATGTACGGCTCATAATCGCTAAAACGATTCTTCGTCAACGTAACGAAGAACATGTACGCTGCTCTCCCAACGCAAAGAGCGATGGCACAATACTCAACACCCAATCAGGAGCAAAGAAAATTAAACGCCACGCAAATGGAATCGACAGCGCCATGATTCAATTCAGCAAGAATTGAAGAGGTCTTCAAGAGAATGGCGAGTTCGTCCATTACATTACATGCCATTAGGCCTCGAGAAAAAAAAGAAAAGGAAGGGCCCACAAAAAATCCAACGAGTTGAAACTTGGCGCTCGCCCACGATTACGTCATCCCACCCTCCTCTTCCTTTGCCACAGACCCCAATAAAAAGCTACTTCTGTCGATAGAAACGCATAAGCTGGAACGGAAGACATTCTAGGCGCCTTAGTAAATAACTTGAAAGAAAAACTTGAGCAGTTTCAAAGTGGCCCACCAACCGGAGATTCGGAGCAAGACAAGCATCTTAAAAAAAAGAGACCGGTTTTTTTTACACGAGGGGAATTAGAATTATTGCGCGGAAGAGACGCCGAAGAAAATCACACTAGAATACACTAAATTTATTATTTATTTATCCACCAGTTAGGATTAAATGAAAGCAAGAAGAAATCCTCTAAATTTTTACAAGTATAGGAATAATATTTATTCCTTTATCTCGGCACTCGTCCCATCCTTCATTCCGCCCTTAAAACCTCTTCTCTTTTTTCCCCTTGCCCACTCATCCTGTATCCTTCTTTCTATCACCGCCTGCAGCGTCCATTCGACCATCCTTACCGTCTTCAACAAATAACTTTACCTCTCCCAAATCTTGGTGTATACTGACTGTTAAATGATGACACAAAGGGACACGAATGCTAACTAAAGGTAGTATAAAATCGCGTTAGGCCTTTAAAGGAACTGCGAAAGACATATTCCACAGATGATTTTTTTTCACCTTTCCAAACTGAAGCGCGATTTTTTTTTAAACTTTACCCACTCTTGAAGTTCGGCGCATTCAAAATGCACCCGAAATTGTAACATCAAATTTTCTGCACCCCAAGATTTCGGCACCGTTTCATTCAGACGCTTCCTTCTTTCTTCGACAATTTATTCACGACTTTCCACGGTATTTTTTTCACCACGATATTAGCAAATTCTTCGACCTTGAGTGAATATTTAGCGTTTCCCGAGCACGGTAATTAATTCTAAACGGGGATAGTAACGACCAATTCCTGGCCGCTTCATGAATAACCACGACGACGCTCAAGTGACTGAAATCTTTTAGGCATCAAAACTTAATAAGACCTTGGAAACCATCTGCATCATACGAAAAAGTAGAAACAATGCATAAACATTCTGAATTTAAGTGACGAGAACCGGAAATTTGAAACTAATCACCAGACCTTTTTCAGATAGGCATTTTAGACGTTTTTCTTGGCCCCAGGAATCAGGAAAAGTGGCTATCACCTTGACACCCTAATTTCCAATTCCGCCCTACATATTTGCTAATTTCACCGTTTTACGAATCCTTCACGTCAACGCCAAAAACATCAAAATCCTGATAATACTTAACTTCATATCAGGAATGTATGTTATGGTCGCTAATTAGTAACGAATACTCCGACTCATTTTATGTTATTGCGCTGTAACAAACGAGTGGTAAGTTTTCAGCCGAGCCCTTGGCTTAGATTAGTCCATCGCGAGGCCATCTCTGAGCATTCATGAAAAGACTATCCATCTCCCTCGCATTAGGTTTCTCAAACCATCACTCCCACTCCTCAAGTCTTTCACAATTCCATTTCCCGTACATTACAAACTTTTTCTTTTTTCTGAATTTCTAAAGCGATCGCAAAGGAAACTCATTCAGCCAACCAGTCACAAAATAATACCCAAACAACACCGGAGTGACGTGATTATTCTGGACAGATTTCTTCGAATGGAATTTCCGGATTGATTCACGACACACAATCATTTCCAGCGTCGACACCCAAGAAGACCACCCCCATTTCACCTCCCTTCTCCCGGGAGATAAGAGACAGATAGGGAAGGCAAACTTTCACAACCCCTCCCTTTGCACATTTATTTCTTTCCCGTTTTTTTTCCCTTAAACACTGCACGATGCATTATTCAGGACTTCGGAGCCTCCTCGTTGGGTATTCTATAAAGGGTCCCCGTTCAGACGTCCCCATGATGGGGGGGCGGGGGGCGAACAAACTCGGGCGCCCGCCCCCGGGGAACATGAAGAGAGAGCACACGAAGTAACGTCTGTCTCCTTTCCCATCCACACGCGCAAACCTAACGCGCGTCGCCCCCGCTTATTGCTTATTCACTGCGCGGAGTGCTGAAAATGCGCGAAACACTCTGAAAATACCAGTCGGGTTTCCGCGGACGCCCCCGCCTCGGCGGCGTCGGCCGGTCGCCCTACGTGAAGCAACCACGCGAGGAGGAGAGCGGCGGAGTGTGTGTGGGGGGGGAGGGGAAATAAAGGTGTCGCGGGACCCTGAAGGGGGATTTTCCCATTTGCGTCCGTCGGAGCGTGAACTGAACTGCCGCGGATCGGAAGGGACGGGTCGACGGACGGTCTGACGTTGAGGGCACAAGTGTAAAGACAGGGGAACGAGAGAGGAAGACGACCGAGTATAGATGGGAAAACACGGTTCAACACCGCTGTTGGTGAGAGGGTGAATCAGATGAACGGGGCAAATCCTGGGGCAACGAAATCGTCATTTTGCATGAATACCAACTACGGCGACGCATAGGTATAGAATTTAAGAAAAAGCATTTTTAATGTAAGGTTTATTGAATTACTTAGAAGATAAGTCAGAGCCAAACAGGAAAAACCATAGTTCTCTAGGATCAAGCATGGCCACCAGGAAACACGAATTTGATTAGGGTTAAGAGATCACAAAAATTATTGAAAGCTGTTGAAATTCGGTACGGAATCTGCAATTGGGTAGATAAAATGACAAGTTCATAACGATACAAACGAGTGAAAGAAACGAGAAGCATATTGAACACCATGCGGAAAAGATGAACGCGATGTACCAAAAATTAAGACAATACGAATTCGCTCGAAATAGAACAGAGAACAAGAGAAAAGAGAATGGTCACTAGGAGGAGATCAACGACAAGGGAAAGAGAATTATTAAAATGAACCAACTCGAGAGGGATGTAGGGAAAAAATAATCCGGGGGATTAGATGGTTGCACATTGAATAGGGAAGGATAAGGGGTATCAGTGAACCGAGTTTAAAAATTACGATAGAAGTAATAATACAAGATGAAAGAAGCCTAAATTAAAATATCAAGAGGGCAAAACATTTTTACCAAATTGTACCTGGAGACTGGGAGAACAAACATTAAGTGACTCCTCGACTGTGAAAATTAATATTACTAGTTGTAAACATCCTCGAAGTAGACGCGATTGCAAATTTTCGAACTGCGGAAAGAAATACCGTGTATACTGTTGGACTTTACCCGGGATAAGAGGCCAATTTTCGGCCGCTCCAACCACAGTATCCGTAATAATCCCTTTACAGAGCGTGGAATTACAAAAGACTCTTGTTAGGATGAGAAACATAATGAATACGCTCCCGCAAGAGGGGCTCCTTGGAACACGAGAGAGTACACAGACGACTGAAATATCTCGAGAAGAAGGCTACATCCCCGTCTCAACTCCCCTTTCTAACGTAGAGCCTCACGGAGAGCCTTCAAGAAAGACTTTTGAAGACGTGAAAGGAAAATAGGTAGTGGGTAACCGAAGATAAAAAGCGACTCCCCCGGGAAAACTCGGGATTGTCCAAGGAATAAAATTCAAATCCGCTCCAAGGACACGTGTACTAAGGACGCATATCTTAATAAAAAGCTAGAATAGAACGTTGAGAAGAAACTCGAAGAACATCTGGAATAAAAAATAAGTCCTCAGCGGTGTCTACCCAGGAGGCAATTTGCAGGCATACTGCATACGTTATGAGTATGCACGAGAGTGCTTTCATGAAGAAGTAGGCCGATGTGGCTTTTTGTTCCAGGCGGACGACGGCAAGCGCGCAGATGAAGAGAATGAGTAGGTTCGGGGGAAAGTAGCATGTGTAAAATAAGGAAAAAGAGGAAGAAAACTGTTTTTTTCCATTGATCAGGGTTCTACCTATAAAGCGAGTATATGCTAAGAATCTCGGGCTCGAATATAAGGGCTAAATTAAAACTTGAACTATTTGAGTTATTATTTCACTAAAGAAATGGACACGCAAGTGGAGGAAATTTATTTAAACGATACCACCATTCACATGCGAAGACGTTACTTTAATGTATATACATACATACATATCAATCACGCCATTCCCTTCTGGGGTAGGCACAGTCACAAAGTTTCACTCATTAATAGTACACGAGATAATTAAAGCATGAGGAATAAATAGGTACGGGCTGCAAAATTGTAAGAGCAAAAGTAAGAATAAATTTAATTTCTATGACAGTTATGTTTTCCATTTAACTACCCAGTTAAATAAAATATTACTATTATTTTTTAAATATTTGCTTCAATATTGTATCTAACAATATACGCATAAAAATAAAATAAGAAGATACTGGTAGCGAATTCTGAGGCCATTTTCGCATTCACTGGTGCAATATGAGACCCCACATGGCATAATAGAAATTAAGAAACAAGGTTGCCACTACCGAATCCACGTTACAAATGTGAATAGTGAAAAACTACTCATTTCACAGAAACCAACAAAGGGATAAAGTTTCCGCTTTCCAACCGCCACCCGGATCTCAAATCATTTACTCCCAGAACTAAAGACGTTTTCATTCAATTTTTTTGAAAGAATCTTCAGTTTTATTTAAAAAAACATAGAATATAACTCAAAACACGTTACTCAACATTCCTTACAAATTCGCGTCGTTCAAGTAAGCTTATTTTTAGTTCCCACCACCACGGACTATCACAGAACAAAATTACCTTGTTTGGAAAGAAAAGAGAGATTAAAAAAAAAGAAACTGACTGAAGACGATGAAACTCGTAAAATTCGTGCAAAACTGTGGCTGGGAATATTAGTAAAAAAAATTAAGGTATCCGGTCCTATTGAAAGCGGTGTTGCTCAAAAACGAAGGAAAGGACAGTTTGGCGTATGGTGAAAATAAAGGCAAAGAAAACTGGGCCCTCGTCGAAAGATAAGGATGCACGGAGAAGGGTGTACATTGGGGGAATACTGAGAACTCGAGGATCCTCCGCGGTAACTGAATCGAAATTTCGCGGAAAAATGCCACACGGCCGAGTCGAGATGGAGTAATCTCAACGAACCGCACCGATTCCCAACTACTGGGAAGGAAGAATGGATTAAAAAAAAAAGAAAAAGACGCGGCACATACACACACTTCGTCGCTCTTTTCTTTTCAGACTCCGATGTAAGATATTTGTCGGCTCGGAATAATAGCACTCCGGGACAGTGCTTGTGACGGGATTCGCAATTTTCTTTTTTCTTTGGAAGGAAGGCATTCGAAACCACGGAGATAGCGCAGGGTCCCTAGGAAAAAGAGGAGACGACTGTGGGAAAAAAGAAATCAAACAGGAAGATTCCGAGCTGCTACGAATCGGAAAGTTCCTCTCTTCAAACTCCCAAGTTGGAACTTTTGACAATTTGAGTCGACCACATTGCTATGGTGTTTTGTACGCTGCAATTGCTACAATCCACGGCTCAAAAGAATACGAAACTTCCACAAAAAATAGAAAGATATAAAAAATAGAAGGCAGGAAATCAGGTACGTAAAAACAGTAATTAAAATTACTAATAAGTTTTTTATTCCTTAGAATAAATGCCTGTAACAAATTTGGAAAAAGTATATTCAATCAATCGGCCACGCCCTCGACATGTTAGCACATAATTAGGTTATTCAAAACCATCATTACGAATATGGTCCTCTTTTTTTACTGCCGTCACTTAACATAGAATTGAATTACAATCTCTGACTTGAGAGAATGCATGACAACACCATACCATTCACCTCATATAACCCACCATGAACATAAAACCTCTCTCGTAGCTCTCACATACTGCTCAGGAATACGAGATCGAGGAAATCACAGCAAGAGGGCAACATTCCTGTCGCGTTAAGACATGAAGGAGAGAGATAACAAAACAAAAAGACAAGCGGTGCATACTGAAAAATCCGACGTCGGACTGATTCCAAAACGAGTAAGCAATACGATCGTTGAAAATACACGTACGGGTCGTGCGAGTTCATGTTACCCATCCACGCACACCGCACAAATCAAGATTCAATACGTCCCGCAGACAAGTGAAGCGAGCGAGTACGCACAAAGGGAATGCAATGGAAGGAAATCAAGACAAGGTCCATTAAATAAAAAAAACCTCAGGGCGTGGAAAGATTGCCTCGATGAATAAAACATGCCCCAGTTCACAGCGCCGTGGTGGGCAGGGAGGAAGGCCGGGCCCTTAAAAAAAAGAGTATGATGCGGTGATGGGAACATAATCAGATTCGGACGGGACAGATAAAGAGGTGAGACGGTTGATTAACGGCGCGGAAAGTTTAGAAGCGCGGTAGGAGGCGAGAGAAAATGACGAGGGCGAATAAATGGAGATGGCAGGCTTCTTCTTTGAATCGCCTGCCTCGGCTTCTTTGAATAAATTTCCCATATTTCGTCCCGGTGATCATGGAGGCGACTCGCAAGGAATCATATTTGCGCCAATAATATGGGTATTCAGATTAATAAAACGTTAGAAAAGGAAAAAAAATGACGCTAAGAATCCCTATAATGTTAGTAAGAGCATATTTTATGAACACGTCAAGTAACCGAGTGAAAGTAGGAAAAAATATGCGAGTAATTTAGGAAAACAAACCATTCCTATACTAGATTATTAAAAAAATTAAGCGCACTATTACATGAGAACTTACATTTGGCTAGCATACCATCGCTAAAGACACATAGCTAATTTTATTATCATACCATAATACCTAGATAAACAGATTGTTGGCGTTTACTTCAGGCACTTCAGGCAACGCTCTCTTCTACGCCCAAGTTAGAATCGAGGCTATATTTAAAAAAATATATATTTTCCTTGTTTTAACAAATCGAGCTCAAATTATCAATATTTTCCCAAAACCAAACAGATTAGCCGGAAAATCGGCAAAACAAAAGTATTGCAAAAACAAACAGTCCAGAATGAGATGATAGAAAATTACTCCGAGTAGTACGTACAAATAGCAGAAAATTACACCATTTTCTCACTAGCATAAGCAATAACTATAATAAAAAAGCAGTAAAATCGCGAAGAGAATATGTATACGGGTAAGAAAATTATTTCTTCCCTACCTTGGAGACTTGATCGGAGGGAGAGGGAATGAAAAGTAACAAGAGCGAGTGCCGGCTGATAGTCTAAACATGTCTGGAGAAAAATTACGAAAATAGAGCGAAACGGAAGTCATCCATCTCGGATGAACACATAATATAAGGCGAGACTTGGAATAACGATCGTCTCGGTATCAGCAGCCGCAGCGGGAGGGAAAGACAAAGCCCGGGAAAGGAAAGGAGATCAAGTCGCGACAACTTCAGAGCACCCATCTGGCGGCAAAACGACGCGGAGATACCCCAATTACGCAGTGCGGGAGGGATAGAGAATGGAAAAGCGGCGCAAAGGAGGAAGTACCCACAGGAGGGCGGCGATTCGGAGCCGGAGGCGGCACCCTCGCGTAAGCCGCATTAACGGACGGAAAAAAATCATGTCCACCCTCCGTTTATGGGATTCCATTTTCCCTCGCGGGTCCATCGTTTGGAGGGGCGGAAAAGAATATCAGGGAGAGTCGGCAGGGAGTCAACCCGAAACGGCGATCGTAAAACAAACGCCGTCCCACTCTGTAAAAAGGTCTTTAGCGAGGTGAAAGATGTGGGAGGGGCCGGACGGAAGTCATATGAGTCTTCCCCTTCAAAAGCAATGAGAAGACCGACCATTTTATGACGCGAAATGGCGACGCCACCGATGGAAAAGTTCCGCCACGAATCACTAGAGGGACGGAGGGCATATCATGCGGAAGTTGGATGAGGGTGAGAAGGAGAGGAATATATACATATAAAGGGAAAGATATGAGAGCAATGATACGCGGAAGAGATCTTCCACGCCGAATGGGAACTAAAGGATATCGGACCACTCGTTCATTGCAATAGAGAAGACGATAAATAGTTAAATGGGGAGTATGGTCACTTGAATAGAAAATTAAGGAAGTCGACAGTTTAAAATTAAACACTATTCAATTTATCTCCAGACTTCTTAAAACTTTCCAGAAAAGCCAACAAATTAATATCATCCCCATATAAGATTACAAAGAGGTGATACTTTTCAAATTACTACGTTTCTAAGAAAAAAATGTGATGCTAATACGGCGCTGAACTTCCGAAGGTAGAAAAAAAGGCGGAGAAAACGTCAAATCGACAGTCATTTTTGTATTCTAACGGTTGAAGTTAGGTTTTACTGAAAGTCAGAAAAAATTCTCCAGATTTTATTAACTTGAACGGCCCTATCCACCTTAAATATATCCTTTTTCACCTCAGCATAAGATCAACCCTTCTTCACCCCGTCCATAAAACCTACTCTCTTTTCTTTCCCATCCCCGTTTGCCCAACATCCTTCCCTCTATCACAGTCTTAAACAACCCACGGCCACGTCACTCATTAGCTGTTACACTAAAATATCAGAAAAGGGGAGGAAGAATCCAAAACAATAAAATACTTCCACGGAGGAGAAAATAACGACACAGGAGAAGACAAAAAAGGTGAGATATGATTCAGTAAAAAGAATCTAAGCCGCGAACACAGCAGCTTCCGTACACCATAAGGTGCCTCTTTATGCCTAAGAGATTAAAAAAAAAACGGAGGAAGGCTCATGGGAAGAAAAAAAAACAAGACTGTAATCCCTTGCGTCCGTTCTCGTAAACCTAAATTAATATGGAACCGCGAGCGTGGGAATCGTTGGCCGACCTTTAAAAAAATCCCTTTTCTGTTGCCAACGCACACACATGCACACGCATAGAAGCTGTTAGAAAAAGCCACGACGGTAGGAAAAAAAAACCCCGACTTCTCCAGAGCCGAAAAATGACGCGTGAATCACTAATAAAAAAATATACATATATACGCATGGATGAAGCCAAAGCCGACGGGAAGAGGTTGGAATGAAAATAAGATGGAAGGATACGGAAAAAAAACTGAGGCAACGGAAGAGGAATATCAAAGCGATAAATCAGGCGGGAGGTAAGAGCGCTGATCAGCATGCGCTCGCACGGATGAGATAACATCCAGACAAAAAGTCGAGGAAAAAGAAGGTAAAGGGGGAGGAAGAGGAGAGAGAGATTGGATAAGGGGAGGGCTGCTTGAATATAGGAGAGGAAATGAGAGAGACAGAGAGAGAGGAAGGGGAGAAAATAGGAAAGGAAAGAGAGGCGTTAAAGGGAAAGGGGGAGGGATATAAAGGAGGAGGGTCGAGGGGTTCATGGAGCAAAGGGGCTCGGTATAAAAAGACGGTGGTAGGTCGGTCGGTCTCCAGGGAGGAGGAGGCGACTAACCATAAAGGGTCGGACGCCGGGGCTTTATGCTCCCTTTATTCACTGCCACCCCTCTCCCACTTGGGCCGCGCGCGGTGCAAATCGAGGGCGCGATATGCAGTCATCAGCGGCGAGGGCGACCATATCGGAAGAAATGGCCTGGAGGGAGGGCCGGAACTGCTGCGGGGAGGTCGGTGGGGTGGGGGTGGGGGGGTTGAAAAGGAGAGAGAGACGCGATGCAAGAAGGAACACGAGAAGTAGGAAGGCAAAAGGTCGAATGGTGCATAAAAGGTGCCACCGCCGGGGATCTAAAATATGGGGACTGAGAAGGCGGAGAGCTGCATAATAGGGAGGCGTTGCAGGGGTCAGGATACGAAAAGTGCAGGGTGATAAAAGTGAACAGGGGTGAGACTGCTCTAAGTGGGGTGTATCGGATGTGCGGATAAGGGAGATAAGAGAAGGATGAGAAAGAAAGGAGGGTCAGAGTAACTCGCGGAGACACCGGGAAAGAGGCTGATATCAGAAAAGGAGGGATATGGGAAAGAGATTTTCAGGGGCAGAACAACCCTTTGAAGCGGCAGAGGATAGTTGAAAGGATAATTGCTTTTACGCATTAATTATTGATGCAAAATAAATAACTCACTTTATTCATACTTGTGATACTGTGAACATTTTAAACTACCTCACCTTCCTTGCAACAACTTACCAACCTGTTCATTGAATCGACGCAACCCGAGGATTAAAAAAAGGTATAAAATCAATTGCACATTAGAAGGATTGATTGGTGGTTACAAGCGCACCTTTATGGAATTTTTTAACATAATAATGATTACTGGCAAGTCAGTGATTCCACATGCCTTTGGTTGAAAGGTCCCAGGTTTCAACGCTCAACGTCATCTTAAGATGGCGATTACGAAGGCTTCACCTTAAGAGAAATTTGAACGTCGAAACCCAGGTCGTTTCAAATGAATATAAGAGGAATCACAAAATTACCAGTTATCAATATAAGAAAGATAGATATTCTGCACTGCACGTGGAAAGCATGATACTATGTTTTGTAATTTCCATAATACACGTAATCTGCGGATACCACGGATATATCTATAGATAAAATCTGAGGAAGCACCCTATCGATATCAACTAAAAATCCTATGACTTCTTCAAATACTATACTTTGACGTAAAACAAGATTTGTTAGGGTAAATATTTCTCGGGTTTGGCACCGGGTAAGGCTGTTTAAGGCCTTAAACAGCCTTACCCGGTGCCAAACCCGAGAAATATTTATCTATAGTATTCGCCGGGAAAGCCTACGATCTTTTATCAAGATTTGTTAGGGTAAACTAGCTAGCAAGTAAATTCGCTAGTTTCTAATTCGCTAATTTTCACGATTTGCGCTTGAGAGAAGTGAGTCGCGTAACCTTTCAAATCGCGTCGAGACAAGAAAAATAACATTACGAGGCCTGAATAAATTAGTACAACGTACCTGCGCCCTGCGCAATGACGAACAAAAAGGAATGGATACATGATGATGAGAAAACTTGGGACAATCCAGCCGGAACATGTCCTGGGGAGCCAAGCTAGAACAAAGCAGTTGGAATAAACCAACAGATAAAGAGTGTGGCTTGCAAGGACGGCGAGGCCCCGATGAGAAGAGGGAGGAGAAGACAAGAAGGCCGAAGGGAGAGAGGAGACATGGCTGCATGGGAGAGATGAAGATAAGGGGAGACGGAGAGAGATATATGCATGTGATGGGAGGGAGTAATATGCATGAAGGGGGGACATCGGGGAGAAGAAGGTGAGGGAAGGAAAGGGACATAAAAAGGGGGGAATGAAGCGACGCGTACATACTGGAGTTGCAAGGGTGCGACGGCGGAGGGTGGAAGAGCAGGCAGCCAGGCGATGAATGCAATAAAGATGGGATAAAAGGGGTGATTATGAGAAGATGGAGGGTTCATCAGGGTTGGGAAGGCTGTCGGAAAAGTGAGGGTGGGTGCTCCAGCCAGACGAACGGTGGGGGGAAGAAATGGAGAACATGAGATGACGAGACGAGAGGAGAGGGAGGAGAGCGGAAATGAGAGGGAAGGAAGACAGTGGATAGAAGCCGGAAAAAGGGAATGTCAAACTTGTGGAGAAGAGAGCTTGCGCCACCATCTCTGTAATACATGAACGCAACGTATCTCAGAGCAGCACTGGAGAAGGAAAAATATATCTACCTGCCTGAATGAGGCATACGCTCGAGGAAAAGTGCATTTCCAAGGTTGGAAATAATGAACAAATGAGAGATCAATAATACAGCTCATTACTGCGAATTGAGGGGTAGGCAACTTCAAAAACAAGTGTACACCGCATTACCATTTCAGCCATTTCTATCCATTTTTAACCTAACAATTTCTGTCCATTTATGTCCATTATAATCCATTTCCGTTCATTCCTGTCCATTTCCATCCAATTCTGTCCATTTCTATCCATTTGTGTCCACTTTCATCAATTTCTGTCCATTTCTGTTCATTTCTGTCCAATTCGCGACCATTTCTCAACAAGCGTACACCATTTCTCAGAGTTGCATACCCCTCGGTGTGAATAAATAAATATGTACAACAGACCCTTGGCGCCTCGTTCTTCAGGTAGCAAAACAATTAAAAAACTAACCACACTCAGGAAAACTTAAAAGTCTGCATGCCAATTGAGCTGAACCATAAAATATGGAATGTGTACAGAGTGTTCTCCTTAAAACATTTAGTCAAACAGAAATTTATATTAAAGTCCTAAAACCTGGTGAAATTAGGGGGGGAGTTAACTTTCCTTGTGCCCCAAATGATGTTTCTAGTACAGATTTTTTCCTATCCAGTAAAAACAACCTCGGTTAAGCGACCCTCAACCGATCCTTCACCCTCGTCACAGCTGGGGGTACCATGTCCAGTGACTGGAAGGACCAGTTTGTTGGGCTACCACTCGTCATTTCTTTTCAAAATTCGAGAAAAATCAAACGGCAACAGGAAATCAGCAAAAATATTATGGACCGAGAAGAGCTCTTGCAATCTGACGTAGAAAGACAGCCGAAGGATTGGTTTGGGGAGAGTGGAGTTTTTACGAAGAATGCAAGGGGGCGAATGTGTTGGAGAAAAAGAAGAGAAAAGTAAGGACACGCGAGAGGAAAGAGATAGGAGCGGGTGCATTACGTGGGCACATGGGAATGAGGCGGCGACGGTGTAGTGATGCGGTTATGGAGTAGATGAGATAAAGAAGACCGCCTACGTCCCATCTAATGCCCGCGCCCAGATGGGGGAGAAGCGGACGGCAGTTGGGTGGTGAGAGAAGGCGGGAGGTGGTGGTGGTTTTACCGCAAAGCGGCAGCGGAATCTGCCGCCTCCAATCTAATACACCCCAACACCCACCCTCAATACTCTGGAGCAAGTGAAGATCTCGGCGAGCGGCAAATAAAACTTTGCGTCACATCCCGCTCCCATAACAACGATCTCGGAACGTTCACCCTCTCATAAGTCCCTTAACCATTCCGCCTCATCCTCTCTCCCTCCATCACAAACCTATCTTCCTCCTGACCACTCCCGATCGGTAGGCCCAACTTCCCTCGCAGATTACTATCGAAAACCCCAGCCATTCATCAATGGACGCGATAGAAGACAGATTAGCCGGTCATGCGCCGGTGTCTTTACTCTTTCCTTACGGGGTCAATTTTTTCGCTTTCACGGAGGCGTTCACGAGTCAATTCCGACTCGCTCATGTTTGATATTCTTCATCTCTCCCTTTAGTACCGTTATCACTTCTCATCAAACACAATTTCAATTCCTCACTTAAGCCATAGCGTTTATTTAAAATAAAATGACGAGGTGAAACAGAATTTGACGGAATTTAGTTCGGGTCGGAAGAGTGACGGAGCCATCGAATAATTTGTAGACTGGAAAAAGTGAAAAAAAGACGGCGAGGGAAAAAGTTGAGAAAGGGATGCATTTCAAATGGCAGTGCGAAACTATGAAATTTAATAAAGGGATACGGTCAGTTTAGGGCAAGGAATGTACAATAACGAAAAGTCAAGCACCGTGGATACAAGATGAAATGACACGACAAAACACGTATATACGGCTGAAGACATTGAAATAGCAGAGAAAAGATTCCCACATCATAACAACCGAGAATGGGTCACGGGATTTTCTGTTTCTGAAATACGAAAAAAGACAAAAATGTTGCTTTTCTCCTTCTGTGAAAAAAAAACTCTAGGCCCAAAGGAACACAATGAGTCAATGCTGAAACTAAAAGCCTCCCCTCTCAGCTGTTATACCAGCATGGCCTAAAACAGTCCTCCCTACTTTGGGCAATCCTAGACGAGAACTCTATGGGCACCACACGCCAGCACCACAAGCGAATTATTTATTTAATGTGAAAATAGTTAAAAACGCCTCAAGCAAAGATAAGCTCATTGCACCAAAGAATTTCCATCAGCAAATCACAACAAATACAGTACACAAATGAATGGGAACAATGAGTCAGGAAGTTTCTTTTTCCAACTTTGGATTGGAAACTATACCCTCTATAAGTGCAAAGAGGTACCAAATCGACGATAAAATGGTATTTAGCAGTGGTTTAAAATATAAACAATGAGTGACTCATGCCTTAACTATATTGGCCTTAATCCAGGAACGAATTAAATCTCAAATACGAAGTATAAAATCCTTATAAGACGAGCGAAAGAAAAGAAAAATGAGAACACAAAGACGAGTTAAGTGAGTTGATAAAGATTATTTCGACCCTGGTAGGGAAAGAGGACCCCGCAAAATACGATCGCAAGGTAAGTACCAGTAGACGAAAGGGCAAAATCGAGGCGCAATTACGCCCACTTCAACCCCAATTACACTACACCCCCAAGGCTGGCTGGGAGCATAATTGCCTTCCCTCTGCACACCTCTTCTGCCTGTATCCCATCTCCAACCAAAACCTGACATCTTACTCCTCATCTCATTTCCTCTCTTGCTACCCCTGCACAACCTCCCCCAACACCACCCACCATCCAAAAAGTCATAATTTCCACGACCTTCCATCTCTCCTCTCCCACCCCCTTTCTTCCCACACGTATTCATTCCTTTGAGAGACGGGAGTAACCCAAGAGAACTAAAAATACTTCAGAGTAAACTCTCAACTCGAACGGTAATAAGTAACGTACCACATTAATATGGACTACTAGAATACGAAGATCCGCTGAGAATAAGCACGGTTTCAGTTTTCCGAGGGCCGGTAAAAGGGTAATTAAGTAAAAAGGATAATTTGATAATTGTTACGCCAAATTTAGAGTGAGAGAAACAAAACTACTAGAAAACCCATGACTAAGGCAGTGATTCATTTAACTCACTTCTAATCTACTTCGTAAACAAAGGAGACCGCATTTCACAAAGCCGAAAAAATCAATACGCAAATTTTATTTTCCATTATCCTAATACTTAACGGAGTTTTGGTCAAATTCATTATAAGCCATTCGCAGTGGTTAGGCTGTAAAATTACTCGTGCCTTGAGCTTCTTGTCACACACTCAAGTGGAAGCGAGAATCGTTATGATTTAGATGTGCTATTAAGACTTAAGTTCGCTCACCAAGTTTCCTCTCCTTATCTTTCATTCTCCTTATCCTTCATTGGGTGTATATTCACCCAAGCGAGCGACTTCGTACCACACCATTTGTCAATGCAATGATTGGAAATCCGAACTCTTAAGCCTAAAGCGAATCGATATCTTCAGCATATCACAAACCGATACATACTTACGGAATGAAGGAAACGGAAATCAACGACATATCGAAAATCGCATATGGATGAATCGTCATTATATCGCTCAGACCTAATTGGGAGGGCGAAGGAGAATAGACGGAGGAGGTGAAGGAATCAGGGATGAAGAGAGAGTAGGGAGTCGACAACGGGGAGCGAGTTACACAGTGGTGGGCTGGAGAGGGTGGGAGGATGGGACGGATTCGGCAGCGGTGGATGGGAGGAGAAAGGGGGAAGAGATGACGGTGGCAGATATCTCGGGATAATCCCTCACTCTCAGCCAGCCTCCTCCTCCCCTCTCGTCCCACCCCCATCCCTCTCCTTGCCTCGCCCACCCACAACTCCACAAACTCCCCCAACCCGCCCGCCGTCTTCCCGCCGCTATCTCCGGCGGGATTCAGCCGCATAATGGAGGGATCGTTTCCCGACGATGTGCGCAATCTTTTTAAGAGCCGGAGGACTTCAGTAAATTCGACCTTTTTTTCTGTGCGCGCGAGCGAGCTGAGGAAGTGTTGGACGTGATGGGAAGAGAGAAAAGGAGGAAGGGATGCGGGAGAGAATGGGAGGAAAGGAAGAAGCTGACAGGAAGAATTCGAAGGAGGCAGAAAGCGCGGATGGAGGACGTGGTGAGAGGGAATATGTTGAAGGGATTGAAGGCCGCATACACGGTTCATTTTATTGTACAAACGAATGACTGAACTCTTTCGTGAGGAAAATTGTGCCGAGGAAAGTGGAAAATTTTATGATTGTCCGAATGACTGAACTGGAAATAGAACTTGTTCTAACGCCATTCATTTTATTGTACTGTCTATGATACATTCGTTTGTGCAATGAAAGGTACCGTGTAAAGCGGCCTTGAGAAAGAATAAAATGTGGGTTAAACGTGGGAGATGGAGGAGGAGAAGGGGAATTGTTGACAGCATAATGGGATGATAAGCATAAAAATAAGTAATGACAAATTCAGCTATATTATTGAAGTCTTGGCTTCATTTTTAAAATTTTCCTCCTCTATGTCGAACTAGAAGACAGATACTAAGAAACCTAGACATCCCTCGCGTTTGTATCACACAGGCACTTCACATGATCACATTACTGGAAAAATTCTAGAAAATGATTCAAAAGACTACAACAAAATTGGAGAAAAAAAGACAGGACAATCCTAAGTCTATAGAGTACCGACTTTTTACTTGTTAGGAAACCCACAAGGAGTGAAACTTTGAATTTCCGGGGTGAAAGACGGTAAATGGAGGGAAAAAACAAGCTAGCATGCCGCAGTAGACAGACAGGATAAGGAGAAAGAAAGAAGGAAGTGGAAGAAGAATAATAAGATGAAAAAAGGGAAAAGATATGAGTAGCAAGGGGGAGAGTCATTCGACCGGTTATCTCGGATTAAAAAGTTGGCAGCCGCGCACTCACACACTCACTCGGCGAGCCGGCTCCCCCACTCCGTCTTCACATCACCCGCGCACAAGAGTGCACGGCACGCCTCAGCCTTTATCCCCTGAGAGGATCTCCCTCTCGCATCGGTGAAACGTCTTAAGAGGAGACGAGGGGATGGAAGTTAAAAGTAAGGACCGCGGGCAAACGTGGAGGGTTGGTGCTCTCGAGGAGTGGTGCAGGGAAGGATAAGCGCAGGTTAAGAAGGTGGGTGCGGCCGGATTCCATCTCCAACTTTGTAAGCCTGCGTCATGCTCAGATTGGGGGGAAAAACTGGACGCGTGGTGAATTGAACGCCGCCAGAGATGCGTCGACATGGCTCAGGCAATCAAATGGAAGATAACGCACGCGGGGCATACATCAAAACACGTCACGTTTATGTTGAAGGTAGGTCATTTTGCTCTATGTACCACATGTTGTATGTGTTGTATTTAAATACAAGATATGTACAAAAAAAGTGGGATGCATAAGATATTCGAACTTATGACCAGAGGAACCTTTTTAAATGGAAGGTCGACATTAGAAAATAAATATCCAGATTTTCGTGGTAACGCTGAGCTCTGCTTCAATGATAAATTTCTTATCGTCATAGGTTATTAGATTCATTCATTAGGCAATGATAAGGGCGAAAGATCCAACTGTTTTTCCAGGGATAATTTCATATACATCTAAACCTACCTCAATCAGTAGATAATCCATACGAGGTAATTATGATGTGTACAGACCCGCAAAGAATATGTGACTCGTTACATCAGATTTTCCAAACAACAACATGGCGCAACGAAATTCTGCCATCAGCGGGTGGGTAAGTTTATACCCCCAACCGTATTCCGCTAGTCTACAATTGAGAAACGGTATTTTGATACTAGTAATCTATCATCATATTGATCATTAATTTTTATTTATATCCTTCTCCCAAGCATCAAATGAGAGACTGCATATTACTCTCCGATTTTTCATTGAACTCCTAGAGAAGAACGCTACAAAAAGATTTGAAGAATGGAAGGAAGGGAAGAAAAATGAGGAAAAAAGCGGAGAAGAAGGATGTGTACTCACACTCCATCTGGCGAATTACACAACAATATAATCAGAACTAATCCCGAGGAATGGAAAGGTTAAGGTCACTGATATATATAAAACGCTGAGATGATTCAACAATCACCAGAAAGACATCAGCAGCTGTAAAGTTAATAGCAGCGAAAATAACCGAACCACTGCATAGCAAACAAAATACTAAATCGTACACTCAAAGTATATGACTAGCATTTTTTTCGCGCAACCACTAGCAATTGTTTCACATCAAGGAGCGATATAATACGACCAGATAGGTAGAGATTGGAGAGCTTACAAAAACATGCCAGAGAGGGCGTGTATGGGAGGAGAGAAAAATATAAAAGAGAGAATACAACGTTGACGGCGGATAGGACAAAAACTAGTGCGGGAAAAAGGGAAAAACGCGCAAATTAAATCCAACCTTCATGCGAAAAAAAGTTGTCGACTCTGCCAGAAACTCTGAATATTATACTTCCGTTTAACATTCAACGCCTAGATCGAGGAAAATAAATTCTATTAAAAAATAAAAGTTACCTATTAGAATGACGTGTATACACGGATAAATAAAAAGTTTGTAAGTTAAGTGGAGTCAAGGGGGAAACGATACGAAAAAATAATTACTTTTTGGACAAACTAAAGAAACTGATTCTATTCTCGGCTTCAGACTTCCCCAGAATATACAAAAAACCCTCATTCGTGGGAGAGAAATAGGCAACTGTTTAAAAAAAACACTGTTCATTATGAGCTACAAATTAGGCATGCGAATGATAAATGCATCAAAAAGTTGTAGGACACAATTTAAGAGCAAGGGATGGAAAGGGAACAGAAAGGTGCAATTATGGAAACATCTGAAAGACGACGAGGATCAAAACTTGAGGCACGACATAATGGGAGAGAACTCCGCTAATATAATTAACATTGATACCATCAGACCAAATCTGAGAGCGCTGTCAGAAAAAAAAAGAAATAAATAGTTGTATACGAGAGATAACACACCGAGCAAAAAAAAATAAATTAAGAAGATGAGACGACGGGCGACAGATATAATTAGGGAAAAAAATGACACGCTAGATTAGGGAGAAACTCGAGAGGGCAAAGAGTGTCTTCCCCCCTATCTCCTCATACCCCATTAAAATTTTCAAGGAGGCGATGTGAGGATGGGAGTGAAGGAAGAGTGGGATTCTTAGCGGGCGCGCGGAAGGAAAGGGAAGCGGGAGGAGCAGGAGACGAGACGAAGGAGAGAGGGCACTGAGTTAAGGATAACGAGGAGGGAGAGATTGTCGAGAAAAAACTTTTGTTGGGCTGTGGGAAGAGGAGCGGGGGTAGGGGTGGGGGCGGGGGAATCCTACGAGAAGGGAAAGGCGGATGAAAGTGGTAGGTTGGAGGAGATAGAGGGAGGAGGTAGCGGAGTCGGGCGCGCTAGGCTGTGGGTCAGAAGGAGGATTAGGAGTCGGAGGGAGAGAGGCGGAGATTTTTACGAGGGCCAAAAAGAGAGACAGCTTCTTATAAGAAAAAATAAAAAGATAGGACGTGAGTGGATAGGGTTGGATACTTGGGGAGGAGAAGGGTACAAAAGGAAGAAATTGTCGAGAGGGAGAAGGGAATAAAATAAAGGGGTTAGGCTGTGGAAAAAGAATCCGGGAGGAAGGATCTATTACACCAACGGAGTGGGGAAAGTGAAACGGGATAAGGGATTCGGGAAGTGGAGGGAGAGGGACAAGGGAAATGGGGAATAATGGAATGAAGAGGATGGGCAGAGATAAAACTAGATGGCGCCTTGGCGCACGAAAGTTAACCCTGTCTTTTTACTAAAATATTATCGACCCAATACGGGTCCACACTTAAAGAATACAATTTTGTACTTTTCTCCAGAATTTTATTTTAGATTGTACGACGCGTTTCACCGACTTGCGGCATTATTAAGTACCATCAGATGCCGCAAGTCGATGAAACGCGTTGTACCATCTAAAATAAAATTCTGTGGAAAAGTAAGAAATTGTATCCTTTAAGTATAGATACTATAAACTTCCATGAAGTGAAACCTGGATCTGTAGAGTGTATTCCAATATGGGTATTACTGGAAATTCTTTAGTAACGGAACCTCAGCAACGTAATACAAAATTTTATCAATTCATTACCTTATTCTTGAACTCCAAAAAAATTCTTTAAGGATTTTAAAATGGCTCAAGGAACATTACAATAAACGACTGCAATAACCCATACCATGTTCGAAGAAGCACTCATCTAGGGAAGGATATTGTACCCTCGCCCCCCCACAATAACAAGCACAGAAGTAACTCCACTGTTACTAAAACTACTTACTAACACTTACTAAAATTAATTGAGAGTTAATACTTCTAGGTCTTCTATCCGAGATGTACAAGTATCGCTTCATATTTCGCTCGTTTTCGTAGTCGAAGACTAACTCTACCATCCTCTTCAAGGGGGTTGATGGAACCACGATAAACCTTCGCCTAATATTGCATATTTAGGCGCCATAGGCGCATATATAATCCATTTACGGTGGTCGATTGACACATACTAATAGCAATTAATGCACTCGTTTGATCGTAATACATAATTCAAACAGTCTTTTCATCTACTTAAATCGATTGACACGAGGTGGGGATCGGGGAACCTAAATCACAAGGTGAGAAAGAGTAAAAAAAGTTGAGTGGCAATATTAATGGAAAAGATAGCGTGGGAGGAATGAATGTGGAATTGAGTCGGGAAAGGGAAGAGAGAGGGAGGTGAGAGAAGAATTTCCTCCCCACACAAGGGATGATGGGGCAGCGGGAGAGGAGGAGAGAGAAATATGAAGAAGAGTGGAAAAATTGGAGAGGTTCTTTTTTCTTCCCGAGGAGTCAGAAATACCTCTCTCTCCCCAGGGTATCCCCCACCAACCGTGACTCGCGACAGGACCGCGGGATGAGTGTGGGGGTTGAAGAGTGGAAGGGGGGCTGAGAGGATCCAGAAAGGGAAGAAGTGCGGGTGGAAAGTCTAAAGGAAGGGAAGAAGAGATAGGGGGACGGCAGAAGGGGTTTCGGGAGAAGATTGTAGGGAGCTCAGGCGCAAAAGATGAGGGGTGGAAAGAGATTGACGAGCAAACTTGGATGGAAGGAAAGACAAGGTAGCTTTAAGACATTTAGGAATAGGGTCTGATCAAACTGCGCGGAGAAAAAATGATGTATTAGGAATGCACAATAGGTAGGTGAAATCTGAGGGATGCCGAAACCTCGACTCTAAGAAAAAGAGGACGAAAGCAGACGTCTGAGAAAGGCTGTGAAGGAGAAAGTGCGAAGGACGGAAGAAACGAGGAAGTAACTTTTGAGGTGGGTGAGCAGAGGAAACTTCCAGAGGAGATTAGGAAGAGGCAGGGTAGGTGTTTGAGACAGGTAATGTGCAGCAAAGGGTTGCTGAAGGCAGTTACAAAGGAGAAGCATTTACTAGCAGCGTCCAATTTGAAAACAAAAAAAATTTCGATCGATGAGGGGCGCACATTACATTTACGCGCACAGTATTGAGCGCGCATCATAAATTTGGCATGAAAAATAAGTTTATTCTATGAAAACTTCGTATAGAGAACGCTCATTTTTTGACTGGAATATTCGTACGCTTCAGTGATCACCCACGCACGCTACACCATGAAAAGAAAATTTATGAAAAACAAGGAGGGGTTTATTATTTACGCTTGCTTATTTTTTGTTGGCTTTACGGACATTTTCAAACATAGCCTGACCAAAACAATCCTGAAAGACCCGCAAGGATCCTCACTTACCAGAAGTTTCTACATCCAATCCAAAAGACACATCATGCCAAATTCAGGAGCAGATTAACATCACTTAAAAAACAGTTTTGTAAAACCCAGACACACAATGTCTTTGGCTAATTTAGGCCCACAATGTACTCGAATGTCTACCCATCGATTATACGGCACATTACGTAATGAGAATGGGAAAAGGAAAAGAGAATGTAAAAAAAAAACATTTGGAAGCGAAGAGTCAACACATGAATCAACTCCGGGGCACAAAAGGCGCATTTATTATGTGCGATGCTCCCATCTCCAAAAGATCAGTATTAGGACTTGAGGAAACATTTCTGTAAACAGTGAAAGTTTTGTCTCCAGAAAGGCGAAGGAGAAAGGGCAGTTGGGAGTTATACGCTTGTTATGTGCCCAACGAGCACATAGGTACTCGAGGGGGTGGAGAAGAAGGGGCAGGATATTTATAGAGGAAGGAAGGAAAGGGAAGACCGACAAAGAGGGAAAGAGTTACTGGCGATGGAGAGGGGGAGAGAAAGAGATACACAGACAAAAGGAAGTCGAGAGGGGTAGCAGATGGATAGTGCCACTAAAGGAAGCGGGCAACGCAACGGTGGGTGGCAGGAGAGCGGTGTTGAAGGGGCTGAAAGAGGGAGCGGGAGAATGGAGTTGGGGACAAGGCAAGGGGAGGGAGGGCTTCCCAAAGGAGTAAACGGCGTGGAGGAAGGAAGCAGGCAGCGTGAGAAATCGAGGGAGCGAATAAGGGAGAGGATGCTACAGTATTTGTGCGAACTCTAGATCGAAGAGACGCGAGGATCTACATCTGCATTCTGCCCCACGAGCAGTTTACGGAGGAGTGGCATGGGGTGATAGAACATGAATCAATGAACTTATTTCCAGCGATAAATATGGCTACAATATAAAATAGGCTCGCAAATTTACGGACCACGTGTTCCAGTAGAGTGGTCAGTGTACAACAGAAAATTTATACCATACAAAAACAAGGTCATTACAGAAAATTAAAAGTAAAAAAAATATAAATGAGTTCAGTCTTTTTTACTTAACTCATGCCGCCCCCTGACGCGTTTGTAAACTAATCATTGTAACTTTTACTATAATTATGACAAAGTTTTACAAAAATAGCTTTATAAACAATATTATTAACTAAAATGTTGCATTGATTACACAAATTCATCAGAACCATTATTCAAAAATATTACGCAAAGTATTTACATCTCTTACTTGAGTTAAAAGTTTTTAATTGCATCATTAAACGACTTAATTGAGCTACATTTTTTATTTCAATTGGTAACTTGTTAAGGAGAATCGGTCATAAATACAAAAAAGTTCTTAAATATTGACTTATAAACCTTAGGATTCTTGAAATGTAACTCATCTTCACTTCTTGTTCTGTAAAATTAACTTCCAGATCCACTACTCCCGCTTTCAATATAGAACAACCTAAAAACTTGGCAAACACCATTATTAGACATGTAGGAAGAGGACATGCTCTGTCCTCACTACTTGGTGCGCGGAGAGAGGGATTTTTCATCCATCAGCTCACCAGTGAATGCATGTCTTTTTTCTTTTCTGTAAGCCATAGAGATATACAGAGAGGGATTAGAACAATATCCTCAGAGCCTCAATAAAACTCGCGAGGTCTAAAATTTTCAAGTAACCAATACATATCGAGAAGCCTTCACAGTCACGAGGGACTACTAGTTTAGTCCTGCAATTGGCCGTATTACAGAGTTACACATCCTGTTGGCTCCCCGCACTTTTGGACTCGGTGTTTGAAATACGTATTCTATATATTTCTCGAGTTAAATCTTTCCGATCAGCGTCCTAATACTTGAGTAATAGAGTGCTCGAGAGGGGGGGCCAAACATATCGAAGCAATATACACTCTTTCAATATTTAATCCAAGGACCTACTTACAAATCGCTTAATAAATCGTAGGGATTGGGGGGAAGAGGGGGGATGAAACCTTCGCCAAGAAGTGGGAAAGAGTAAACGGAGAGGGCGATGGGACAAAGAACAGAACACAGTGGCAGGGTGGAAAATAAAAAAAAGGATACGAAACGGAAAAGTGGAGCGACGGAGAAAGACAATTTGTGACACCGATAAAAGACAATGGAGGGTGGGATGGAGGGGGGGGAGGGTGGGTTCGGGGGAAGAAAAAGGCATGTGTTCGCGAGGAGGAGGAGTGGAAGTGAAAAAATATGGGAGGAAACGAGAAAGAGGACGGCGTGTTTGTGGACGTGGACGTATACACACATGTGTGCGCTCGCTCTGGGTGGCGTAGAGAGAAATAAAAGGAAAGGGCGGTCGGATGAGGGTGCGATGGCGGGACGGATAAACAAAGGAATTTATCGTCAGGCAGAATTAGGTCCACGGGGCTTCGACTCCGCGCTCCCTCTTCTCCGACACCAAAGAAGAGGACACTTAAAAAAAAACCAACGTCGTAAATCACTCGGAATCGTACAGGAATACACTAGCGTGTATACACGCAGGAAAATGACGCATAATTAAAATCTAAACGGGGGAAAAGCTTGGGCCCAACTGGCTTTTATACAGAAACGGGGATGGGAAGAAGCAGGATATTTGCAATCGTTGGTGAAGAAGGAGAAACTTGGGACGTGTGATTCTCTGAGCAAAGGTGTGAAAAGACGGAAAAGTCGAACACATACATGAAACCATTGGATGATAAATGAATGGGCACCCGTCGAAAAATGCAAGATAGTAATCTACGACGAAAAAACAACGACAAGAAACATAAATATTGAGGTGTAATAGTAGTTACGGCCAAGAAAAGAGCCGTTTGATAAATTATACCGGAGATTTTCCAGCTTTGACGGCAAAGTAAACTCATACGGGATTACAGAACTAAAAGTAAGCAACACCTAACAAAGATAATTCTTTCGTCAGGCCAGTTTACTATTTCGGCTAGACTTTTTCTTCGGCAAATTAAAGATGCTCCATGATCCAGGATGAGGATTCCATACTAAAATTGTGAAAAGGGGAAAAACGAGCTCTAATGACTAACGTTCTCCAGATTCAAGGAGCATATTGAGTCCGAAATCATTCAACAAAAACAATAAATTGAGCGCTGACAACGGGAAGTCGGTGTAATGAAAATACGACAGAGAAATGGGGTTAGAATGACGAATAGGTAGTCAGTTAAAGTAAACTAAAGAAGAAATTAGGAGAAACACATGGCGTGGAAAATATGGAAACGCTGTCAAAGGAATTGGAGAAGATAGAAAAGTGTAAAACAAGGCTGAGGTCATAACTGGCGTGGATTCAATCAAGGAGAGTTTAGTGATGTTCGCCAGTCGATAGAACAATAAAAAAAGCGACTGAAATCGATAGAAAATGCAATTTAAATCTCATTTACGGGAGAATAAAGTTGCGAGAGGGGATAAATAAGGAATGAAAAAGATTCTAGAGACAAAGGTGCTTCATAAATGGTATTGGGGACGTATTTAATTTCAGGGAATGTGAGACGACACATTGGATAATTATCTTACTCCAGCAAAAAATATCTGTAGCCCGCTTTGAAAAAATACGAACTTTGATGACGAAAAATACAGTTGAATTCAACGGACTAGCTTTAGGACATTTTCGTAGGGTACGTGAGAAATATTTTCCCCAACCAAGACAAAATCCACTGCAAACAAAACATCTGTAAGCCTGTTTTCCTGAATATCCGGGATAAAAACGCATAAAATTTTCATTTATCTGAAATTAGCCTCATATTTCTAGGTTCTTTTCCACCCAGTGAGATGAAAATTTGCAAGGTTTTCGAGGTTTTCCGTGTCACTGCGCAAACCAAGCCCGTAATTGGATATAAAAAACTTGATACGCCGAAAAGCCTCGAAGCAGAAGGCATGCAGCTCGTGTCTCGAGCATGTATTTTCCTACTGCAGTGCGCCGAATTTTCCCTTCAATGCATTTTCGACCGGGTTCCGCCGTCAAGGCACCAGAAACGGCTGACGAAGATACAGGGAGTCTTTCACGACGCAGGTTGAGTTCGGGCCAAGCATGAGCAAAACACCGACCTCAGCATGTAAAATACGCCAGCACGAGATTATATAAAATACAATCGGTGTCCCTGCATATTTTTTCCAAAGCACGAACTCTGAATGAACGTAAAGGAATACTGAGCCCAGAAAAAAAATACCCTGAGGTACTGCAAAATTAATCTGGAAGAGGACGTTTGCGAAGGATAAATAACGCGCGATAGAAGGAGAGACCGGCAGTGTTTTCTTTCCTCAAACAGCAGGACCGGAAATGTTCGGAACATCCATATAACGACTCGAAAACAGGCAGAGGGAGCGTGCTGAAGAGAAAATTGCGACGGGGGAGGAGAGGGAGGAGGGTGCGAGGATTTAAACGGTGCGATAATTTTCGCGTTTGCGACGGGAGGAATGGGAGGACGACGTCCTGGGGAGACCGGGAGGGAGAGGGGGAGATAAAACAGTTGAAGAGCTCGGTGCGCTGGTTCCGTCGGGTGTCCGGAGAGTGATCAAGTGCTAGAGTTGGCGCGCAGGTGTTAGGAAACGCGGAGTAACGTCCTGTTCCTGAGAGAGGTGCACTTTCCGCGAGATGTGGAAAGTGGAAAAGAACAAAAGATGGTAAGGAGAAGGGTAAAAAATTCATAAAAAAGGTAGGGAGTGGGTGGATTTGATCCAACGGGGAGGAAGACAAAAGTATAAGGTAAATAAGGTTTGATGTAACTTAGAGTTATCCCAATTTATATTAAAAGTAATAATTTCACAATTCACAGGGGATAAAAAGAAAAAGCACAATCCGGATTTTAACATCTTCGCATTATCATCATCACGTGCTGAAGTCCGGATTTTGCACTTACAATTAAACCACTGTGGATTGTAAAAGTTTACATTTTTACAATTAAAGAAACCTAATACATTTACATCGTGCTTGGATACATTGTTTGTCCGGCAGTTGTGAACATCTACTTCTATTTCAGTTTTCAAAATTCCACAGAGGCTATGAAAGCCTGGGTAGATGAACGAGCAAAAGTACTCGGCTGTAACTGCTCGCTGAATATAAGGTTGAAACACTGGCAAGGTGGTGATAGCGCGGAAGTCAAATGAACGCAGCAAATTTTCTGTTCGGAAAACATTAAGTCTACTGATAACACTTCCACTGATCATAGAAGAAATTATTTATGACCAGCAGGAAACTTTGGTGGCTAAAGACAATGCAGGAATGGAAACTACTAGGAGGAGTTCGTACAAAAGAATTTTACACAATCGAAGAAGAAAAAAAATGAATGCAAGACGAAGTAATGACGACGGAAGCTGTGGAAATAAAGGACAGTAAAGCACGAGAAAAACCAATGTACAAATGTACAAATTTTTACGACTGCAGCAGGCGCACTGAAACGCCAACTTCTTGCAGAAAGAAAATATTCTTTCCCGACTCTATCCCAACGACAGGGGCTTTTTCCGTTGGAATTTTGAGAAGAAATATTCCATTTCTTAAAAGAAAGACAGGCAGAGAAAATGCAGAGGATATACAAATACTTTAAAGTTCATCAGTACCATCAACTAGGATAAAAAAAATGACGAAAACATCCTTTTGACAATACACGAGCCTCCTTATGAACCAAAAAAAAGGGAGATCCTTATTCATTATTCACACAGATTTGCTCGCCAGGGGAAGAATTCGGAAACGTGAGAAACGCTAGAAAATGAATTCGCAAATGACGACGCCATCTACTAATTTGGGCAACTATGAGAGGGGCCCTTTTCCTTTATCAAACATCCGCGCGCACTAGCGACGCGGGAAGAGGGAGCGGAGGCAGTCGCAATTAATGACCCGGATGAAATCAGGCCGACTGCCTTGCGTAGGTACATAGCTGCAGATCAGCCGACGCGCGGCCTAATGAATTAATTTCCGGAGCCAGAGGCAAACAGGAGGAAGAGAGAGAGACAGATGGAGAGGGAGAGAGAGATAGAGAAAGAGAACTGGAACGAAAAGAAAAATCTACGGAGGAGAGGGGGAGGGAAATGACAAATAAAGGAATGACGTTGGACAAAACACTGTTATCACGATGGTGGAAAGTCGGGAACGGATGGCACGTGTGTTTAAAAAAAACACATTCACACACAAAAGGAGAAAAGAGAAAACAGAACGATTTTTTATCCAACTCCCCCATAAAAAAATATAAGCGCTGCTTTTTTGTTCTTTTTTCCATCCCTTCTATATTTTTTTAAAGCAGATATGGGAGGAGTGAAGGGACACACAATTATCTCGGGCAAATAGCCAGAAATGGAGTGGAGCCCTTACCCGCGCAAAAGAGAGGCAATGAAAGCGACCCTGTTCTTTTATGACGCAACACAAGGGGGAGGGCGAGAAAGACAAGAGAGATAGAGGCGCATGCATGCAAGGTAGGTGAGGAGGGTTTGGGGGAGTTTTAGAGGAGGGGGGCGGCGTCCCCTGTCCCCTCCCCCCACTATGGGAGCCTTGGGAAAAGGGAATGAGAGAGAGAGAGAGATAAAAATTTAAATGAGGAGAACGTAAAAAAAGCAAGGGAGATGAAAGAGGAGAGATATTCCGCTTTTTTTTACGACCGCACGCGAAGGGGAGGAAGGTAGACGGGGGGAAAATTGAAATGGAAGGTGTTGTTGCGGTGGTGAAGGACGAAGCGGGAGAGAGAGAGAAAGAGAGGAAGAGAAAACAAAGAAAACGAAAAAGGGGGAAATGAAGAAATTCGAGGAAGATGACTAAAACGTAAGGCAACAGGCCGAGTTCATTTCGGAGGACGGCTAAGTATACACCCGATCTTAAAAACCCCGAAATTGAAAGGCGGAATGTGGAAGAGGAGGACGAACGGTAGAAGGGAAGAGAAGATAAAAAAGGCGAAAAAGGGAAACGACTATAAATTAGAGAAAGGAGGAAGCCGAAAATAACGAGGGTGAAGCAACCGGCTGTATTAATTTTAGAAGACGGCTACGAATACCTACTCTCTGTACGTTACAATTAACCATTTTGATATCATTTCTAAATTCACCGTACCCATTGCTTCCTTCAACCATCGTTCACAACAACTAAACTCAGCGAAACTCAACACGATGCATCGCCGGAGATGAGCCCTATAGAACCTGCCAGTTCACAAAGACTAAGAAAGTTCAAACTGCACGGAGCCAGGAGTTGAGCTCAACTAAACTTTCTCTCAATTCCAGCCAGTAGCATGGCTTACATCGCTATCGATAGCCGGAGAGCAATCGATTGGTTTTGATGATGATTTAAAATAATGCCAACCAAGAGAAATAATTACATTATAGACTTTTAACATAACGTCTACACGCGTAAAATTCGGGAGTTCCAATATATATACAATAATGAGGCTCAAATCAATACACCTAAAACCAGACAAGGTCCAGCCGCAACCGAGGGACTACCTTACAATAAACAGGTCCCTATAGAAGATTAAATAATAGCTACGAATAAAAGGATAGGATAAAAACCTGCCACAGACATGAAGGAGAATATTATAGAGAGAAAGAGTGGACCTTATGACAAATTAAAATTTATATTTTGTAAAGACAGCAACACAATACATTTATTCACGAGTCTTGTAATTTAATGGAATAATTTCCAGGACAATAGCCATAATTACAAGTTGTATCTTGGTTCAATTTATCTCAGTTATAGTTTCCAGCTTTGACAGAAACTCTGGTCGCAAGCCAAAATGACCACATGAGCTATATAAGGGAAGTAATTAATTTCCGGAACAAGCACTTATTCACCGATGACGTACACACCAGTTCCGCCAAGCCGGCGGGAGAAGTTGGCACCGGAGGCGCGAAATGTGTTCCACAAAACTCCAAGATGGCGAATCTCGCGGGACTCCCCTCGATGGGGCAAAAACAAAAGAAAACCAACTCTGGGCGAAGACGACGACGGACGGGAGAGGCGAGAGTATAAAGAAAAAGGTGAGGGCGAGGAGAACGTAAGGAGGAGACCGGAGAAAGAAAAATGAAGAGGAGAGACAAGGAAAGTGGAATGGCAAGAGGGAGACATAAAAAAGAATCCCCCCCCCACTTGCTGGGCGTCGCCCACTTGTTCAAGACTAAAGATCCGTTCTCCCGCTCTCCTCCTTCGTTCACAGACGGAGAGTGGAAAAGGCGAATGGGCACAAAGAGACGAGAGAATGAGGAGACGTCGAGGGGAGAGAGGGATATATCGCTAACGCGGGGAGACGTGAGTGCATGCGCGAGGATAGAGAAAGAGAGAGGGATGTGGAAGAAAAAAAAGAGCTAACGTTTTTACAGCGGGGCGCGAAAAGAAAGGAAGCAAGAGGAGTTGAAAAAGAGATAAAAATAAAGGAGTTGTTGAGCCGTGGATTGGGGAGGGAGTGGGTTTAAGAAAGAGAGAGAGAGAGAGAGAGGAGGTGGAGGGTGTTAAGGGAGTGTGGAGGACGGCGAATGTGGGAAAAGTGCGAAAGAAAGATGTGTGGCGGAGGAGGAACTGAAAAGGGTCGAATGGGGAAGGGTGGGTGGATGGGTGAATGGGGTGCGCATGTGGGAGGTTGAATGGCGCAGGGGGGGGGGGGTAAAGGCGGTCGAATGGGATGGGATAAGGGTTTCTGCGAGACGAAGGCGAGGAGGTGGAGATGAGAAGAGAGAGAGAGAGAGAGAGAGGGAATGAATAGACCTCGGAGTATTTATCTTCCTCCACGATCAAAACTCCACTTCAGACCTTTTTCTCTTCTCTTCGCATGACACTCTCTCTCTCCCTCTGCATTTCCCTTCTCTCTTTCTCCCTCTCATTCTATCTCCACACACACGCACAGCCCGCTGCGTCGAAAAAAAAACCCTTCACCATCGCAACCTCACCCAACTTCCATTTATCTCCCTCCATATACACCTCTCTCTCTCTTTCCCAACCACTATCCTTAACACACATATACATAAGGACACAGACACAACAGTCGAGCCAGCAGCCGTTCTCCATCCTAAGCTTCGTCCTTTCATGTCTTCACTTATATGAGCATTTAGACACATATAGTGGTGCATATATATCACTATATATATATATAAGTTCTCAACCTCTTTGTCATTCTCTACTTCCATTTGATTCTTACTTCTTTTTATTTATACTTACATTAAGACTAAGTCATTGAGAGAGAACATACACAAACACACACAGCAAGGCTCAAGGTCGATGAGAAAAACGGACAGGTAAGAGAAAATAAAAATGAGGAGATAGGAAAGAGATGGCGAATAGGAAAAGACGAGCTCGTCTGAGGCGAGAGGTAATCTTCCATAAGAGCTGTTTGTTCCCGGGGCGAGTGAGCGCGTGAGTTACGAGAGGATACGGGATGGAGTTGAGAATAAGGCGAGACAGACGGAGAGGAAGGGGGAAGGAAGGCTTGGCGGATTTGAATGGCCCACTGCCGCTGGAAGAAGGAACTATAGAGGAAATAAGGGGAATGATGGAACGGTAAAGGGAATTTTCGGATCGAGCGAACCACGGTTTTAATTGACGCGTTCCTTTTTTTATCGATTTTCCACGACCCAACCTCCTCCATTTCGCTTCTTCCTGTGATGAAAATGCCCGTCGATGACAAAGGAGCTTTAAAAAGCCCTCGTTACACTGCCTTGAGCTGTGAACAACAAAAGGGATTGAAATCTTGATCAAGAGAACTTCCGCCTCACTATCCGAGCGATATAACATCATGTTCTTAAGGAATACACCATCATGGTGGAATTGATTGCAGCACTAGAAAAGATGCACAAGGTGGAATAGTGAGAAGCAGGACTGCTCCATGTATGCATCCTAACGGTGTAAACCTAAGGTGCTTAAATGGAAGGCTTTAACATTAAAATATCTTCGAAAAAGCATAAAAAGGATTGTTTACCAAAATTCCACAAAGACATAATAAATGTTACATTCCAGTTATATTCCGCGAGGAGTATTCCTGGAATTAACCAAAAAGAGATGAGGACATTTCGAATGTAAGTAAAACATCGAGAGTAAAGTTCGATATTTTTTTATTCTTATGACGTTCCATATAAAAATACAAGAAATGACCTCATCGCATGTCCGCAAAAAGGGATATCGGTAAGTTCTAAATAGAGTGGCCACTATAAACTAAATAGCACATGGTTACGCAATAATTCAAAACTGAGGACCAAAGCAAACGGAACGATGCCAAAATTGAGGGTAGCGACATAAATATTTTCAAGGCTTAGAAAATCAACTGGAACTTTAATAAACAAAAAAGGACGCCATTTCCAAACGAAGTTCCATTGACTCTATCCAACTTCCATTGACATTCCAACGAGCAACAAGCAAAGTTATCCGACGCAACAAAAATAATTTAGACACAATCTTAAGTATCTAAGTCTAAGTTATGGTATCCAAATAAGTAAACTTTTTAACCCAAATATCTCACCATCGGTACATCACCTTCCACACTGGCATTCAACACGGAAAAAGGAAGAGGGTGGAGCATGGTGTTGCGACGGGAACCGGATTTCCAAAGCTGATGAATAAAGAAGGATCAGGGGACGAAAGTCGGAGGGCTCCTTTATCGGGCACGACCGATTCGACGCCATCGACAAAAGAAGGATTTGTTAGAATTTATATGAGCGGAATTCACGAAATCGTCGTGAGCACATCGACAAGATATCGACAAGGCAGCTTCTCAGACGTCGGGGAGGGCTCGCTTCTTCGCTAATGGCCAGGTGATGAATGGGCAATCGGGTCTTCGGAGGCTGAAAGGAAATTGGTAGGAAGGAAATAGTCATGGGGAGAGAAGAGGTAAAGAAACTTAAAGAGGAGAAGGAGAATGGACGAACACAAAGACGGAAGGGAAGTGGGACTGGGGGGGAGAGAATCCCATCACTTGCCTTCCTGCGCCCCGGGAGGCAATGATTGGATGAACGGGCGGAAAGTAAAGGCGGCTCGTTTGTAAGTGGCAGCTTAAGATCGCATCGGAGGGCAAAGTATTAGCGAGATTCCGAATGCAGATATGGTACACCTTTATCGAGAAGTCGTGTATCTGTGCCTAGATAAGAGTTTACATTACCTCAACAGCAGATACATGGCGTAAGATATTCGACTAGCTTACGTTCTTTTGTTACTTATTGCGACTCCTAAAAACTTACGACGGTAACACCATCTAACATTTTCGCCATTTGGATACATTCGCGCACATGTCAATGTCTTTGATTAAACGACCAATTTGTTCCCAGCACTACAAGCAGATTGCTCAATTTTCCACGATTTCTCACTCAATTCGGAGGCTATTTGGCATTTTCTTCTTTTCAGACCTTTAAACCACTTTTTATGATTCCGCCATGCTTAATCCAAAACATGAAGGAACTGAGCAATTTAAAATAATTTGGAAGAATTTGGCGCTAAGTGTTAACGACTGCGATGATTTCTCCATCTTTCGGGTGTTCGCCGCGTTGCTTGTCATGATTGACGACAGTTTCGCCCGGATTCCACCAGGCGTCTTCAGGTCGAAGTGCCGCTGTCAGCGTTTTGGCCGTGCTTATATAGCTCCTCGAGCTCCCGCGCTGTGCTGTGATTGGTCGGTTTTGGGAAAAGTCTCTTCCATGTGTTTGTCAGGTGGTATCCATCGTCCCTATTGAAATTTCCAGGCGTTTTTGCAATTTCAATTGATTCTCTTATCAGCCTGGGATAATATCTTTTTTCTTTTGCAATTATCCTAGCTTTGTCGAAAAGAATATCGTGTCCGGGTTCACTCCAAGCATGCTCGGCGACTGCTGACTGGCTAAATTTCTTATTGAGGGTCGCCCTCTTGTGCTCCTGCAGGCGGATCTTCATGGACCTGCATGTCTCGCCGATATATGATTTCCCGCATGAGCAAGGGATGCGGTATATCCCTTCATGGAGATTCGGCGGTATCTTGTCCTTTGGCCTTGGAATGATTTGGCTTATTTTGGATACGCAGTTGAATCTCGTGACAATATCCTTCTTCTTCAGGACTCTGGAGAAGATCTTGGAAGAGACTTTTCCCAAAACCGACCAATCACAGCACAGCGCGGGAGCTCGAGGAGCTATATAAGCACGGCCAAAACGCTGACAGCGGCACTTCGACCTGAAGACGCCTGGTGGAATCCGGGCGAAACTGTCGTCAATCATGACAAGCAACGCGGCGAACACCCGAAAGATGGAGAAATCATCGCATTCAAAACGTCGCGGGAAACTACGAGACAGTCTTAACGACTGTTTGCCTCGCTGCATTTCCTACGACGTGATAACTGATTTCTAGCGGCATTTCTCCCAGAAAACGCAGACGGCCTCTTCGTCTGCAAAACTCATCAAGATACAAAAAGTATGAACTCAAGAAATTTCACTGAACGAACACGGAATGGATTTGGTGGCTGATGGATGCATTGGGTAAACTAGTAACATAAATATCTCAACATCGGCATTTCACATTCCACACTCGTACCAATTAACCAAAGATACTGTACATATATGTGCATGTGAATGTGTGTGAATAAATGTGAATAATATACATGGAAGTGCATTCCTGTAATTACCACCGCTCTTTACACTCACTAAACTGAATTACATTCATTCGAAAAGAAAACCACAGAGCGTATTCCTTTCGTTCGGCAAAATTTCGCCATTTTCACTTCCAAACGATAGATTGTGCTTTGGGAAGCGGGTGCGAAAATTCACGGAGCAACCACGAGGGAGCTTAAGGTCGAAGGGTCAAGAGGGAGGACGGAATGAGCAAGAGAACGAGTCGAAGAATCTACCATGTACGAGTACAGAAGAGATGTGGGGGAAGGAGTGAGGTACGCGGATAGCGCCGCGGAGGGCCATTACCTTTACCGAGGAGAGTAGAGAGGACGGAGAAAGATTTATGGACGTCGGGAGTGGAGAGAGAAAACATGAAGTACGGAATGGAAAGACCAAAGAGGCGTGAAAATGGATCTGTAAACGGAAAAGGGAGAGATGAAAGGAGAATACATGAGGTAAACGAAAATATAAAGAGATATAGAAACGAGGTGTAACTTAATACGGAAGCATATGAAATGTAACGAGGCATTGGAAAGCGTATAAAGAGGAACGAGGTTCATTTACGCCGGGGAAATGTAGAGATGGGTGTCGAAATGAGACTCAGGAAATCAATGTACCGTTCACTTGCTATCGTTATTTCATCATACTATGCGGACCGTAGGACCATGAACCGAATAATTCTGCATTTCAAGCAACGATTTTTATCATATTTAAAAACACTAAATCATACTAATGTAACATAATTATGAACACAATTTTTTCTATGAAACTTAACGCATCTATATCATATAAAAGAATGAGTTTTGAAGTATTTCGAATCCGACATTTCCTTAGAAAAAGTTAGTTTTCCTTATTAGTCATCCACTAAAAATACGCAAGATCCATTCATAACACGCGTTGGACAGATAAAATCAAACCTTTGTCCGGTACAAAGTGAACAGATTTTAGCAGTGATCGCCAATTATTGAGTATCAATAGCACGTGTAGAAACTGACTGCAAGCACCTTAAAAAAAATACTGTCCTTCTCACCCAAAAATAGATACAAGATAGAGATGAGCAAGAAAGGTGACGGGGACAGAAAAATCTAGTCAATTCAGAGATGGGTAAGGACGGACTCAAGTCGGTACACTCGAGAGATGCACCTTGCCAGAATGATACGACAACCACGCGATCAAACCGAAATTGGCGACAACCATTCGTCCACCACGCTCCTTGAACTTAAATGCATCCACCTGCAGAAAGCGTTTCGAGTGAGAGAGTGACGAAGCGCGAGTAAAAACACTGAGGCACTGGACGAGAACACACACACACGCAGCGAACTTGAGACCGTTCCTACACTGAAAAGCATGCCTCAGGGAAATATACTTTCCCGGGGAATGGGCAGCGAATGAAAGTGATAGGCGGGTAGAATACAAATAGGGTTGAGGGAAGAGGCGGGGCAAAACAAGACCCGCTAAAGAAGAACTGAAGAGAGGAACGGGCGGAGGAGTCTTGACAGACAAACGGCTTCATCCCGTGGAAACTGAAACTGCGAGAAGAGCTTCCTCTTACATTCAGAAAAGTCCCCTTTGCTGATTAAAACAAGACTACAAGGGAACAAAAAAACAAAAGAATACTTCCACAAGCGGACTCACCGCCAAGACTTGACGTACTTTGCATAAACTGAGAAAGTCGCGGCTAACATGCACATGTTTGCTCCTCGCTCTTGGGTTTCACATAACTTGGGACATTTTATGCATTTTCGCAGCCTCTCGGGCGGCGATGCTTATCTGCTGGGGGTATTTAAAGCGTTTGCTCATGTTTCCACTAGCAAAGAGAAAGGGTGCAACGATACCTACCCACCAGACTGGTTTCATCCCTGTGACTTTCCGAGCAAACCCACTAAGGGATGGGACGATGAAAGAGCCAACATTTGACAGTTTAAAAAGTCACCATTGCAGTTAGTGTCACTCTCGCACTAACGTCAGGTTAAAACGGATGAGGCAGAAGAAAATCCGTCCAGAAACAGAGTCCGGCTGATGTTTAGCAAAACCTTACTATACAACTATACATACAATGGCTCAATGGTACAATAATCAATGGCTCATGAGTCCACGCTTCACTAGCGCAAAAAAGGCTTTTATGCTTCTGATTACATATCAGATGTGTGCAAATTGAAACGGTTAAAACAAGATTTAAAAGCGTATAAACTTTGTCTCATAGGCTATAATTATCCCCGTAGTTATGATCTACTTAATGACATAAGTAAGGTCAATTGGTTAATTTGGATTCCAATTTTATTTCGTTATTCGAACAATGGTTTTGCAGTGAATCGCTTTTTCATAAAATTTCCTTTATAATGTCTATGGCCCAAGCTATTACAAACTTGTAAATTTAAAAAAATCCAACTTCACACCTTCAGCACGTCGTCTACATTTTATCAGATGTCATAAAATTTATAAGACGGGATTAAACGGTAAAGAACAGAAGTGAAGAAGAAAATTATGTCCCGTAGGATCAACTTTTTTTAATTTACACAAATCTTCGATGCTGATGTTCTAGGAAGGAATGGGCTCTAGGAAGCGGAACCTCGCCCTTGATATAACGGCAAGGAACGGTAAAAAGTTAGGGAATGGAGACGAGGGTGTATTAACGCTTTCAGAAACGACTCATTCCTCTTCCCGAGAGACGGGAAGAGACGTGAGAGGGGGGGGGCACGTTGAAAACAATCACCCAGATGGGAGAAAAGGCGAGGGAGAAGCGAGGACAAGAAAGAGAAAGGTGGGGGCGGAGAGAAGAAAGATTTAGATCGAGGACGGTTGAAAGGGAAGAGCCTCCGGAGAAGAGAAAGCAGCAAAAAATGTAAAAGGGTTACTAGCGATGAGAGCTTCAAGGGCGGACGACGTCTGTGGGGAGTGAGGAGGCACAAAATGAAGAAAGAAAAGAAGAGGACGGGAGAGGAATGGTTCCACCAAAAGCCGGCATTATACGTTGGAGGGGTTGGGGGCGGGTGAGTGGGCGAGAAAGAAGGGGAATAAGCGAAAGGAGAAAACAATGGGTGAGGTAGAGCGAACGGATGGAAAAAGGCGGCAGAAGCAGAGGGCAAAGAAAGGGACCATGAATCACGACCCTAGCACTAGCATTTCTAGCACTTCCCGTTCCTTGAACATCGGTTCGATCTCAAAAACGTTTCCTCATCAGCCCTACCGTGACAACGTTTATTTGGAGGCAATCAACAATGTCCACCGCCGATAAACTTGACGCTTTGAGGTCCTATTTATTGGGACTACATACTCCACGAAATGAAAAAAACGTCGTATAGACCAAAAATAAAGTGTTCGGGGCTAAAATAAACGTTTTCCCTTCTGCTACGGCGTAATTGGAGGCTTTTCTCATTTTACCTAGCCATTCAAACATCTTTCATTCATGAATAACACACTGTGAAATGGAACTGAAATTATTACTTATTATTATTATTACTTGTATTTTATTTATCCTGGGTTGGATGGGACAGAACCGTACCCTCTTCCCCCAACCCAGTTTACATACACAGACACCCATGTCCTGGATTTGGATATTTACGTGCGACGGACTTAAAATTAGCGTTTCAATCGCACCATTATCATAATATTCTTAGATTCCAAATTTACATTTGTAAAAATAGTTACCGAGACTCATTTTAGCCTAAATCCTTTCCATGTGGGGCTTAGTATTTTAATTAGCTGTCACGAATAATTCAAATCAAAGAGAGACATATTCATTCGAGGTAAACACTGCACTTCACTGCAAGCAACTACGCAACTGGAAATAAAGCACAAAATGAGTGGAGTTTTTTTACATGGATTCCAAGGTAGAGAATAGTAAATATTTCTAATGTGTCATCAAATTTTTTTCCGAAGTGATATACTATGACCTAGTTCAGTGAGCATTAATATTCTCCTCGAATTATAATCCCAACTTTTCGTAACCAATAGAAAAAGTTCAGTCCTGGAGAAGAAACCAACAAAGACCCGGGGCGGCCTACGGTTGGAAGGAAGAACAAGGAAGACGATAAGAAGAAATTAATTTACAGATAAACCAGTATTTTAGGAGCTAAAAAGTTTACTACGTGCAGAAAATAAATCCGTATTCGCGACAGCTAAGGGACGGGGACAGAGAATCAGGGTGTCTCCTTAGGTTTAGTCTTTACCAACCATGACTTTTCCAGGTGAAACTTTAATTTCAAGAGGTTAATATACTGGTTATTTTTTCAAAGAAGATAAGATAATACCATATTTGCTCTAGGAATAATTTCCTCCAGGGGAAGGAGCAGGAGTGTACAATAGCAATTACGACTCAGACAGACCTGATCATATAAGGAAAAAAATCACATCCACAGTAAAAATTCTACCAATCAATTATACATAGAGGTATTCACCTTCAAAATAATTCGTTCGTTCATTCACTCAGACCGCTCAGCGGCAAATACACACATATAAATGTTTACACAGAAAGGTAGAAAGAAAGTGGATAGGAACACATAAAATTAACGAACACAATAGTGGTGTGAAGATGTCAAGATGGCCGATTCCAAGCAGAAAAAAATTCGACTGGACCGGGAATTGAACCACGGACCATTGGATTTCGCGTCCAATGCTCAGAATGAACACACAGAGAGTTTCTTGATATTTCGGTGCTAGTAGCACCTTGGTCGCAAGAACGTAGAGGACTGTCATCTACGTTCTTGCATTTTTTTAAATTTCTACTGTCTTGATGTTCTCCAACTCTTGAGGATTAGAATTCCGTATACGACAGGAGTTTACGTAAAAGGAATAATGGTATATGGTGTTCCTGTAAAAGGGAATGATTAATTTATTTTTATTTCTGAGAATCCTCGTTTTTTTATTAAATTGTCTATAGGGCTGGAAAATGTAGGAGGGAGGTCCAGTTTGTACAAGTTTATACATTGATAAGGAAGACAGGAGAAGAGCATGAGGGGGTGAAAGAAAGCCTCAAAGGAGGTTTCGGGGAGACCCTACAGCGAGCACAAATCGAGTAGGCAGAGAGTGAGGGAGTAGAAGAGGCGAGGGAAGGAGGATGGATTAACGGCCTCTAACGTTGTTCGGGGAGGCGTGGGGGGGGGGGGGGGCGGGGAGGAGGCAAGCGGGGAATCAGGAGGGATGGGATGGGTGGTCGTCGGCAGAAGAGATAAGAGAGAGAGAAGGAACGAGTGGGAGGCGGGACACCTCCCCCCCATCTCTCTCCATCCCAAGAAGCAGAAAGTGGAGACTGGCTGGAGGAGGAAGGCAGGACGGAAGGTCTGAGTTGTGTCGGTTCAGAAACCGACCGACGAGGAGGGAAGAAGAAAAAGAGGGGGGGGAGTGAGTTCAAGTGAGGGGGCGGGAGGGAGAAGTGGCTGGCTGGCTTGGGCGTGGGTGGGCGTCGGGAGGGAAGATAGATGAGGTCTACAAAGACAAGGAAAGGGCGGTGAAGGAGGGCGAACACATACGGGGTCGGAGAGGGTGGAGGGGTCAGAGTTTGCTATAGAGGGACGGGAGAGGTAGAATATCAGCGCGATATTCGCGTTTCAGTATCGCATCGCGGCATGATATGAAAACATGCATCGCAAAGCAGTAGGTATGCCGCATCTCAAAACAAATCGAATGGCAAGGCATATCGATAAATATTATTTAATATATCTAAGACTGCGTGACATTTACAAATTTTAATTTCGCATTGCAATGTAAATTTTCCAGAGTAGCATTAATTGCTTAAAATTACAACGTGTAGATAAAAAATGAAAAATAGAATTATTATTAATATTATTACTGCTTAAATTACCGGTAATGTTAGGTTTAAGAGGAAGTCAGTAAAAACCTTCTGTATTTCTACCAATGAAGGGCCCAATTAATACCATTTATCCTACCATACCAATACCAATACCTTACCATACCAATAATTCCATTTATCATATCAGCCAAAGTCCTAACCTTCCTCATCCCGTCCATTAATTAAAGTCATATGGCACAATATCGTAATTCGCACAGTATCGAATTACTTTGCACACCGCATTGCACCGCACCACGTCGTTTAATAGGGCAAATCGAACGTTATCGCCCTAACACGTATTTCGTTCATGTAAAAGGTTTCACAAGTACCACACGCATCGCTTGCCGAATTACAACGCATCGAACTGTATATCGCATTAAATCGCGTATCGAATGAAACAGCAAATCGGAGTATCGCATTTCGAATGGCATCCCATTTCCGAAATTTCGCGGAACACCGCTCACCACAGTCGCTGAATCGCCACATCGCATGGCACAAAGCGTATCGCACCGCTGTATCCCACCCACGACCACTCTGTGGACACACAAACCACATCCTACGCCTTTTATGGATCCCTAAAGGAGAGGCAGAGAAGAGGGAAGGTGGGAAATGGGAGGAGGAGGGCTGCGGTTTAAAAGGGGGGGAGGATGGAGGAGTTGGAGACGGAACGGCAGCGATTAAGTGTTTCGAGTCCCAGGGAGACGTTGGGGCGCAAAGAGGAAGGAGGGTGAAGATGTGAGAGGAAAGGGAGAGATAGCAGCGATTCTCTTGGAAGCACATGTCACAACCTAATGGATCATTTATTCTGCGGCACAGCGGCCACCACGCCGCCGCAGAACACAGCTTTTCCCGTCCCCGCCCCATTCCACTCGAGTAGGGGGGCTAATCCGCTGCAGCTATGACATCCAGCGTATGGTTATTTATTGCCGCTGGTTTCGGGAGGGATGCATGATGGGAGGAGAGCAAAAAAGGTGACGGGTCAGGGGGGAAGTTGGGGATGTGCTTTCGCGATAGTTGAGCTTCATCTTTTTTTTTGGGCCGAATCTGAAGAGACCTCTCCTTAATCCTGGTGGAAATGCTCGCCCGGAAAACACATCCTCCCCATGTCTTCCGATGAATGGTTCATTGTTTTCCTTTTATTCAATTTTCGACTATCTCTCTCGCTCGCTCCACGGGAATACAAACACGACTGGTATTACAAGCACTTGAGGGCGCGCAGGGAATAGGAAAGAAAAAAAGTTATCATTTTCCAAGGGCTCAGCGGAGATGCATTCAACAAGGCCGGAAAACGGTAGGTTCTCCAACAGCGATACGAGAGAACCAGTATCATTGAGAGTACACGTACATGAGCCGCTTATTTCGCCTGGAATTGCGATACTCGCTGCAATTAACAAAAAAACCTCCGTGATTCTAAATTAAAATAACTCGGTTAGGTAATTTACTAATCCAATGCCAAATGAATTTTCATTTCATTGACAATCTGAGTTAGAATTATCTGATAGCCAGGCATCATTCAGCAACTGTATATGAAAATAGACTGACGCATCTTTCAAGGATGATTTCCTACCAAACTAGCGTATTTCACTGTGAGATTTTGATTTTAAATTGCACAAAAAATTCAAAACAGTACGAGTCGTCGAGATTAAAGCATTAGGAAAAAAAGGCCATTGCCTCAACCATAATGGAAGTGAACCCACAGCTTGAAAAGTAACATGGTTATGTTAAAAATATTTATATGTTAATGCCAGGAATTAAGCTGAAAGGATTTGAAAGGATAAACTGGAATTTCCCTTTTGTGGTCGTGCAAGTGCAACTCACGTTCCCCACCAGGGAGCCGAAGGATTAGCGAGCCTAATTCGCTTAAGCACGAGATTTTTGCGGCGACCAAGAGGAACTTCGGCTGACATCATCGAGGCGAAGCCGCACGTGGTGCTCGGGGAGATACGGCCGGTTTTAGCACTCCCGAGAGGAGAGAGAGAGAGAGAGAGAAAGGCCATATCGCAACATCTTAAAAGCACTTCCCCGAGCACGCAGACCAGATTTCCACGGGAGGCCGCATCCAACATCTGCGTGTTTTTCGCGAGACACAGCGAATTTTTATCAACTGATTGAGGAAGGGGACTATATATTCAACGTTGAGTGAACCTCAGGAGCTACGCCCAAGCAAGTATAACGCAACAAACCAGGGCAAGTTCAGCGAACCGGGAATAGATTCTTTTAAGGACAACGACCGAAGAGGAAAAGTTACAACTCTCATTCTATTTTCTGGAATTATCTTCAATCATTCGGAGAGGCAAATTCCTATTTAGGAGCGTCAGAACTTATACGCGAGTTTACATGAAAGAATACACTAGCAAGGCCTCACTGTATGACAAAAAATACAATTTTTAGACAAAATTGCCAATGTCACCCAAGGGATCATTCGGCAACGGAAGTAGATCAGCTATGCGCAGCATTCTAAACCAATCTCCATATAAGATTCTAACGACCCACAACTCCCAGCCTTAAATTACGGGACTGAAAATACCTATGACAGATCAACAGATGGGCTTATAATGCGAAAAAAATTCCTTACAGAACACTAGCAGTCAGTGCGAATCATGGATTCGACAAGGAAACGGAAGAGTAAAGTCATTCAATCGGCAAAACTCAATGGTTAAAGGCCTATTTGGACAAAATTCGAGGTGATAACTGAATTCTCAAGTCCTTACATCCACTGCGAGACGTTGTTACACACTCCCATGGATCCACCTGTGCAAAACCCCTCCTTTATCTCTTGAAACAGCCTCTAAGGAACGCCCATCTGCCCAAGAAACTCCAATTCATCATCTTCCAGTTTTGTTTTCAATTTATCACCCCGCTTATCCTTTCCTTTCCACCCATCACGCAAATCGGCCGCCTTACATTATCGGAACGAAAACCTCACCGAGGACGCGTTCCGTATCCGTGGACAAGGAGCACAACTTGGCACGAACCTGCCATTCGCTGGTTTATCAGATTGAACCGTAAGAACGATGGGTAAGGCTTTGCGTGACAGTGATTTGTTTACCAGTCCATTATGAATTATTCACCGGTCACGCACACAAGACGGGCAAATTGCGATTTAGCGACCACCATCTATAATCACAAATATCCTGAACACCGCAAACAAACTATCCTTCAACGCAGACAGCATCGAAGCTTCGCCGATTTTCCACTTGATGATTATTTGAACGATGTTGAATCACGAGGTCACATCAAGATGGCAGGTTTGAATTCGAAAGGTATCTGAAATGAAGTTGAATTCACTTCGGTAATGAATACATTGGACGCAAATTAACAGCTTGAACGGCTGCTGACAATTGACCGAACAACAAAGTAACGCCGAAGATATCGGCAATTTGAAAAGTTAAATATTAACACCGTATTAACCTACTGAACTCTAAACAACAAATATGAGATGTTTCCACCACAAGAGGAAGTACACCAAAAGCTGAATGGAGCTCACAATGTAAGATAGGAAGCGTCAGATGTAAATAAACATACTCGTGATAGCTGACAGCCGCCTGTGATTACGTGTGTATACTTTCAATTTCTTCAGTCATCAGTTTCATTGACTTCAGCTTCGAGTTATCGTTTCGTAGCAACGTATAAGCTAACACGCTAGCTAGGTAATTATACTAACATGACTTCATGTCACGGCAGTGCATACGTATGTCATGTCAACTCCAGCTGAATAACCCGACTAGATCGTAGTATTTCTCCCTTTTCCGATCTCGATTATAAAGCCATCCGATTACCAGATTGCCACAGCAAAGCTACGCATGAAAGGCATATTAACTTGAAAATCTATCGGAAAAGTTGCACATATTTTTCTCGTCCTCAGAGCTCTTCAGTGAATATAAAAGACAATAACACAATCGTGTAGACGGCGATAACGCCAACTATGACAATGACTCACCAGATTCAACGAAACATTTTGGTAGGCCATTTTCTTCCATTTATTTTCAGGAGAAACATACCATTGAGGTAGACAGAGATGGACACAATAGTTTCGAAGTATACATGTCATATGCCATTTTATCTTCAGCAACCTAAGGCTCCAAGTTCACTACTTCTGCCACTGCCTACTGTCTTAGTTCAGCAGATGTTACACCCCGTCTTCATTTATTCCAGACAATTTTCTTCTTCTACCCCGCTGGCACAACAGATACAATGCCTTCAGCGTGAAAGTTGGATATATTCCATCAAAAATATCAATTTGGGACTTTTTTTTCTCTCGGAGTGAGAAGGAAGATCACATCCAGAGGCAACCTGCGCTATTTCGTTGGGTGCCAACCACGTGAACCCATATTTATCGCTCCTGGAAAGGTCGCGCGGAGAGGAGGCAAAGTAAACACGAGGGGTGGAAGGGAATAAGACCGGGGATTGTGCGTACCAACTGCGGGATAGTGTGTGTTACGTGTGTCTTTGTTTGAGAGCGGTGAAGAGGTTATGGCAGACAACCGAGATGTATATACAGAGAGAGAAAGAGGCTTTCTCATCTTCATCCCCTAAAAACATTTCTTTTTCCACCTACCGCCAGAACACACACACACATGATTGCCTGCATGTACCTCTGAACAACCATCCGGAAAACACTATCACAACACAATCTCGGGCCGTCACAAAAAAATGGAATAAGGGAGAAAAAAATATACCGTCGAGGAAGAAAATAAAAACGGAACGAGTTCGCTTAGTTGTTCACGGAACCATTGAATCACCTCTCGACCGTTTCCTTTTTTTTCCTCCGGGCTACCGCACACACTCCCCCACATCCCTTCTCTTCACTTCTCCCCAAAATTCTCTCCCTCCGGTTTTTATATCCGGGGATGAGCGACCGAGCAACCGAGGAGTGAACGCGGAGGAAAGCTGCGGAGGAGGAGGCGGGCGGGGGGGGGGGTACAAAATAGATGGCGGAAGGAAAAGAATAGGATTCGAGAGGGTGGAAAGAGGTCTTTCAGAGGTTAAAGGAAGGGCGTGGAAGGGGGCGAGTGGGGTTCGGGAAAGGTGGGTGGGAAAGAGGAGGAGCAAACCGACAGCGGATCACATAATTTCACAAGAGGGCCGCACGCTCGACAGCTTTTCCATTTCGGTTGTCGTGGGCGGCGGAGAGTTAGGCGGCGGTGGCGAAAATCGACTCTGCTCGGATGGAGGGGTTATGGATGGATGGATGGGTGGGAGGGTGGGGGAGGTTAAGTGGCAAATATTTGAGCCCGGATGACTATCCCGCAAGAGCCAACCCGGCGCGTCATCCGACGCGATTTCCTCAGAAGATTGAACGCGTCCCCCCACGACGGAAAAAAAATTACGGGCCATCCTCAAGACGAAGAGAAAATTGAATCGATTTCCCACCCTAAAAACGTATCGTCACCCGCTAAAAGTTTACGTATCGAGTATTCTCCATCGATTCTGCAAGTTGGTTTCGGGGTCCTCGACAACGCGGTGATCAAGATAGATAGCTAGTCATCAACGTCAACTGCTACATCTATCAATGAAATTCGAGAGTATTTGACGCCATGAATCCAGGTTTTCCCTCTGCCCCACAAGACTAAGATCATTAACAGAATAAATGGAAGCTCAGATATTAAGCCTCATTGTAATTTTTATGCCATTTTAACTGTGAAACTTGACATATGGCAGTTCAACTGTTTAAGTTAGGTCAGTTGGTTTATTTGCGGGGACTAGCTCCAACTGGCCGATTTATTCTAAAATAAGCTTCTGGATTTAGACTTATATTTAATTTAAAATTAATTCCCCATATCTTTAATAGTATCTTACTCGAAATGCATTGCGATGTTAACTGGGGAGGAGGCAGCGTTTTTGCAATAAAAAAATAACCTCGCCAATCTAATCTCCTTCGAATACGAATTAATGGAACATATTCGAGGATTCGAGAATCAATTCGATATTTTTAAATATTTTCTTTATAATAAATTGCAGTCCTAACACCCTTACCTTCGCACGAAGAAATTACCATTGGTAGCGTCATTTTACTTATACCTATCTGATCTTCATGAACCTGTGAAAATCACATATCCACGGGTATTTCGTGCATGGGAAGCGATGATTTCACGAATCACAAAATTTACATGGCAAAATATAATAAATAAATACTGATCTACTAGCCAAAGGAAGGGCATTTATAAGGCAGCCGGGAATATTACGGGATATGTACTTCAAAAGGTGGTCTAGAAGATGAAATTTACGAAGGAGGAGCCTCAAAACATGAAGAAGTTGATTAGGAGAGTTCATTCAGCAGTGGCCTACGATATCAACGTATGAATGCATGCTACGCTTCCTATAAATGCGCTGGGTGATTGCAATTCTTCTACGAAATCATCTTTTTTTTTAAACCAAAAAAGTCTGAAAAAATGTAACAAAAAACTGAAAGCAAGCTTGGTGATAAAATCGTCTCGACTATCAAGTACTTGAAAATGCATATGATAGGTATAGGATAATAGACAACTTCACAACACTACAACCGAATATACGTTTTAAACGTTCCAACCGAATAAGTGGGCTTTCTTGTACAAGAATGCAATACTCTAGTGCAAACATAAAGAAAAGTTTAAATGTATAAAAAAGTAATAAACCAAGGAAAAGTAAATTGGTGGATAAATAAAAAATTTACATAAGGACTCACCTTGTCGTCTTCACTCTCACTATCACACTGTAAAAAAAGCAAAGAAAACAAAAATTAATTGGCTGAATTTACTGAGAACAAAATAAAAATGTACACATGTCATCTTTTTCTCGCGCTTCAAAATAAAAGCGGTGACGTCAGCAAACACCGTCCGCGACGTTCGCTTCAATAAATAAAGCAGAAAAATGAGTTAAGGGCGCAGCCGACATCGGACTGTCATCACCGGTGGGAACAGGGACCCCATTTGCATCCATTAATGATACACGCGGGGACGAATTGTCCCGAGCAATATTTACCCTAAAAATGTGAGAGAATCGCAGATCTTTAAAGGACAGAAATACGACAGCCTACCAAAAATGGTTGACTATGCCTGCCTCAGCCATGGATGACAGCGAGGAAAAGGTACGTTCCCTAAGAGTAATTACATACAGCTGACGACCACGGTTGGATAAAAACTGCATTTATACAATTAAATATCAATATGATTCCTCAGTTTTAAAGTGTTTAGCGTCCCAAAAGATATAAAAATGAGGTCGCTGATGACTTTTTCTTCATAGTATAACAAAACATCCAGTAAATTCCAGAAGACTCACATAAAATCAGCGTCATAAGGAACTTCTAAAACACAAAGAAAAGATGAATACCCGAGGGAGTTTGAAAGTATGGAGGGTTATTCACAGGAGGGCCAAAAGATAATTTTTTCACTCGTTCTAGGTCGCTTTTCGGCGCCCGTTACAGTCATTTCTAATGAGACTTCCTTATCAACAATTTATACCTATCAAGTCATTGAAAATCTTGACTATCATGAACAGCTCATATTCATTTCAATTGAGCATTTAAAAAGAATTTATGCTCCGGTTTGACCCCTGCCACACACCCCTGAGGTGGCTTCCAGGGCAATATGTAAATGTAGATGTAGGCCAAAAAGTGTCCATCCCACTATGCAGTCGTCTCAAGCGGTTGCCGGGTGTCCGGACTTGGACAAAGTTCTTCGAGTTAGGGAGTTTAAGACTACGAGGCTTATGTTAGCTCGAAGAATTAGGCATGAAGAATAAAAAGCAGTAAGCTCACTTTTTTTGCGACCAATTTCAACTCGCTTACGGTCGGCAGACATTATTTCCGGAATGACGCCACAGTAGCAGTCGGAAAAGAAACGCCCTCTGCACGCGAGTTTTTCGATCCAGGATACTTATGCGGAGGAGGAGGGAAGAAAGAGGGGAGGACGAGGAGACATGATAAAGAGAGGAGATGACGACAGGGATGCGATAGGCGGCTTGGAAGGTTCCGGATCGCAGGATAAACTCCGAGGGCAGCGGACCGCAAAACGCCAATAAATTACGTCTCCTTTTTTTGCCCCATTCCGGGCGAAAAATAGGGTTGTGAAGGCTTTGGAGAAAGGCCGGGAGGTTCTGGAGTCGGGGGTGAATGAGCGGAGAATGCGGTGGTGGGGGAATGGTGCGGTGAGGGAAGGAGACGGAAGGGAAGGAAATAAGAAATCTGGTGGTTTTGCGAAAAATCTGAGAGCAAATTTAATGCGGTGAGACACGAAAGAGGCTGACGGAGGGCCGCGCTGGAAGATACCAAGCAGACAGGAAGGTGGATGAGTCATGTAGTGGCGGAGGTGTGCTTGGGATGAACGAGGAATGGACTCGGGAAGGAGGTGAGCCGAGAAATGCTGGACGCTGTACAGTTAAAGTATATGATGGAAGAAGCGAGAACAGGAGGTGAGAAGGATGTTTCCGGATAAAGAAAAATACCAGAGTTCAGAGGTTCCGCTGAGTTGCTGCTCTTTTTATAAGCTACGCCCGGAATAAATCATGGACTTCACATTTATAATTCAAAACCTTGGACGTTCAACACGGGAACTGATAGATTGCAAGGCCAGGTAATACGGCTGAAAATATTGGAACTTTACGAACTGAAATTTAAAATTAATCAATTATTCGATTCACCATTGATTTCAAGGGATTAGTAAAAATAGCTTTTACACACAACTGGTCAGTTCACCCGTCCACTGGTAAGTTCACTTGAAGATGATGCCAGGCATCGAAATCCGAATAGCGCAATAAATTATTGACCTGTGAACTGACCAGTGGAGTGCAAGAGTTATACTTACTAATCAACATGGAACTCCACAAAGTTGAACCGAGTTTTATTTCATTAATTTCAAGGGAAATTATAGTGATCAAACTTGGTATGGAAGAAAAAAATCTTTACGCTAGAAAATGTTAACTCAATACCAACAGAAAGGCTGATATCGAACTGTTATTATTACTGACAAAAAAGTTATACACCCCATCTTGAGCAGTGTAAACTACAGCATTTTTACCAGAACAGAAGCAGAGGTGATACTTATTTCGACGAAACATAAAAAAGCATCAGAAAAGCATTACTGACTTCTATCCTTTACAACAAGCCTTCACGTGCAAAATCTCAAGCGAAAGGGGGAGTGTGTAAAATCCGAACTAGACTGGAGGAAATAAATTATTTGGAACCAATGCTAAAAAATCATCATGGATAAGGATAAAAGAGACAAAACTCTCTTTCGCATGATTTAAATTCTGGAAGTGTAGGGCATCTGCTGGTAGAGATGTGATAGAGGAGCGAGCAAAGAGCATCTAAGCAAGGGGTTGTAACTCGTGGAAGAGAGGATTCTGACGCGCTGGCCGAAACGAGCCACGGGCATTTACGTGCATTCCCAACTTTACGAGGGCTTGGAAGCGAGGGGCAGTTTCAAACGAGAGGCGATATGGCCTGCACTCTCCTCCCCATCCTTAAACCACTGCCGAACACAAAACGGAAATCCGCACTGGAAAGGCTTATCTCACTCATCCAACCGCATTGTTTTACTGCTCCTAAAACCGGCTCACGCACAAGAGACCGGTGGATGCTACCTGGTAAATCACTCGAGCCCACACGGGAAGTTTTTGAGGTAGAGTAGGAGGAGGAAACAAACTCGTTTACCGATCGGAAGGAGAAAAAAACTTCTCCTACGTGCTTCTGAAGTACACACAGCTACCCGTTTGTTTTTTTTTAATTTATTTCTTTGTTTGAACGACGCACCACTTAAATTGATAAAGCGGTCGAAGGCATTCCATGGTCATGCGGCGATAAAGGCGTTTCTTCACGGGGGGAAGGAAGAGAGAAAGACGAAGAGAAGTATGAAACGCTTTAGCGAAAACTCGAACGAGATCTGATTAGAAGGGATGTTTTTCAGTCAGGGCGGAAGGGGGAGAAAGAGAGGTTTGGCAGTACAAACGCGGCGTTCAAGCGACCGCGTGGTAATTGAGCGTTATCGTCAAATCTCATTTAATTTTCTTGAAAGCCCTCTCAGGGAAATTTGAGTTCCGCCTTCCCTACTTTCGGGTACTCCTCTCACACTTATTCATCTCGCGCTGTTCCTCGAGAATAAAGGAAGGCATTCTCGGCGGAATGAAGGGAATGTTTTGTGAGAAAAAGGTGGTTTGTCTTCATTGGGGGAGTCAAAATGAATAAATGTACATGTCTGGAATCGACGGACAATATTCGTAAGCACATTAACCCACGGTCATATCCATCCCACAATAATTGTGGAAAAATTCAATGGGAAAATATCATTCAGCAACACAGAACAGAAAATTTCAAGTCATAAGGTAGCTACACCAAAAGCTCTCGTCCATTTTATGATATAAGATTTATGTTTTAGTACCTTTTTACGAATAATTAACACGAGTCACAAGCAGTTTTCATTCCCAAACCGTAACAAGAAGACAAATATGAATCACTCCTCTCCCAGCGCCGCATAGATATTGAGATTGAGACAAAAAAGATTTCAAACAATGAATAAGGTATCTCAGACGCACTGTATTACTCTACATCAGGACTTCATCCACATTCTTCATTCATCCACATGAATGAAAATTATTCTTCACGGTGAAAAAATCACTGAATTACCATCAGGGTTGCTGAAAACTTGGAGCTCAGGCGCTGTCAATAGTTGACATTAAAATTAAATTAACTGGCATCAAAACGAACAATGACTTAGCTAAGAAGCATCTGACACGAGGATTTTATAAAATAAGGAGAGTAAATTTTATATATATTCCCGATTATAATTTCATGGGTGGGGTGAGGAAAAATTGAGCTAAAAAACTCAAAGTTATTCATCATTTCATTATGAAGGAATTCCAAAGTTACTCCCAATACCATAAATTTTAATTAATTAATTCTCGTAAAAGCCATTTACGAGTAGCGATCATAGAAAAAAATGTTGAGACGCCATGCTCAACATTATGCAAAATGCTTAACATTTCCAGGGACTAATTCTTCCATCAGAACGTGCCATTACATCTTTGATCTAGAACAATTCAGTAGGGTAGTGGTCAATAAGTTATGGGACATAGCGAGTGATGGAAGTCTAGATGGGAGGGTGGATCAATCTTAGCTCTCAAATTAAAGGCCTTTGTCCGATCCACACCATATTAACAACCAATGACACCCGGGTCTGAAGCCAATTGATTCCGACGGAAGATCAAACACCCCAAAGGATGGCTGAGAGGAGGAGGGTAATAAGTATCTAGATGATGCAGATATATACAAGCTTCGAAGGATGACTGCCGTCAAAGGGCCAAATACGCTCATATTTCCTCTTCCGTCGGAGTCATGGGCTGCTGAACCGAAGCTTGGAGTAGTACCCCTGCCCGCAAAATGAAAGTATAGAAGGGGGAGAAAGAATGAACGGGGGGCTTTCAACCCCGGGTCCTCCGCTTAATAATGTGATTGGGATGGACTCCCATCACCAAAATCTCTCACTCACTCACTCAAGTCTCTCCCCCCGAACTCCTCCCTACTCCTATAGGGAATAAGACTTTGTGCACTCAAGCGAGGGTGCATTCGGGTGTATGGCCGGGAGTGTGAGAGTGCATAAAAAAATAGCGTTGGGAGGGAGAAGGGAGGGAAGGAGGGGGAAGAAACAAATCGGTCCAATGGGCGCGTAAAGTGAGAGATAATGGCCGCTGAGAGGTTGGAGGGGAGGCGAGAAGGGAGAAGAGGAAGCTGGAGATGGCAAGGGGCGGGGGGGAGCCTTAAGGGAGATGGGAACGGGGCTGAGGGTTACGCGAAAGGGAGAGGAAGGCAAGGGGGGGGGGAGGTTTATGGGCGAAAATTGGAAGGGACAGGAAACAGGGATGGTTTAAGGAGAAGGGGTGGGGGCATGAGTCAGAGTAGGAAGGATATATTCAATGGGGTGAGGCGGTCCACCATACGAAGGGGAGGAAGAATATAAAGACACAGAATGGGCAAAAGGGGAGTGGATTGTACATACTCAGGGGGGGAGAGGGTTTGGGGAGGAGTTTTAGCGAGTAGGGAGGGGGGGAAGAGGACAGGCCTGATACGAACGAGATGAGAGGATTAGGAACTTAGGGAGGGGAAGGTGCAAGGGGGAGGGAAACACAGGGAAGGAGGGAAAAAGACTACATGTGCATCGGTGCACACGGGGGAAATTTATAAGAGCCCTCTCCTCATCGAACAGATGGACGGGAGGAGGAAGTGGGAGGGGCAGTTGGGGGTTTATTGGGGCGGGGGGAGGATGAGTGGGCAGGTTTTTGAGGGAACGACCCCCAATACCCCCCAAGCCGCGTCCGTCCCCTAATACGCAACCACCCCCCGTGGATTAGTGACGGAAGTGTGCAGCGCGCGTCCAAATAAAACGGGGGTAGGGGGTTGAAGGATAAAGGGGCGGGGCAGGAGTGTGTCGCATCGGGGGAGAAAGACCTTATGAAGCGCTCGCTGCCCGAGGTGAGAAGGAGGGAATAAAGTATGAGCACTGAGGAGGTGCCCTTACGACTGCGTGGAAAAATATGAAATACCACATTTTCGTAGGCATGTAAATATTTTCTGATGGAACGTCTTTAGCCGTGTTAACACAATGCATATACTCTCATCCGAGTAGATGCATGAACACATTCACCAATAACCAGTGTGAACACTCAAAATAGCGCAAATGCACAAACGCGTGTTCATAAAATAGTCCCTGTTCTAATTTGGAGCATTCATCCACGCATCTGTCCAACCACGAACTTGCGCGGATACATGCATAAAGTAAACACACCTCAGCCACTGGAAAATTTTAGTAGAAAGCAAATGTGAAGATTATTTTAAGGAAATATTTCAACTTCATAAGTTTCCCAGCTCGAGAAGCCGCCTATGGAGGCCTTTCTATCAAAACCGACATTAAATTAAAGATTAATCCAAATTTCCAATAGTTGTAAGGGGAATTACATTCATATGAGAGCACTTCCGTCATCTAGATGACTAACTGTCGATAGCCGTATGTTTAATTCTCTTAGACACTAGTGTGTTGCCCGCGGCTAAACGTTCAACTGACATTTTTCACTTCAATAGTCAAGAGGTTTTTGATGAACGCGAAAACTAGCATGGGTTGTTGCCCTCGCTCTATAGCCATTCAAAATTCTTTTTCTAAAAAGTTGCACAAGCGTCGTTTTCAATAAAACTATAATTAGTAAAGCACTATTTTTCCTCTGCTTCACCAAAGCAAGTATTTCCACCCATATAACTTCAAGTATAACTTGTGACTAAACAAGAAGAGATAGAATAATGACATTAAAGCAATGAGGCAAAATCAATCAGGTGAGGAATGAGGACACGTGACTAGAAACAAAAATTATAGAAGAATACCCCTATACTAATTATAAGCCATAGGTCTGGTTAGTTTCAGCGAGCAGTTGGAATATATAGAAAAAAATAACTCTCAAATCATTTTAATGGAGGAACCTTGGTAAGGGGCTAGAATACAGGGAAGGAAGGTGCGTTGAGAATTTGAGCAAGGCGTCCTAAGGGGCGAGATAGGATATTAAAAACGCGAACCCTGAGTTAGGGGTTGCTGAGTAAGCGGCAGGGGGTGGGTGAAGAGGTTGTGAAGTGGGGGAAAAGTAGGACCAGGTGGGGGGAAGGGGCTGGGGGTAGCGGGGTGTTGAAAAATATTCCGATGGGGATGATGAGGGTTGAAGCGAAAGGGAGGGGGGACACGCGCGTGGACGATCGGGACCGGCGAAGCGGGAGAGCGCGCCGTTGTTGTTGTCGTTGTTGTGTCAACGCTCGTTGACACGTGTGAGAGGCGAGACTTTTGAGAGTGTGTTGTGTCCTCCCGAACCAATTGAGGCAGCGGCGAAGAGAACAAAAGACAAGACAAAGTGGGCCGGGGGAGAGGGAGGAAAGGAAGGCAGTCCGACGACCATTTAATTGTTTCGCAAACAAATCACCGTTCCTTGGTCCACGGGGGAAAAGTCCCGCCCGCCCGTCCGCTGTGTCACACCCACTTAAAATCTCTCCACTCCGCCCTCAAAACCTCTCGACCGAAACCGAAATATGCACAACTCTCCCGGACGAACAATGGTCCTCGCGGTAAGCCGGTGGTCGCATCTGGAGAGGTTTTTGGACCGGGGAGTCGGACGGACAATTTCTCAAAGTCATTCGAGGTGACACGCTAAACATGAGAGGGGGATACCCAACGATGGCAATCGTCCCGCTGACGCTGTAATGCCGCCGATCCAGAAATTCGGATTATACATTCAGCTCCTCCCCCAATGCTTCTGGACCTACTGGCAGCTCTTTTCCAGAAGGATATCCTCGCTAGAAATTTCATAAATAACTAGCTGTATCCGGCTTGGGTTGCAACGCCTTATTCTAGGTTCAAAATCGGTCCCCAAACGAAATTGAGACATAGTCCAATGAATTATTCGTACCTACACAGGAATTCGTAACGCATAAATGATGGAATGAGTTTCTATTCCATGCCTGTGCTGCGGTATCCAAATAAAATATTGCATTGTTGAAGTACTGCAAAAAGTTAAGATTTTCGAGCTAAAAATCCAATTTTAGAAAAACGCGAAGCGTATACGAAAATCGAACGCAAGAATTAAAAAAAAGCAAACAAAGAGACCAATGCACTAAATCTTATTCTACGTATAAATAAAACACGTAACTTTGAACACAAAGTATATCTCACTGACATGATTCTGATGCACGCGATATTATGTCTCACTGATTCTGATGCACGTGACTGAGTAACTCCTAAACGATCTGCTTCGTTGCTTGCTTGTCGTTCCTCGCTTATTTGAGAGGCTCGCGTGCCATCACTCATTTGTTGAAACGACTCGCGCTCCACCTATTGTACAATGGATTTAATAATTTAGAAACCATTGCGGGCGCGCGCATAACTCACCAAAGTTTCACCGTAATCCAATGAACGGTATTGGAACGCATGGAAGACGAACAAACATTCATTTTTACATATTAGATACAATCAGCGGCACAGATATTTTGAGTTGGTCAAGAGATACAACAATAAAATTTCAAACTTGGGAGACTAAAAAATGTCCCCGCATTACATATTACCATACTCTTCCCACATCTCTTTACGGTCTCATCTTCAAGTTCATGACACCGAAATATACTGACCCTCCATCACATTTTCCTCAGTTACACACACTTTTTCTTAGTTCCCCATCCCTGTCTTCATTCATGTTGTCCAAAATTCTCATCCTTTCTTTCTCTTCTGCTCCCACCAAGCCTTCGCCCGTATAGCACCATCTTCAATACGACCACTCCCCTCGATACTGTTTCTCTCAAATCTGTCTGTAGGTTTACGCAGGTTTTTCACACTTCCCTTCATGTGTGGTTGTTTTCCCGAAGTGCGTTGTTTTCGTCAAGGATATCACCTCCATATTTCCTTACGTTTTCCCCACAAATTTACATATCTTTCTTCACAACTATTTCATGTCTTTTTCTGACGACGGGTTAGATGGAAGAAGGGACTGCCTTAGTCACATAAAAGCCGCATTATTATTATTAATACTCTCATCCATAAAATTTCTCCACCTCTTTTAAAAATGTCATAAATTACCTTCCCATCCTCTTTCACCACGTGCACGAGTTGGCAGTATAAGAAAGTTTAAGAGTCACTTTAGATGACACTAAACAGAAAACCCAATACAATAAAATTCTTTTTTCTCAATCATGATCTTTCTAATAAAACTTAATATTTTACAGAACAGCCCTTGGATTCCTCTCTCGTCCTCCTATTTATATTTCACCCTGTCACACAACACTCCGTTTGGCTCGCACTTCTTAAAGCACTCTTGAGTTCCTACCTCCTTTCATTCCATTAAAATCCAATTCTTTTCCTCCCTCATCCCAACTTCCCATCATTCAAGCAACCATCTCCGCATTCAACATCCCAGTACCTTTCAATACACCCTTCAATCACTTTTTCTGCCTCTTTTGAATTTCGGCTTCATTAACTTCCAATTTCCCATGTTACCCTTCAGCTCTGAAACCACATTTTCAATACGATTTTCTCTTTTGCGGCGGGAACTGATTCCTGAAGTACTACACAGTATCCATTAATCGGCGAAACACATTTTTCACAGGAATACGAGTGCGGAACAAGTTAAGCACACCGTGAGCCTAAAGAGAATACAAAAGCATAAAAATATTCCCCTTACATCCATCGTCTGCTTAACATGTTTCTTACTCTCATTCCTTAGAAGGATGTAAAAAACAGAATACCCTACTGACCTTTAAGGAGAATATTTCAATAATCCATTATTAGGACCATCGTATAACTTCCTATTTTCTATTAATTCACTTCAATCTCCATCGAAGGCAAATACCTACCTCAGAGAATTAAGAACTGAATCAATGACATTAAATGAAAATTCAAAAAATTAAAAGAAAAAGTAAAAAAAAAACACCTTTTTTGTTCGGAATAAATGCAACAGTATGCATTGGTTATCTTGAAATTCACTTTAAAAAAACAAGAATTAAACGGCTCTCCAATAAATCTACATCGGTTATCACATCTTCATGGAAAAGAGACCGATTTTCCCGTCAAGTTTGTAGCAATTCATTCCAGATTTCTTTCCTTCGAGAATCTTTTTCTTTAATTTTATACAACCGCATGATAGCTTTGGCATCTTGAGAGTGGCGCAAGTCCGAAAGCAAAGGAGGAATGGGAGACTAAAGGCGAGATCTTAGCCGGGCGCTGAGACGTGTTTCGAAGCCTTACAAGGTAAATGATAGGGGGAGGTTTCCAAAGCGGGGAGGGGGTCCGGATGTCATGCGAGAAGGCTTGAGGGAGCGACAATGAATGGTCGGCTGCAGTCGGGCTGTGGGGAGCAGTGTGAGCAGTGAGCAGGTGACTGAATTAGCGGACTCTCCGGGAGTGATGAGGCGTACGTGCGAGGGGATAGCGGAGTATGGCAGCGGGGATAACGCCCCCGTGGATGGGGTGGGATTGGAGTGAGATTGGGAAGGGCTTTAGGTGAAGGATAGGGGAGCGGTGGGAGAGAGAACAACCCCCTCCCCCACCACTCTAAGGGAGATGGGGGACGGAAGAGGGGTCTCGAGAACGCGAGGCATGGGAGGGTTTATAAGGACCAAGATGACAGAGCGAGTAAGCGAGGAGACTGACAAGAGGAAAATAGCTTTATTACGGTGGGATTGGGACCATCGGGCTCGCAAAGTCTCCCACAAACCCTTAAAGACTTGCTTCAATCCGCAGAGCCATCGGTGCACGTAACTCAAAACTTATAAAAAGCCTTAACGCGATACAACTGGGGTTCACTTCTGGAATCCTGACATTCAGGTTCCCAATTTTTATGTTCATATTTCCCCAATGAATAAGATTTCACGCAAAAAAGGACATACAAATAATATAAATAAAGGACAAACATAGAATCTCAAGATGCCTGCAGGAGAACCACATTCTTTTGAAAAAGAAGCAAAAGGAAATGCAAGAACATCTCAAAGCTCATACACTGAAATATGCATTTAGTGACTACCGAGGGTTCCGCTGAAAAATGGTCGTTCGACATGGGTTAAGTTTCTAGGAACATTATGCAAATGAACGGGCGGCTGATAATAAAAAAATGGAAAAACTCTTATCGCGACAGTTTTGTTAAAACCTATTCTGATGGCTTTTACTTCCTCATAATTTAGTTGCTCCTGGGAAACTTCAATGCGTATTAATTTGATGTGTACATGCAGTGAAACCTAAATTAAGCGACCACCGACGGTTCCGCTGAAAAATGGGTCGTTAAGAGGGCTTTTTTTATAGGAACAGAAATGAATACTATATATATTTCCAAATTTTTGGAAAAAATAGTATCCATTACGGAGGCATAAATTATTTCGAATTGATCAACCCACTTGATTTAAATTATACGTGTGTACGTACATAAGGGCATATCAAACACAATAAAATTGAAAGTGAAAACTAAAGCAAGAAGCAAATAGGTCATGTTTAATGAATCTCCATGCCCACGGCTTAAATTTAACAATTCAGTCGCCATACATAAGTAATCTGTCTGAAGCAGCAATGTGTGCACGTCGATCGATGGCAGTAATCAAACGACGAAAAAAAAACAGCGCACAAGCACTAAATTGCCTTCAGTTACAGTACCGAGCTCGCAAAGCAGACGTTATTCGCCCATACAGAAACAGATTGCGGACATCTAAAAACCACTATAAAAATAACGGCGAAACAACGACGGAACGAGGAAAAATGAAGACGGAGGAGAAGGGAAAAAAATAAAAGGGAAAGATAAATCCAATCGGGTCCGGTCGCGGAAATATTGCAGAAACGCTTTTAATTAATTTTTCAGAAACAATCGCTGCCCCAAAACCAACCCTTGAGGCACACACACACACAAATTCAAAGCTTCCACGGGCGGCCGACCAGAGGCGCTGACGCTCGGTCCGGGGTAGAAAGAACGACGCGGAAGGGAGGAAGAGGAGGAGAGAACGTGAGAGGTGGAAGATGGAGAGGAAAAAGAGGAAGGGAAGCGGGTAGCGGATATAGATGAGGTTGGGAGGTGGAGAGTGACACACTGGCGCGGAAGAAGGGGGAAAGGTTGAGCAAATCTATGGCGAAGATTGGCGGAGGGGAAGGGCTAAAAACCCTACACACACTCATCCGCTCACTCACAAGGGACATAACCACACGGAGAGCGACCTCCACACACGGGCACAAACCACACTCGACACACCAACGCTTCCTACATCCAGCGGATCGATTTTTTGGGTCGCAGCACAGCCGACTCCCTCCGGCACGGCGAATGGGGATGAGGTCGTCGGTTGGGAGAGGAAGTTATGACGGCGGCATGAAGCAGGGGGGAGGAGGTGATCTGGAGGGAAGGAGTGTGAGGCGGAAGAGTACACGGCGCGGGAGAGAGGGAAGGGGAGGGAATAGGGAGGAGGAAGGAGGGAGTGAGATGGGAACGAGGAACGGCAGGCGGAAAGCCTTCGGTTGGAGTTACGGTCGTTTACCACCGTAATGGAGCGAGGTCCGTCGTAAATGCATTGCTTCCCTCCCGACACTCCCACCCAACCCTCCTCCCCATCACAGTATATCCGTCCTCACCCTACCGCACTCATCACTCCGACTATCCATCTGCCTTCCCCCCACCCATGCCTCCTCTTCCTCTATCCTTTTTTTCTCTCTCCCCCTCTTTATATCACTCCTTCCCCTCCATCAATCTCCTCCTCACTCTTCTCCTTTCTGCTCCCATTTCCCCCGTTTGCCCGCAAATTTTCCCCCAACCCAAGATTCCCGTTCACCATTTCCCGCCTCTTCCATTCCTCTACGCACTCTTTCACGAGATGGGGCCGAAAAAGCGTGTGAAATGGGAGCCAAAAGGATAAGAATTGAGAAATATTAACGCACGGAGCGAAAGGGAGCGAATGAAGCCAGCGAACGAATGAGACGATTCCGCCAGTTTAACGTTATTTATGTTCGACCCCATTAGCCAAATCCGAGATGCTTCCGCGAGAGAGGAGTTTAAAGTACCATGATCTATTAAACACGGTTATGCTTGGAAAATAATGCCAAGCGATGGTGCTGAGTAATTTAGTCGCCCATGCGAGGCAACTGTATGCGTATTACAAGCGGACGAATTTTTGAATTTGCACGGAACGATTTTTCCAATTCAATGCAACGATCAAATAATAGCAAAGACATTATGTGACACTGGGTTGACTTATCGCTATTCTCTTGTTTATATATTCTTCACAAACACATTTTAAAACTTCAACACATTAATCGTACAAAAATTGGACATTGCAGTAACCGGAGGAAATTCTATCACCAGAGCAAAGTTCCACCAGTCCCTATTTTATCAAAACGAGACTTGAGCTTATCTGTAACAATTGCGTTCATATACGGTTGCTCCACTTGAAAAAAATCCATATATATCTTGAGATTCAGGCAGTTCAGTGGTACTGGCAACTAACGTCAACCACCAGTTCAATGCAAGGAATTCATAAAATTTGTTCACCTATCACGCTAGGGAAAAACTTCTGACTGTAACTTTCAAGCGGGTCATGAGCCTATCTTTCCCAAGTGATAACCAATAATTTGACGTTTTGGGAGACTAATATATCTACTATCAAAGGCATGCTTAAAGGTTTAGGGAATTCAGTTCGTGGTAAGTGAAGAGACAGAGTAATAATGGACAGTAGGAAGTTCCGAGAAAGTACGCCATTTGCAACACTAAGCAAATGGAACAGACATACCAACGCCATTTACACAGAAGGTCAACAATTCAGACAAAAACTATAGACGTCCGTAGCCAAATCAGGGTGCTCCGGAGACCATCAAGTTACGTCCACTCCTTTCCACTCACGCGACCACACGGCCGGGCGTAGTTATGACACTGTGTATACAAAGCGAAACCCTGATTGACGCATCCCCTTAGAACTTCTCCTCAGCGCAAAATGTGGTCTTTTACCATCCCCCGCCCGCCTCGTTTCCACGTCCAATGCCTTTATTTCTCCAGCAGCCACAACCTCCGACGATGTTACCTCGCCATCTTTCCGCTGTGCTGGGGCCGGATCTAGGCGTAACGATTTCGCCCGCGATACATTTGTTTACTTCGCCCGTCGACCATAACACCCTTCCAGGGCATTGCAGAAAAAAATGAAAAAAATAGACATCTGTGCAGGACGAGGCAAGCCTGGATTTCATCCTTTAATAGAGCTGTTAGTTTGCCCATCAGCCGTGCTCTCATGTGTGTGTGTCTCTCTCTCCCGTTCGGGCAGCATTCCCAGCTGATCCCAGTGACGACCTCCGCAACCCTTCCTTTAAAAATTCTCTCTCGAAAGAGCAAACAACGCATGGGCTCTCATCAACATACCCTTCTGCATCACCCTACGATCTCTCTTTCCGCCCTCGGGGCCCTAGCCACCCTCCCACCCCTCTTCCAACCTCTCATCAATACCCCTCTCTCTTCGTTTCCAACGAAAGGGGTGGAAGGAGCTAATACTATATCGATACAACCAATTCATCAGGTACATTCACACAGAACATATACAACAATAGAACTCGTTCAGGCCGAGATACTGTACAATCAATTTTCTTTCCTCAGCTCAGGTACCAGATATATTTTACATCATGTCATCATTTTTTCAACATTGCTGTTTTTCACGTCGAATTTTTTCTCCGCGGTGTATAGTTATATAGCGTTTAAGACCTCTCTTATTTTAAGCAGAAACTATTAAATTTGTAGTAAACCAAACTTTGCATCTTCCACAGATTTGTATTATTAGTACAACCGGTTTCGGCAGCTACGCCATCATCAGCTACAGACTACCTGATGTGTGCAAGCCTAATGGCCTGAAGCCTGAGTGTAGGTTACGCCATCATCAGGTATATACACTAAGGCCTGATGCCTGAGTGACCTAATGATGGTGTACCTGCCGAAACCGATAGTACTAATAATATAAATTTGAAGAGGACACAAAGTTTGGTTTACTACAATGTCGGCCCTCCCCCAAGTGAAACCTTCAACATTTGAAACTATTAAACATTTTACGTAGGCTGCGCTGAATTTCACAAAATAAATGAGAAATTTTACGGTGAAAAATTCATTCGTCCAGACCGTGAATCGCAACTAATTCCCTCGATATCTCGCCGAGTGCTTTAGCCAGTGAAGTTACCGAAGCATCCTTCACCTCCCTGGATTCTTTTACCCACTTCAGAGGACAGAAGTACACACATGTGGCTTACCTGACTAAAGCACTGAGTGCTATGTCGATGGATCCCGGTTCGAGTCCTGGTGAAGGCGAATGATTATACCTGCGGAATTTTGCACTTCCGGAGACCCTTGCAAAGGTCATTCCGTCAGTCAGGGTATACTCCAAATTCGAAATTTAATACACCACCACTCTAATAACATTTAACTTGACAACTGCCCATGCCTCCATAACTATAATAATTCATTATCGGATATTAAATACGAAAATAAAGTCATCTCAGGACTCATGTGGTTGAAATTAGCCACGGTTAAAGAGGAACTGTCAGCCGTTTTCCACTAATTTATTATGTTTTGCGACGAACTTCGATTGTTTACACGCCTGTCAAGCCTTCCATTCTTCAGGGTGGATATGGATTGCAGCACAAATCAAAATACTATTGTAATTTAAAAATCTAACGACCGATGACTCACGTAATTTTATGAATGTGTATACCCATTCAAATATCGGCACACACTAACTGCATCGGTCCCCAACGCATCGATACATTTAAATAAACCTCTCGTCCCTATCCTACGCTCCTTTGACGTTTCGCAAACTCACGCAAACGAATCTTTGCCGAGATAAAATTCGGCACACGCTCCGCGTAGCAGCAGCAGACCAGCCTGCGCAAACAAACGCACAAGACCGCGCGGCGACCTCGACACCGCTCCCCCGCGCGTACACAAGCGACGGCTGCGGCAGCCCGCTACTTTCACTACACAAAAGCACAAGCATCTCGCCCGAAAACACGACCATAAAAGAGTACACACGTAAGGTACATACATGTGTGCACACGCAGGGTTGGAAAGGGTTTCGTTCGTCCTAGTGTGAGCGAACCACGGGCGTTCCCGCGGGAAACATGGCCGCAAACAGGTCACAAGAGAAGACCCTCGAAAAACCACACACCAATACGAACCCGAAAACGACCGCTTTGGCGCGAGGATGGGAAAGAGGGAGAGAAGGAGTGAGAGAGAGAGGAGGAAAATCACCAAAGGAGGCTTTGAAGAAGAGAAGAAAGGAAGGAATTGATACGCAGGTCGAGAACCACTCTTAAGGGAGGAGAGAAGAGGGACTGCAGGGAGGAAGAACTGAAGAGTAGAGTAGCACAAAGACTAATGACTCAATTAATTGCATGCAATGTAATCGATGATCTTTCGGCCAATAGCTTGAAGAAGTTGAAATAATTATGACGTCACTTCCGGGACAACGTCCAAATCAAGTTTTTTTTGTAGTTTCACAATACAAAAATTTATCTGCATGGGTCATGATTTTGAAAACAGCGTGCACGGTGATATTGGCATATATGCGATTAATAAGGCTTTACGGTTAACTTTCGCAAAATGACACGGAGAAATAACGATTATAAATAACAATATTTGAGAACCAAATTTATGAACAAAATCTAAATAGCTGGGCTTAAACATACCCCGCCAGCATAGACACAACAGAAGAAAAAGACAGCGGGTGTTATGTGCGGGAGGAGCTTGTCAGAAAACCCTGGAGAGAGAACTTTTAGCGGGCAACCAATTGAGAAAAAAAGGGGCCAACTGATTTACACCTGTTCACACCTGTTTTAGTGCTACGTGCATCAGGGATATAGAAGTAAGCCGTAATGTTTCAGTATAACACTAAGCGCACATGGTCTTCAGGGGGAACCGACTAGGAAAGTCTTTTTGGCACTTATCAGCATCCTCCGGGTCTCAGTAAGGTATGAAAACATACGGCGATAATAATAATCAAGAGAGAGAGAGATAAAATGTATTGTAAAAAAGGCAATTGCTTTCTAAAGAACCAAAATTTGCTACAACAAGTTTTCACAAAGATAAGGCATTATCGTTAAATTTCACTCTTTAAGACGGTAGTTTCCAATTCCCAATTCTTGCCACAATGGAAAACAACACCAAAATCAGACGGGATAAAAATCAGACGTTCATCGGCACAAAGGTAACCAAATGTATCGTTCGACAAATATAAACGCTTAAGGAAAAAGTAATTTAACCTCTTTTTCTACGCTTTTTCAAGAGTCGAGCTAGTATGAATCTAAAGTAATGCTCAAACACAACAGAAGTAATGCCCCCACTAACCCATTAACGTTTGAAATATGATTGCACCGCTCATAAGAACCGCAACGACCATAGTTGACGACTGAGCAACTCACGAGCACACATTACAACGGTCATTGATATTTATTACTCAACTTTAAAAATATGAAGGCATTGAGAACATAAAAAAACTACGACCTCTACGAGAAATTTATTTCCTCAACAGAGCTTGTTTACAAGCATACTTTATAGATAGGATTGGTAACAGGGCAACAAGAGAATAACACCAAACGGCGCGCTAATCTCCAGAGATAAGAAACCGCATAAAATATATAGCAGACCATTTAAATAAGGCAATATCATTTGATTGTTCGTGAAACGACAGCGATTCGAAAGTTATAAAAATGACATCCTACCCCGGCAGGTCAGCCGTAACAAAGAACCCCTTCTGCGTATAAAAGCCGTAAAACGTACTGAATATTAGTGGACCCGAAAAGTCTCATAAATATACTCCCTTAGGAAAAGGTATCATAACGCAATCATCTATATTCAAGCCCCAATAGGTAAATCAGTGAGGGCTATAAAAGAATACATAAAATACCCGAGCTACACAAAGCTCTTATAAGAAAGAAGGCTTCAAATGCACTCCATAGAGATTTACGCACGTAAGGCCAGTAAACGGCCATGCAAATGATAAAAATCCCGCGAGCAATTTGATCCACTCCACATGAATAAATACTGGAAGCAATCTGCGCTCACCAGTTTGAAATCACTTAGCTGTTTACTCGTTCATTTTTACACCATTTTTTTTACCTCACCAATCACACCATTCGCAACGAACGTCTCCTGCTTTTACAACTTGAAATCTTGTACGTCTCTATAATAAACGACTTCAAACCCCCGATGGCTCAACTTTAGCTCCATTTAAACATTTCCATACACTCAGTGAAAACGCACTAAATCTGAAATATGAGGAAAAAGAGCAATAGTCAAGGCAACATTCGTATAGAAGCGGCAGAGGGTTCGGCGGACTGTTCAATAGAGGCGTAAAGATAAAATCCGCTTAAATTTAATGTCATAAGGAGAGACTAGAGGATTAAAAAACTTATTCTCTGAAGGAGAGGCTACTAAGGAATTGAGCTCAAATTGAAGTTTTCCAACAATATCCCACAATAAAAATCATCTACAGCCAAAGGAGACCCAAACAACTATTAAATGGCCACTTCCCATCGTATGCTAAAGCTTCTTGTTTCCTCGTGTAATCTTTTTCCACAAGCCAACTAAACAATAGATAATTTGTATTCAAGGTGTAGAATCGATTGGTGCACCGGATATTTAGCGAGTTTCACGTACACAATCTCCATTGCCAAGAAAAGGGAACATTTTCGAAAGTATAATGGTGCACTCGTCAATTCTGCGCCTCTAACAACAGAGAACCACATAATGCATGAGATAAGTCTAAGAAGATTTTACATCGCGGAAATGTGTGACTCTAGCACGATAGTATATTTTTCCACAGTATCATGAGGGTAACATATAATCGATCCCAAAACAAACTTCTGCATGGAGATACAAATTACAAATTCGCCCTCACTCAAGTGAAGGACAACGGACATAATCGCCCATCTGTCTTACACTCACGACCACTCTTCCAAGGCCTTTCTAAATACAGGTTGCTCTGAAAGTTTGAGGAAAGACGCAAAGATACGCCACAGCAAGGAAGGTGTTGAAGAACATACAAGAGACCCTCCCTCATCCCTCGTCTCGCAGGGCTTTCATTGCCCTATGGATTTAAGCACGCAACGATATCCTCGTAAAAGAAAAAAATCGCCAAACACTTGATACCCTCGCGAGAAATGGAAAAAAATGGACTGACTTGACCGAAATAAAAACGGGGGACCCTTCCGCGCCAACGACCATAATTCAGGGGGGGGGGCCTTTTCAAAAGGTCCATAAGGTCCCCCCCGCCCCCAAAGGCTCTTAGGACAGCCGACGGCAGAATAAGTCCTGGGGTGAAGGAGAGTTGGCGGAGGGAGAGGGACTTTCAAGATCCATTTTCGAGATTCCGAAAAGCCTTGAAAGAGAGTTATGAAGCCGCAACGCTTTCATATTTATTCATGCGGCGCGTTATTAACATTCAAATAAAAAAATACCACTTTTTTAAAGGACGCGAGGCAGGACAAGTGGAGCAGCTTGGCGTAACAGTGGAGAGTGTGTGAGGGAGGGGGGGACAAATGACTGTCCTTTCCCCAGATTCGCAGCATTAAGAAAAAGAAAAATATAAAAAATACACGGGTTTCAGGCAGAGACGAGGAAGAAAGGAGGACTGAGAGAAGAGATTCAAGTGGCGACTGAAAATGCTACGTAAGTAATTGTCTCCCTAAATCACTCAAATAAAAAAGACGCTAAAATTCCGACGGACTAAGCTCCGGCGTCGCTGAGGAATGGATGTGTCTACAATTGTTAACCATGTTGAACAAGAAATTCGAAGCAAACTCACCGTTACAAATTTGCATCGTATTGCGACACGCTTGCAAAACATATGGTCTTTTCGAAAAAATATATTAAAATACAAGCATTATGGATATTTTCCTCAAATATAGGATACCGTCGGGTCAAGCAGTGAATTAATAACTCGCCGTTATCAAATACTCAATTGAGTGAATAAAACTGCTATGAAAAAACATTTCACGAGCACAAATACATCGTAGAATTGAACCATGGTTCATTCATCTCAAACACCCACCCCGTGCGAGAAAGAAGTAAAATCCTGCACTAAATTTACCAATATTATCTGTAATTTACGGTACACTTCATGAGACCAATATAACCAAAAATACCCGGTATTAATCGCAAGGCCAATAGAGAGGACAATACAGAGAGAAGTAAAATCCTGCACTAGATTTACCAATTTTATCTGTAATGTACGGTACACTTTATGAGACCAATATAACCCAATATACCTGGTATTATTCGCAAAGCCAATACATCTAAGTGTCCTCTAAAGACTCATTTTATCGAGTGTAGATATTTTTAACTTAGTATCGCATTCCATTGCCCATTCCATCAATCCATTAAACAAAACGTTTCTCCACTCGATGAAAAAAACAAGGAATGTATTGACGGAGGGAGGGAGGCAGGGTATATTTGATATGACACACGGAGGGGTGGACGTCTGCGCTCCCCTACAGGACGACAAGCGAATTTTTACGCGGCGAAACGCCACCACCTCAATCAGATAACACACGCAAACACATTCCCACACGTCCAATAGGGAACGCATTAACCATCACACACACACAAAAATTTTAAAACATTAAAACAATTACCATAAGCGGCCGCCGAGTAGAGTGAATGAGAGAGCATGAGAGTGATACAGAGATGGGGGAGACAGAGGGAGGTGTACTTTCATTTTATTTCCAGAATCCCATCGAGGAGTTAAGCCGGGTTGAAATGTGAGAGATTAAAAAATATTAATCAAGTCCAACGGGCACACGAAAAAAAAGAGCGAAGGGATGTGCTGTATGGGTTGTATCGCGGAGGGGGAAGGAGGGTGGAAAAGTGCGGGAGTAACATCATGGAGGGGGGTGGAGGGCTAACGGATCGAAAAGAGGGGATGATAAAGGAGCGAGAGAGTTAGCCCGGGACGAGGAAAACAAAAGAGGATAGGGAGGGCGAATCCAAACAAACAACGATACGCATTTGTGTGGGTGGCGTGTGTACAGAGATGATCTCTTCCCAACCTTCCTCGCGATAAAAAATGGATGTCGGCGGAAATCCGCATTTTAGAGACACTGAGAGAGAGAAAAGGGAGTGGGAGGCTTTGTGGGAAGGGATGTTCAAGCTGTACGCCCACAGGGGTGCGGCCGGGGGGGGGGAAGAGAAACCGGCAGGGGTGCATGATATTCGGGGATTGGGGGCGTAAAAATTTAAAATAAAAAACGAGATGGTACTGGCCCTGTAAAGGGCGTGAGTACACAGGGGAAGGGGCGAGAGAAGGATTTTCATACGGACACAGACATTAAATGCATGCGAAAGATATGATGGGATTGGGGGAGAGAAAAATTTGGCGGATGGGGTGGTAAGATGAATTGAAAAGATTATGGGGGGGGAGAAAAAGGAATCAACTTTTCGTACTGGGGGTGAGCGGGTGGTGTTGGAACTTTTTTATCCGGGAGGTGGGAGGTCGAACCGAGTAGGATGAGTATAGGAGTGCGAGGGTCGCATTAATGAAAACAGCCCCAGGGGGAAAGAGGAGTCGGGAGAAAGAATCTGGTGACTTTGGGTGGCAAGCATCAGGAGGAGGGCCACACACGAAACCCATCCCGGAAAATCTTTGGGGCACCAAGTTGAGAGTGAACGTAAAACGAGGTCCTCCATTTAAAAAAAGTAAAAATTTTAAATTTCGGACATATTTTCAGAAAATATTCAGCAAATAAGGGGTTCAAAAAATGTCCTCTAAAAAATATCTAATTAAGGTAGTTTAAGCGAGATAGTTCCGTAGTCTTAATTTCGGATATATCTGAATTGATACGTACATTAGATACGTTTAATTTCACCAGCAGTAGGACACATGAATTAAATAGGGGTATCATATAAGTAGTAGAGATTGTAGATTGTACACGAGTAGATATTGTAAGTAAATGAAAATATCTAAATAAGTCTTTAACATGACTCAGGTTTTTAGCGTGGTATTTTTGAAACTCCTTTGCAACAGAAGGTTACTTGTGATCCGGAAAAAATAACGGCAGTGACAATATGATTAATTTTCAAAAAATGGTGAGAAAACATACGAACGGTTAATTTTTTGAAAAAATTTACGTGTTCCTCCTCATCCAGAAATTCCTCATTTTTTTAAAAAAGTTCCCTCCGGAGTGCATATACGCACCATTTCCAACGTAAAAGGGCTAGTATATTTTGCCATATATCTCGAAAAGTAGTGCGGTAAACGGCTGATATTCTGGTATTTTTGGAAGGGTGAGATATTTTTCTTTACAATGAGACCAAATTAATTGATTTCCAGGTTAAAATAATATTTCGCTCAAGCTACCTTAAAAGACAAAATTCCACGGGATATCGATGCCACAGTATAGAGAACTTGCAGATCACACTCCTTAGACTTAGTCGTCGTTTCACTGAGATGTATCAACTAGCTTCCAACATAATGTCTCAACACGAAAAATGCAGAACTATAAAAGCGACTCGCAAGGGAAATGACGCCACTTTCCACTGATTTCGCGAGAAAAATATTTCATGCAAACATGCACAAAATTCGCACAAACTCCGATTGTTGGGATGCAGAATATTTCACACGACGCGGTGAAAAAGCCTGAAACGCGCTCCTGGGTCGTTCCATGCGATATCAGAGTTTTGCACGTAAAATTACGCAGTTATGCCCATCGAAAAATTCGAAAAATAATTTTTTCACTCGGTTTGGACAAAAAAACTACGGTGATAGGAAGACGTGTGGGAACAGAGATGAAAAGGGAGAGGTGCGGAGAGAATGATGAAGCGTTGAGTCGAGGTACAAATAGCCTAAACCAACCAGCACGGCGCGAGGGTGGGACGTATTAATAAAAATAATAAACAGAAGCAGAGCGCCGGATTAACTCGTTTACCCTTTTTTTATGATGCGACACGGGGAGCGGGAGATGGGGGTGGGAGAGGAAAAAAAAACAAAAAAAAACAAAAAAAGACAAAAGAAGACGCGAAAGCGGGTGGCGGAGGATGAGTGAATAAATGACAGCTGTGTTTTCGCCGGGACTTGCCGTGCGCGTCCCCCCCTCCCCACCCATTATGCATGTGTGAATCCTCTTCCGTGCCCCCCTACCCCCGTACCACTCCCCCATCCCTTGGTAAGAGTAAAAAGAGGACTGAATGAGAAGAGTTATTATAGATGCCACGGGTGAGAGGAAGGGAGGAAATCTGCGTTGCATTAGCGGTGGCGCACGGCGTTCTCCCTTAAAAAGGGGAAGGCTCCGAGGGTATTGGATGAGACGGCAGGGGGAGGAGGACGACGAGGAGGTAGGTGGACAAAAAAACACATGAATGAAAGGAGGGTTATGAAATTTTTTCACGTCAAGAAAAAAAAACACAGGGGCGCCGAGGATTAAGGTGACGGCCCTGTAATGCGTTCCCGCCTAGCTGGGAGAAGATTATTAGGGGATGGAGCAAAAAAACCGGTGGGACTAACTGCCACTGGTTGGGGTCGGGTGTTCAGGGGTGGGAAGACTGGAATGGAGGTTGAGGAGGGGGCGGGAGGGACGTTGAGGCTTGATGCGAGGGGAGGCGTTGTGAGAATTAGTGCGAGAGGTGGGACGCGGGGTGGTTGGGTCGGGAAAAAGGGTGTCCGTGTGTGTAGGGCATGCGGGAATATAAAAAAGGATATATAAGGGAGCGAGATCCCTACCACCTCCCTCTCCTTTACCCTGGTTAGGGGTTCGGCGGGAGGAGGGACACACTTGCCATTTTCCCTCGCCCCCACCTCCGTGCCTCGTAGTTTTTATGAATATGAATGGGAACTCGCTTGAGCGAGGATGAAAAGGGACAGAGAGGGAGAGAGAGAGAGAGAGGTTGACGGCTGCGGGCGTGTGTGTACATACATACTCGAGGGGAACGGCGGGGACAAAATGGGAGGGAACCCAAATGACAGGAAATCCAAGCCTGGGCCGCTTTTAATTCAGCCGTGTTCCGACCAATGGAGCGGCGACTACGGGAAGGCGAAGGGAAGAGGGGAGAAGGACAGTAGAGAGGAGGAAAAAGAGAGGAAGAGAGAGAGAGAAACGACGGCAGGAGAAGAAGAGGGAAGGACAGCGGGAAATGATTTCCATTTGGCAACACCGCCTCTTCCGTAAGCGACTGTGCGACATAACGATGCGCGCCGAAGAAATCCCGATGCTTGGTACATCCCAGCAAGGTTGTAGCGAAGAAATAGAGAGAACGGACAGGGAAAGACATAATGAAGTTTATCAATAGGGAAGAAGGGATAGGGAAGTGGGGAGGACAGTAGAGGAGAAAAAAGAAAAGAGAAGAGAGAGAGAAAAGAAGGCAGGAGGAGAAGTTTAAAGTTATAAGGTAAGCCATAAAGAAGTTTATCGATAGGCGGTATGAATGACACGTATTGGCATAAGTGTTTCACAGTATGAATTCATCGGGTAACTTCGGCATCGGGCAAACTATGGGACTCGTGGTTTCCCGCAAGTGTACACGTAAGTGAATGAAGTAAAAAAAACAGCACAATCAGTGGAAGCAATGCATTGATGCTTTCCACAAAATTATTTCCAATTATGAAAGCGTAAAATCTTACCTCTGAGGAGAACTAAGACTTGGTTTAAGCATTAGAGAAAGAGTACAAAAATAAGATAACAGCAAGTTTTTCATATAAATACCAATGGCGTTGAGAAATGAAATGTAGAAGTTACCGACGCAAAGTAGCCACGGAATTACCGATATATTACTGAGAGTCAGAAATAGCTTCGCGGATAGCATTAACATTCAGCATAAATTAACCCTGGTATTATCTTCAAATAAGGGAATACACACGAATAAATGAAATACAGTAAAATGATCAATTTAGCTCAGGTATACTCTATATTGCGATTATATAAGGCTATATATTAAATGCTAATTTCATATCCATAGCTTAGATGCAACAAATATACGATCAGAAACCTACTGCTCAATCTACTAACAGTACTCTGCTAGCCAAATTTTTCACTTTTCTCCCGAAGAGATCAATTCCATTCCTTTTTTCTTAAACTCACATCGGAAACGCCTCTCCCTCCACATGGGTGCATGTATCGAAACCAAACGGACCCGATACGTTACACCAGCACGCCGGTATACAGTCATCAAGTCGCGATTATTTTCTTTAAAACCGGAGGGGTCGATATCACAAATAGCATCGAACAGCCTTCATCTCCAATCACACCGGTACCGAAACCTTCCCCATATATACCCTCCCCGCCCTCCATCTCCCGTAAACACAAAAAAATCATCGAAATCCGAAATCGGTCTTCCAGCGTACAGGGGAGACGGATGAGGGGATCGAATGGGGATGTTCGTTGGGGGAAAGAGAAGAGTAGACGACGAAATCGGAAATGACAAAAAGGGGGAGGAAGAGGGACGGACAAGGCAAAGCGTAAAGGAGGTCTTCATGGGGGGGAGGGAGAAAACTGAGAGAACGAGAGGTGTTTCGTGGAACGGAATGGGAAAATGGAGAGAGGGGACCGAAATGTGTTGGGGGGTTGCTGCTGGTGGCTTCACGGGCGGCGGGAGACAGAGGAGGTGGGTCGTGTATTTTTTTTGCGGGGGTGGAAAGTCTCTCACGAGGGGGGGGGGAGCGGTGGTTTCGCCAAGGCGGCGGTGGTGCCGACGGCGCTCCGAGGAAATGGGTATTAATAGGGCGACGCGGCGGGCGGGAGTAATAGGGTGCGGGAGAATGGTAGATGGGAGGGGTGGGAGCGGAGCATGACGTGGTGGGGATGATGAGAATTTGGGGGAGGGAAGCAGCAAACCACACAACACACAGCAGCGCCCCCGCTATGGTGGCGGGAAAATTAAAGATCCCCGCGCGCACGTATTGGCAGATTGGTGGTAGGAGGGGGTGGGTGTGTAAGGGGGATGAAATGGAGATGGTGCAGGGAGGGGGTAGGGGGAAAATCAGAGTAGCCAACACTACAAATACAAACTTACCTATATTTTCCTCATAATTTCGTCAGTTAATAAATAATATTCATTGGATTCTGGCTGAACCTGTATGGAATTAGTTATTTGCTGGCCCCGGAGGCGACTTGGTAAAGTCCTTGCCATCCAACCTAGGGTCGCGGGTTCGATGCCCGCCTAGGTTATATTTTCACCTCCCAGGGAATTGGTTTAGTGAGTTCATCTGTTGTAACGAACTAAAATGCTTGAAGTAAAAGGCACTTAACGTAATGTTCAGGATATAACTTACAGATGCGCCTGATGATGACGTCAGAAACAACGACTGAAACAAGTCATATCATACTACATTTTTGCGCCAATATACAATGCACTTTTTACATTAGCAGATTCACTTCTATCGAGCAGCAAACGCAAACTTCTTGAACTTTACAGGCTCAGATCATGTCATCCTTAAGGATCAACAGATGACTCATAAAAAAACCATAAATATTTTAAGTGATATCAGAATAAGTGCTATCAGAAAGAAAATCGTTCACATGTATTGTGCAATACGCAAACAACCAGATGAAAAAGACAAAAAGACATTTCAGAAACATTATTAAAATATCACACGCTGCTTCGTGTCAAATGAAATTATTTCGGAATCGCCAACAATAAAACACGATTAAAAACCGACAATAATACTGCAACATGAAGGAGATGCATGGGGAAACGGAGGCGAAGAGATGATTGAGGTAAGCACGTCAGGAAATAATTGGAAGCGTCGTTACTCAGAGAAAAGTAAAACTTACGAGTAAAATATCATAGTGATGCAAAAATATTCTAGGTGTAGTGAATATCATTTAGTCAGGAAGACAAGGAGAAGTTTTTATATTTCATACACTGATACATTCAGTCTCACAACGAGGAAAATCAACTCGAATAGTATAATATTTAGTGGTCTTCACTTCACAGCCGGTAACATTTTGCTTTTTTTAGGCCGACAAATCGCTCGAGCCGAGAGGTTGGAGCCCCTTTCCGTGGGAGAGGAACGAGGGGGCGAGGAAACGTGAGGGTATCGCGAGGCGAAAATGCAAAAGCAGAGAGGGATGCGAGTCGCGGGGAAGGGATGAAAAGGAAAGGGGGGGAAGGGGGAGAACGGTGGAAAAAAAAGGAAGGGAGGGGGCCGGTCGGCCGACGGAACCCCTACAGGACACACCCCAGCGCCCCACACTCGCCCGACCGGTCTCGTAACAGTCGTTAATTTCTGTAATGAGCTGCGAAACACGAGCGGTGCGGGGGTAATTTTGTTTTACAGAAAAAAACTAATAATAATAATAATAATTAACAACGCCCGAAACGTTTCGCTTTGAAAAAAAATAACTACTAAAAAAAAAGGATGTAAAAGCTCAAGCCGCACTGAGCCGAACGATACATTTCAATTTGCCCTCCGCGAGAAAAAAATAAAGAAGTTTTAATTCATGCAACATCCACTTTGAAAAGGAGACCCCTTTAAAAAAAAAGTCCCACAGTCATGATGCCAACAACATACGCGCACATGCACACACATTAATTCGCGAGTGCTCTGGATTCCTTTATACATGTATATATTTTTAGTTTTTTAATCCGCTCACGACCTCAACTATTTCGGACATCACAGGAGTAATTTTTTTTAATACGCTCAATTAGACGTGCAATTCCACGAGTCTAATTATAACGTCGCCCGATCTCTTTCGCCCCGCGGAAATAAAATTAACAACTAGTCCCCCTCCCGCGAATCAATTTCCTCTTGTGTAGGTTTCTGCGGTCATCCGCAACTCTCTGCTCCAGAGTCGCAGAGGTTCCAGCAGCGTTTTTTTCCCCGTTTGTTGTACTTTTTTGCTATTTTTCCGCGCAGAGGCCACAGGAATGGGAACACGATTGACAAAAACAAAATCTTGATAACTGCCCGGCATCAGACTGTTCTCAAGAGTGGATTGGCAAGAATCCAAAATCAACCACTTAACGTTGATAATCAGGATAAAAACTCTTGCCAATGCCTTTGGTTTGCCAGTCGCAAATTATTAGGACAGAGAAATCAGCAGGGAAGTTTCGATTCTAAATTAAAATGACGAAGGAATGGGTGACTATAAAAATGTTGAAAAATGCAAGTTAAAACATACACATTAAGGAATATCGCACACTACCATACATAACTCAATCCCCCACCATGCTTAAATATTTCCCTAGGAGGCTGTTTGACGATGTTTTTTTCACTCTTTCTCTCTCATATACAGGAAAATCAACCAAACGTTATTACACAAAAAACGTCACAAAAAATACTGCCGGGGAATATAATCAAGCACTCTTGGTAACGGAATCACCAAGTATTGGCATGCAGCTAAAAAAAAAGATTAAACAAAATCTCCTTGAAAATAACAAATGTGACGGAAAAACATCATATAAGAACAGACGAATTCGTCTAAGATGGTACCAATGCGACGAGGAGACATCGGCAAAGAAAACGTCTTCTTCATCAATCCTCGAAACGCTCTCTCACGAACCTCAAAATATTCCGCTTTCAATGAATATATACATTCCCCAACTCGGATATCCAATATCCGATGCTATCGCACTCACCGCAAATGGGGAGCGAAAACACGGAAAACATTTCTCATGTCAAGACGCGGAGGATTTCGGGGAAATAAGCTCTCTATACGGTCGTGGTCCATCCATCACGCCCGTGGGATCGATCACAAGAACGCACTGCATTCCTTTAATACATGCAAGCCGTATGGCTGCGAAGATACGGCATGGAAAGGATATCTCTGACGGGATGAGACGGGAGATGGAGGCACTCATCCTGACATTCCTTGACCCTCGGAAAGAGAAAAACATCGACCTCACGAGTGCCGCATTCACTCTGGACACCAGGGAGTAGGCCGATAGAGATGAAAAAAAATTCCGCAAGACCGATTTGGCTTCTTGACGATTTCATGCTATTTTGACAGGTAGCCTTAGGGCACACTACATATATTTCTAAATAGTTCGTTTAACATATGTACAGATTTTCTCTTTAACGCGAAAATATGCGTTTCATATTATGGTAATGGTTCCCAATAAATATCAAGGTATCATGCCGAATAAGGCCTCGTGATTCAATCTATAATGACCAACAAATTCGCATGGATTATCGCAGGTACTTTCTTTTTAGATAAAATAGGGAATGAAGAATATATTAGCAAGGTTTATTTTTTAATGAAGAGTAGTGTCGAATATTTCAAAAGTTTGGTTTATGGTAAAACAAGACGACTTAATGGGAGGCTTCTGAACCGTGGGAAGGAGATGGAAGGAGAAAATAAGTCTGGATGAGAGCAAGAGGAAAGAAGAGGTGATGACTATGGAGGGAGAATTAACGAAATGAGTACGTGGATTCTTAAGAAGCAAAAGGCGTCAATCGGGGTATATAAAGAGGACTATGAAGGGGATAATATTGGAGATAAGGGGAAGAGAGCATATTTGGGACGGCGTAAAACAGGATAGCAGGCACGAAATGCGTTTAAGAAGGGGATAATGGACCCTTTCACTGTTCTGTGCCACGACTGGATCAGATTGGGCAGCTGCTTAGACGAGAGGCAAGATAAGGCGTCTTAAGACATAAAGAAAATAGTGGTGTAACACCTGTAACACCTACGATGACATTGCTGCTGTAACTAAGGAGCTTACCAATTTTGTGTCATGTATTTTGCAGCGGATTGGTAAATTCTTCATTACGGATGATCATGATAGCTTACTGCCAACAAAAGCTCAGAGTTTCACGAGTTTTAATACAAATTTTATTCATAAGTTATGTGTCTGAAGGACGGGAGGCCAATCACCGCACAGAAGGTTACCTAAGTTTAGCACAGCAAACAATACGAGGCTTGAATCGTCTAATGAGTATATTGGAACGCACTCTTCAGTGTTCTAAGTCAAAACAACATAGAATAGCCCCAGACCGAGAAAGGAAACATTACGCCAGATAACTACGGCACCGATATGCACTCTTCCCGAGTGTAGAAGAGTAAACATGAGTGTTAAGCGAGTAAAACATGGGGAAACAGGATGACGAAACGGGTGACCTCATCTCACTTCCCTTTTCAGCTGCAGCCAGATATCCAGATCGAGACTTGTAAGTTCAAAGCTAAAAATTATAAGATGATGTTAGTAACAGACATGATTACACGGATATACCTCAAAGTACACTATCACGGCGTTGATAGTTCAGTGCGGACGCAGTCATTTCATGAGTCGCTTCCGACGAAACGAATGTAAAGTCGGAATTAAATATGTCGAGAATTAGATTTGTAGAATGAATTTTAATTTACTATTACCACATGCTGTGAGTTCGACCGACTTTAAACTATAATGTATATATCTAGGAACCTATTTCAAGCGTTTCGCACGAAATTTAATACGCACCACATGACGTGGCATTATGTGTCAAACGGATATGTTCAATGCACAATCTAAACCCAGCGTCGTAAAAACATTTAATATTTCGGCAGTTAGAAGTTGTAGCTCTGAAGTTATTGCTTTGGCCGGACGTCAAAAGTGAGGTCCCGTGTTTCCCAGATTGTTCCAAAAATTACAGTAATGCCTGCACCAAAGGTTGTCCATTCCTTCGCTGCTTACAGCAGTTAGCATTCTAAAATACCTGACTATCCCAAACAGCCCTAGTTAACCAATGTTTCGCCAAGGAAATTACCAAGCGTCAAAAATTAAAATACTTCAAACGGATGAAGACGAGTGAGAGTCGACGAACAAAGGGAAAAGAATCCCCTTTTCCCATCTTTTCTTCCATATGAGTACTTTTTATGGCGCGATTTATTCGGTAATTAGCTAGGTTGAGTGCGTGGGAAACGCCTCGAAGTACGATCCCGGTAATAAGTCATTTACGACTCCATTTGCTTCCACGAGCAATCCACATCCAATGACCTTCTGCTCCCTTCCTTTACCCTCGTTATTTTTAACGGTCGACACTTCCCTCTCTCGAAGTCTATTTCACTTCGATATCCTTTCAACGCTGTGAGAAATATTACCGGGCTCTTTTTTTTAAAGCCATTTCGTTTCATGCATGATAATAAAAAGCGAGAGTTTCATAGAATTAGAGAGAGAGAGAAAGGCGAGGGTTCTCAACAATGGTTGAGCTGCGTAGGCACCCTTTAAAAAAGTAAACCTGACCATATTTGTGTGCAAACCGTCATTACGACTCTTATTCCAGTCCCAGGAGTCGGAAAAACCTGGCGGAATGAATGGGATATGGGATCTAATAAAGAGGTCGTAAGTGGTATAACGCGGGGGAAAAAGCGGTAGAAAATGCTACATTCTCACAATCGTAAAATATAATGGAGAGGAGTATAACAGAATTTTATTGGACTGTCGACTCCATATAGCGCTAACGTATTCCGGGCATTTCTGGAACGCTATGGCTCTGGGGGAAAACAGCAGGCTTTATTATCCCTTTGCCGCGTGCGAATTGGAAGTTGTTGGAAATCTTAAAAAAACTCCTTCACACGTCAGTCGCGCCGTATTATGCTCACTTAAAACGGGGTTGATTGCCCGTGGCTCCCGACGTGAATCGCATGTAAATTGGCGTCCTTCGCATTGACTGAGAAGGTATAAATGACTAATGCTGGAAAACTGCTTGAAGTCATAAAAACAAAAGGGGAATAAAGGATAAAACACGGACTGTAAGGAACACTTGCACAGCAGTATCTTAGACCATTATACACCAAAAGAGAGGGAGAGAGACATAGAAGAGACAGGAACGGGCGATAAGAATCAACAAGATCCACAAAACACAATCCAGACTACACTGATTCCATTCTCGATTAAAATTCGTAAGAGTTCAAATTATACCAAAAGCCAAAGTTAAAGAATACATGACTCCTTTTAAAACACAGAACCTCCTATGTTGGCTGCAAATGATTTAATAAAATGACGAAATCATAGAAGACAGTAATCCTAGATGCTACAAAAAAAGCGAAATGCGATTTAAAGCGAACAGAGAAAGGGGAATATGTTTTCGAGGCTATGCTGCATGCAAACATTATTTTCAACTTCCGTCCGTATGGAAGTATTTAGGGTCAGCTTAAATTTCTTACATTTTGTTTTCAAATAGTTACACGAATCCAACTTGTAATTAAAAGTTATCCAAAATTGGCCATACTTCGATGCATTCACTAAAAGCAAAAGTCAGCCGATTCCAAATGCATTTTGAGAATGAGAATTTACGGACGCAGTGCAAATTAGATCACACGTTTGGGCATATGACAGCGCCACCATCACCTTACAATAGGCATTGCCTCTGACGGGATACATGAAGTTGACAGAACTAAGTCTATAAATATTTACTGTAGTAAATGCTGACTGGATCATTAGACTGAACTATATATATTACTTCTGTAAACTAAATTACACTGCAAATGAAAGAAATGGAAAAGTAAGCAACGAATCCTGCTCGCAGACATCAATAATCCATAATTTAAGCATGTTCATTTTTATTCTAGTTACTATTCTTATTAATACAGGGACTAAACGTCGGAAGACATGAAAAAAAGACGAATGACTCTAAAATTGCTGGTGTATTACGCCCCAATAACAGCGAATTATTTCGCCTTTTTTCTGTTCCCATCTTCTTTGTCGCGTAGTAACATGTTTCCACCCAATATTAAAACCATCACCAACCTCATATCAAATCCTTCATTAACCATCAGATCATTTATGCTAACGGAAAGACATGGGCAACACCACTTCCCTCTAACTTGTAACAAAAATTAATTTACCCAGGGATTTTTTCCTGAATTGGACTTTAAAATTTTTCGGAGGAATAGACAAAATTTTCGTTTTTTTTTTCGATCTAACCATGAACTGTCCGTACAGAAATCATCCCAACCTTTTTTTTCCTCCATTTCCCGGCGCACAGATGAACTAAGATGAAAATTCCCTCCCGAGCCAAATAAATCGTCCGAAGGTCAGCATCCGGCTTAATGACCAACACGTGTGTCACAACGACGAAATTGCAGCGGGGATTTGAGCGTCGGGCGCCCCGTGACAACTCCCGGCCCTCGTGTCGCCTTCTCCCGCGCCCCCCGAAAAGTCGACGACGGATTTATGACCGAGGAGTGCGTGGGGGGTCACATAAGACTTGTATCAAGGGAGTGATATTAGTAAGAGAGCGGCGGAAAAGGGGCTGGGGGGGGAGGCATTAAGGGACGAACCTCTGTACCCTTCCCCCCCTCTCCTTACACAATCCGACCGCAGATCACACGCGCGTGGCGCACTATGAGCTATACAGTAAGAGCCCTTGGGGAAAAGCCGAAGTGTGCCGAAGGACCCCGCGTGCCCTTGAATGGGGACGCTGCAATGGAGGGATTGTGAGAAATAATTGCGGCGGGTATTGCACTGGAAGACGACGCAAAGAAAGAGGGAGAGGAAAGAATTACCACTTCAACACGAGTAGAGGGAGCTTCGTACCAATCCCCCATGGGAAAAGAACAAGCAAATTGCGACAAGCACGGCTGCTGGCTTGAATACAATCACAGAAAAAAATAACAACTAAGAGAGGGTTGGCCTAATAGTCCAGGAATGTTTTATCATTCGGAGGTAGCTCGGGACAATGTAAGCAGAAGTCGTCTTTACCTATGAGGATAGACTTATAAATAATAGCTCCGGCTTCCTTGGTAACGAGGAGCTTTATCCAAAGGGATCCTAGACTAAATGGAAGCTTGCTATTGTACTCCCGCAAAATAATGCGATCTTCGATTAAAGATTCGATTGTAGATTAAAATTTACTCCATCATATCCCTAAAAAAAAAGAATGTCAAGTAAGATAAACAGAAATCGGTGAGTTGCTTTTTAAAGCAAATTCTGCAAATGCCAATAAAGTATATTCGTGAATGAATTTCTATGACGAACAAAAGACGAATTACCAACTTAATTAGACCAGAAACTCAACAAAATAATTGATATTAACTACGACCGCGGAAAAATTAATCAATCGAGGGATTTAGTCCCTAACACTGTCAGCTTTAACGATAAAAGAGTGAATATAGGAACACACGCTTCAAATCAAATTCGAAAACAAGTAAGGACATGTGAATAAATTCAATGCAACAAATTAAAAGGAGAAACAAATGAAAAATAGGAACCGTGCCAAGGATTAACATACGAGACGAAATCCAATGCTCACTTCCGAAAACAACAGGCAACGGACAACCACTTGGATTCGCCCTTTGAACCACGCACGCACGTGTATAGATACAATTTCCTGGAACTGTGAGGACGAAACCAAATTTCACGTCGCCCCGAGAACATACAGGCGTCCCAGCTTTGCCACACGGCCGTGGGGCGGTGGAAGGGAATGGGAAGGAAACTTCCCTGGGGACCAAAGGAGCGGAAGATCGAAGGAAGATAGGAGGGGGAAGGGAATGGGTAGTCAGTAGGCGGCAGTTGTGGGAATAATTCCAATCTTTACACAGATATCCTTCGACAATGAGCGTCTTTTTGCACCGATAAGCTGCAAGTAATCAGCAGCTACAATTGACGGTTTCTTTGGCAGCAACGTTTACATAACGTATGATGAGAAAGGAGTATACTCCATCTAAGGCAATCTATTACATTGCCAATTGCCAAAATTATTATTAAATTGATTAAACGACATTTCCTTTAATCAGACTACAGTCAGCCCAATGTTTCAATATCTTTCGATATGATTTTATTATTTCTTACCACGCTAATAGTAAATAACTTCTATGAAAATTGTCAATGGACTGTTGTAAAATTGTGAATGACTAAACCCAAAATTACGAGCCTTAGAATTGATATCATATCGGTTTCAGATGGGCACGTTTCATTGGAGGTTAAAAATGCATTTAAACATCCATTAGCCCAGCAAAAACCAAGCCTGTTTTCCACCGAGGACAGGTTTCTGTTTCGAGAAAGTTACCTTGCAACCTTCTCAAAATTCACTACTTATGGGTAAAAACAAAGATATATTTAAAAACGAAGTATAATTCCATGAATTATCCACTGTTTGGCCAAAATGTTTGATATTCAACCCGTTATATACTGAATCTTATTTTTGTTTCTGATCCCAAAAATTATATTGTACTCCTCTAGACCAGGTTCGGCCCAAAAATGTTTGATAGAAGTAAAACATTGTTGCAGGGAAGATCTACGAGGGTGGTATGATAATTAATGAGCCTACTAATGAAAGCATTGTTTTTTATTATTTTAATTGTTTATTTTTCAATATAGTTCCCTTCTAGGGCGATAAACTTTTTCCAACGGGTTTCCAACTTCTTCAAGCCCTCAGAAAACTCTGCAAAATACTCATCCGTGGCCGCTCTGATCTCCTCATCCGACGTGAAGCGCTTGCTCCCGAGCTAAATCTTCATGTTTGGAGACAAAAAGAAGTCATATGGGGCCAGATCTGGAGAATACGGAGCATGCGGCAGTATCTCGTAGCCCAATTCAACCAATTTGGCCGTGGCGATTCAGGATGAATGGGCCGGAGCGTTGTCGTGGTGAAACAGGACTTTTTTGCGGGCCAAACAGGGCCGTTTTTTCTTCAATTCTTCGTCGAATCGGATCAATAAATCACTGTTATACCATCCCGTGATCGTTCTTTCCTTCGCCAAATAGCTGATATGGATCACACCTTAAACATCCCAGAAAACGGTCGCCATGACCTTTCCGGCCGATTGGACCATTCTTCCTTCTTCGGAGCACTCTCGCCCGGAGAAGTCCACTACTTCAACCGTTATTTGGTTTCTAGTGTGTAGTGATGGGACAATGTTTCGTCCACGGTGACGTGACGCTTGAAGAAGTCCCTCGGATTGCGATTCAACAGGGCCAAACACTCCTTGGAAAAGGTCACACGATTCCGCTTGTTGTCCACAGTAAGCAAACCCGGTACCCATCGAGCCGGCAGCTTTCTTATGCCCAAATGCTCGTGCACGATATTTTGCATACGATTTAATGACAAGCCACATGCCCCAGCTATCTTACTCAACTAAATCTGCGGTTGTACAGCAACATGTCATGGACTTTGTTGGTGGTTTCCTCCGTGGTGACCTCATTTGGGCGTCCTGGACGGACCTCATCAAACATGGATGATCGGCCATTTCTGAACTCATTATACCATCATTTAATGGTGGCAATTGAAGGTGAGGCATCAATAAACACGGTATCCAACTTATTTTTAATTTCCTTACGTGTCTTCTTTTCAAAAACAGAAAGCGAAATACCTACCGATATTGTAATTTTTCCATTTTACAAAAAAAAACAAACTTGTCCACTTCAAACAGCAGCCACACAGAAACTACTAGACAGAAATGGTTGAAATTGTGATCGTATCCGTTTCAAATATGGCCAATGAAAACAACAACAAGATTACGATGTATTGTTGCCGGATCTCTTCAAGGCTCCTTAATTATCATACCACCCTCGTAAGAGAACACCGTGCCATGGGAAATGAGCCAAAGGGAGGAAGGGGATCTTGAAACGATATGTGAGCGCTCGCTGGGGGGAAATAGGGATGAGGTGTACCTGGGATTGCCACCTCGGGCATTTGCCCTCTCGTGTGTAACTGGGGGGGACCGAGGGGTTTATTCAAGCCACCGCCGACGTTCCGCCAGGGTCCCTTGGGGAACAGGAGGGAATGAGCTCCCTCTACCGATCCCGCGGGAGGCGAAACCAAACCTCCCATGGGAGGGATGGGGAGCAAGGGGTAAGCGAAGCGCCCGACCCTTTTGTACGTGAGCCGGTTGCCGGGATGTGTATACGCGTTGCGGGGAGTAAGGATATCTCCCCATGTTTAGGAACCCCAAACCAGGATGTAGAGGACGAATGACAGACAGATACTATAATCACATGATGGGCATTTTGCGGGCGGAATCGACAACTGAAGACACTTTCACAACTTCATTTAAATTCAATTAAGACCAATGAAATAATTACAATCTTGACGTCAAACACCATAGAAGTTCTGCAACCTTATGCATCCCCAGAACAAAAAGGAGCGGAGGAGAGGTAGGAGAAAAATTAAAACAATGGACGATAAAACCATTAAACCAAGAATTAAATACAAAAAAGAGCATGAGGTATGAAGGACAAATCACTAGATTCAAAGGAGGAAAAATCCGATGTAACTATTGACGCAAGACTGAAATAGGAGAATACGGAGGGGTGCAAGGAATTACCTCAATGAATGATAACCCTGTATGCTGTAGTTGATAACGACCAAAGAATTAAAACTGCAGAGAAAAAATCCACCTAACAGATACTTATCTGGGAGTTTATAGAGAACAACCACACAAGAGAAAAATCTCAGAAAGTCAAGGAGGGTGGGACAAAAGTTATCTGTACTTAGAATGAAGAATAAAAGCGAAAAAGGATGGTATACATCCTCTATCGCCATTAACTGGACACATCAGCTTATTTAAGATTGCATTTATTTTCACACGCTAATAAACTTATAACGATAACGGTCAATTTTATTCATCAAGTTCCTGTCCAACATTATGCATTTGATTCCAATAAATTTTATGATTACTGTGCCTGATTATGCAGAGAAATGTATTGATCAATAGAAAATTACAACCGAGAAGACGCTTAGACACCAAGGTACAGCCGTCAAATCCTGCAGGAAAGAGATAGCTCGATAACAATGCTTAAACTTTCCAAAAAAAGCACGACGACCCGGGATACAAAAAACATGGCGGCGCTAGGAAGAGTAAGCAGTATGCACTTGAAGCAAACGAGGTGAGAATAGAGAGGGAGTGGACAAGGGAGACGAGAGAGAGAGAGAAGGGAGGGAAGGGAATAATGAAAGAGAGGCAGCGGCGACAGTTTTCGGTCCTCTCATATCTTCCACGCCCTTTCCGCCCTTTGCACTCCCGAGCCACGCTTCCCGTAGCACGCCGTGCAAAGAGAATAACAGATGGGGGAATAAAACGATGGAAACCAATTTAAACTGGGAAATGAAGTCTCCTCTTTTTTTCAGCCCCTTTCTTTCTCCCTCACTCGGTCGTTTGTTTATGCAAGCTCGAGCAAAACGACTTTCCCTCTTCCTCGCCACTTCCACATCCGACCCGTCCCAACCCGGCCCCTCCCACTCCCCAAACACCCCGGTCGGCGCTTATCGCACCCTCACTTCATTCCCACTCGTTTCCACTTTTCCTACCGAGTTAGCGAGAGCAAAACCTCCCTCACGCCCCATTCCTCCACACGATAAGCCACCCAGCCTTCCCCAACTAATCCGAGAATCGTGCCTCTACACTATCGTCATCTTTCCTTAAAAAAAGTGCACAGCTTCGAGCTCGTTCGGAAAGAACAATACAAATCGCAGTGGTACAGCGCACATAATTCAACATTCTCACACCGAGGGAAAATATTTGAATATCGAAGGAGGCAAACAGAGGTGTTCAATGGGGTATATGAAGTACTGGCTTTTCATTCAGAGGAACCGGGTTCAAATGCCGGAGCGAGAGGGATACATTTCGAGGTAACCCTCCAAGCATAACCTATGGTGATACGGAGGGAGCTTTTCTCTTGAAACACTTCACTCAGTGGATGTAACCTGCACTGCGATCCCCAAGGTGCCTTTCATTAAGAGAAGGCTTATGTCCGGGCCTTGTTTCTCTCCAATCTTTCTCCATCCGCCGATTAATCACTCCACTGCGCGGGTGTCAGTGGCCTCCTCAGATAGCCAAACAACCAACCGGAGTGAGGAATTTTAATATAAATAATATCTCTCTGTTATCAGACTATCGGTTCCTACAATAATTCATAGGAGAACGACTTAACTCCAGCTTACACACCATGGAAATGTTTAACCAGAGGCTATAAAACCGGGCCAAAGGACCTAATCACCACAAAAGGTAATATACCTAAGTGAATATGGCCAAAAGACTGCCATTTGGAGAGAGGGGACAAGAATAAGGATACGACAGGGATGGGGATTCGAGCGTAATCTTCCACATGAACAGGACTCTGAGGAGAAAAATAAGGTCAACTTCCGGGGTGAGGTTTGGGGTGTGGAGAGGGAAAAAGAAGAGGGAGAACGGGGACAAAAAAGAGTGGCAAAGGCGTAAAAATAGGAAGGAAAGGCTAGGGTAAACCCCCCTCAAAACATGTTGCCGTAGGCGCCAAAATATAACTAGAAGGGGTTGCAGAAAGCGTCCTCACATAAAACGACAACGGTTACGGTGAAAGAAGATAACTGAATCAGAAAACCTCATTCCGAGTTTGAAAATTACAAATTTTAGGATTTTCGACTGATTGTTTTATAGGCTAGAAAAAATTTTTTGAATGCATTTGGTGGGGTGCCTAAGCACTTTTCCCCTGCCCTCATATCCGCAACGCTATTGCGCTGCAGAAGAGTGGGCCTAAGTTTTTCATTCAACAATGTAGCACAAGATTCTGGCATGTTGAACCGAAGGTTTTACGTGACGCTTAGCATGTAGCGTGTCTGCTTCCGGGTGTACCACCGCGTGCAATCTTTTTGAGACAACAACTTCTACAACTATTCTTCAGATATATCTTCTCACCTAAAGACGCCAGCAGGATGGCTGAAGAAATTGATGCTCTATACCGTATACTTCACGTACCACACGTAAAGGAACACTTGAAAATGACCCCCGACGACACTTTCAAGGCTAAAAAGTTCAAAAAGTTTAAAAAATTTAATACGACAATAAAAACTATTTTCCAAAAGGGCTACAAGCGGAGGAACACCCTAAAGGAAAAAACTGATGATTCTTGCAAGACTCCAATATTCACAAAGTTCTTTAAAAAAATGCGCAGAGGATTCCTCACACGAGGGAACAAATCAAATTGAGCTGTTGGGAGGGGAAGGGGGGAAGTCACAATCCCTCCTCCTTCCCCCACCTCCTTTCTTGTCTCCGTTGCACGCACTCTACGATCTCTTGAGCGTAAAATTAGCCGCGCGAGACTGAGAGCGCTGAGGGAAATACAGAGAAGACAAGAGGAAAATCGCGCGAGCGCTACAAAAGAAATTTCCACGCACTCAAAACGCAAACAAACGAACAAAACACTCCTCAACAGAAAACGGGATGGAAATAACAAGGGGGAAAAAATTAAACTGCAGTCTTCTTTATTCTAAACACGCGCAAACTGAGAGCGCCTCCTTTGATTTTTTTCTCCGGGCATTCCTCGTTTATCGTCCAGGGTCTGCGAAGAGGAGATTATTTCACCGTTGAGATCAAGAAGGGTGAAAGAAAAGAAAATGAAAGCAATAGCAGACGAGCAGTGGAAATTTCTCACGAAGGGACTTCATTTTATGTAATTTCTTTTGACTTACGCACGGTTAGAGGGTCTTCCTAAATAAAAAGTAGAACGCAGGCTTCCTTTTTTAAAATAGCCGACAGGAAACAGACAGGTATGTGAATCAATAGCATAAATTGCAAGAAATTCCTAAGCTTACCGCCAGAGAAAAAACGAGTGGTTCAAAGGGAAAATTCGTTGGAAAAGGAAATCTGGATAATGTACACGAAAAAGTCGTTTGGATCGTATTCGAAGGGTATGAGTTCGAATGAGAATCAAGGCGAATGTGTTTTTCACTCTTGTTTTTTACATATTTTAGTGTCTCCTGACTCCAATCAATTTTAAATCCTTTGACTTCGTTCTTGACGATGGAATAAACTTTGTCTTTTCCGTGAAGGCTTCCGCGGAGTTTATTTGATGAAGAGAATGGTTTTTCGGGTCTCCGTCCGCGTTTGTTCATCACTTCAGCGGACCTGAAGAAGCCATCTGGGACGCAGGCGAAATATTGTCCATAAAAAATGGATAAACGCGGAAAGAGAACCGAAAAACCATTCTCTTCATTAAACTTTGTCTTCTTTGATGTCGTACTTCCATTGTTGAATGAACATTCTTCAACCCTTTAACGCTCAATTCGGTAAATAAACGAGTATTGTGTAATTTTAAAGGTTCCGCAAAAGTTTATATTATGAAAGAAAAGACAAAATCCGTTTTTGTGGAAGAAAAGGATTATCATCGAGGATTATTAGTTATTCCCTAAAATGCATACCGAAAGAATGGTTTTCATTTCCACCTGGTAGCAAAGCTAACAGTGTAGCACATTGCAGATGGCATGATCAGCTGATAGCGAAAATTTATATCGTGGATTAGGTGGCGGATAGAGACAGAAAATGCGAATATTTTGACATGACTGACAGTAGCGGTAGTGGCGGTTTGCAGAGCCCAGATAAAAGGTTGTTTTCCCGTCGTACACGCGGGTCGTGCGGGTCGGCGAAACACTAAGGAGACCTCTAAAGAAAAGCTTCACAAAAAAGTACGATACACCATGAGCGGCGGAGATGAAGTTTAAAGGAAATCGATTTTCCACGGTGTTTCAAGAAAAGAAACGAGAAGAAAATTTCCTCGAGTGAAAATGAAGTTTCCGGGAAAGAAATTCACCACAACACGTAAAATAAAAACCCTCGAGCACAACGGCAGAATCCGCCGTGACGGTGACAAAAGGGAAATTGAATTAGAAGAAGAGGCATGGGATGGAAAATAACGACTTTTCAAGGAAAACCAACTCCTGAGGCATGTCCCGTCTGAGTCTCGTTGACATCCACGGCACGGTAAGCTGTTCTAAAATTCAATTTAAAGACCGATTTACTCGGAAGGTAATTAGCTTTTATCTTCCTAAAAAGAAGCATGTGGGAAACTGGGTGACGGACGGAGAAAATCGGGAAAGGGCGATGAAATAAAATAATAATGGCAAACGTGGCTTTAAAAGCTACGTGCATCCATTTTAAATACATGTTTAAACACGTCAAATATTTTTAAAAGAGGCAACTATAACAGATTTACTCGGAAGGTAATTAGCTTTTATCTTCCTAAAAAGAAGCATGTGGGAAACTGGGTGACGGACGGAGAAAATCGGGAAAGGGCGATGAAATAAAATAATAATGGCAAACATGGCTTTAAAAGCTACGTGCATCCATTTTATATGCATGTTTAAACATGTCAAATATTTTTAAAAGAGGCAACTATAACAGAGTCTTCGCCCTATTTGGATAGCGCGATAAACCGATTGTGAAAGTATTAGTTACACGGGCTAGAAATTGATGAAGACACTAAATCCCGGAGGGTCATAAAATACGTTACCACCGAATTATACTCCCATTTCGAGCTGAAACATTCCTTCCAACTTTGCCTAAAATTTCAGATCTTCAAATATTAAATTTGAGCTTGAGCTTCCTGGAGGATGGGTTAAGGACGCTCGAATGACAACAATGACGAGGAAGATAATTTGAGAAACATGCCTGAAGAAGAAATAAAACGGCTACACGAAGAGAAAAACGTTATTCAAAAACTTTCCTCACTCGGATCTCTCAGAAGGAAGAACATAATTTCAAGTGAGGAACAACGAGTACTCATAAAAAAATATAGGCATAGAATAAAAAAAGGGAGATTAATTATCACGAGAATGCAATGGCATGACAGGAATAACGGGAGCGAAAATACGCAGAAAAATAACAGGACTTGAAAGAGTGAGAGAGAAGGGAAATAATAAAAAAGAGGGAAAGCATGATTTCGCAGAAATAAGGAGTCCGTTTTAAAAAGAAGTAAAGCCAATGGGCGGAAGGGGAGAAAAATGGAAAATTGAAAAAAAGAGAGCGATATAAAAATGACCTCAAGGCCCATAAAAGAAGAGAATATGATTATATTAGACTTTTTTTCAGACAAAATTGAAAGAATGTGACGAAAGAAAGATCAAACGAACATCCGTTTCGCCAGACACAAATGAGGGTTTGTTCCGCAACATATTTCCGAATTTTTTTTTTGGTACCAGAGGACAAAAAAAGTTAATAATCAAGGGCGTAGCCAACACCATTTCTACATCATTAGATTAGCTTTCTGGAGCCGCGTTAAGCCAATTGCAGAAAATGATTCCGGCCAAAAAAAAATCACGCCGGGAAACTCAATTCTCTTTTCATTTATCCCCGGCGAGCTTATCGGAGAGAACATTTCATCTTCTCAGTAATGGCCATATGACTTCGGATTTTTGGTAGCTCAACTCTTTTCTTTCTATTTTCACTTTTTTTCAGTAGTTCCCTCCCGCACACCACCGAAGATGATAAAGTAGGAAGAGGCGAGAGCGTAACGAGGAGAGGCCGAACGAGAGAGTGAGGGAGAGGGAGATCGGCCGGGAATTATGGCGCGGCTAATTGGAAAGGCGAAGGCGGGACAGGCAGCTGTGAAAACGAGGAAAGGGTATAAAAGAGTTTTCATGAAAAAAAGAGAGAGGAGATTATTCGAAGAGGGAATAAAAAACGGGGATAAAAAAAAATAATGAACGGCAAAAGAGGACGAAGCGGGAAAGGCAGAGGGAGATAAAAGGAGAGAATGAAGAGAGAGGGAGGAGGAAGAGTAAAGAGTGAATGACTGGGAAGGGAGTTAGGGAGAAGAAGACAGGACCCTTTTTAAAGTCTAAATTCCCCCAGGGGATAAAAAAAAATGGGAAGATACATGGCACGGGATATTGGGAGGGGGAGGAGAAAAGGGAAAGGAATCCTTGGCTCACAATACTCGCTTACTCAAGTCCCAACCTCCCACCCCAACCTCAACTCGAATACAAATCTTTCATTTTCCCCACACCCTCCTCGTTCCCGTCCCGGGTAAATGTGTATGTGCCTTCCTTCACACACACTGAAGAGCGCACACGCCCACATACACACATATGTATGAAAATACAAATAAAAACACACTCGCGAACACAATAAAGCACATATGTATGCGTATCATTCTCCCTTTTTCGACCGAATTACAAGTCCCCCTTTTTTTATTCTCACAAACCTTCCCAACCCACCAATTCTCTCCCTTCCGCTCCACTCAATTCCACTCCCATAAACCCCTCGAGAGAAAGAGACTAACTTCCCTCCAACTGCTTCCCCCTCCCCCCCTTTGCCTCCCCCCCCCACCCTTCTTTACCCAGAACCCGGCCTTCCCCTCATTTCCCTCCCCCCACTCTCCTTCTCTTATAAACCCGCCTTCCAATTCAATAACCAACAGTCGAATAACTGCCACCGCAATACGCGCCGAAGAGAGAAAAAAAAAGAGAATATGTATATAAAGAGAAGGGAGCCGAGGAAGAGTACGAGTGGGAGGAAAGCACAATGGGGAGGAGCGAAATAGAGAGGAAAAGGTTTCGCTCGTCCTACCTCTCTTGTTTTATTTTTTTGGTAAACTGGAGAAGGGAAAGGTGGATCATTCGTCGGCTGTTTCACGGGAGGTTTGAGGGGCGAACGAGAATGCGGGAAGGAACTGGCGGAAGAAAAAAACTACAAACAACCGGGGGAAGAGAGAGAGCGAAACGGGTGATTGAGAGATGGAAATAAGGCCAAATATATTTGGAAGTATCTGCGAAAGTATTTGCATTTTTTCAAGGATAGGCAAATATACTAGCATCTACACAAATGAGAATGATTTCACCAAAAGACCATGAAAAAAAAACCTTAGAGGCGGATAAATACAGAGTTGGATGAAGAAAAGATAGCAAGTGTATTTTGCATCGGTCGGATCCTTCTTCGGGGGTAAAGATAACACGGCATAGAGGAGTATGTCACAGAACAAGATGACACAGCAAAAGGAAAGTAAATTCCGAAACAGTGCGACCGACATTTTGCGACATCGGGAGGTTGGATGAATAGTATACATCAAAAGGGAAATTGAAATGACAAATGAAGAAAAAATGAAGTTTGAGTTTTAATAAAAGTGATTTAGCTTTTATCACAAACATAAGAATACGTTTAAATTCTGTACATAATACAAATTTAAATTCCATTCTGTACATAAGATTCAAATTGAAGACATTAATAGCGATAGCATAACGGGCAAACAAGGGTGAAAAGAGAAAAATAACGCATAAATAAGCGTGGCTTACCAACCAGTAGTTACCAACAGGTAACGATTTCAAATGAAAGTTTATTTAACATTGCAATTTTACTTGCCACCTATAGCACCTTGAGCCAACGTCAGTGGGGCAACCTAAACTAAACGAAAGTTACGTGCACAGGAGCTATTTTAATTCGATGTAAAGAGGAGCGTTATAACCAATGAGTCCAAGTAATGTTAAACAAACGAACATGGTTCACGAACGGAAGCACCCATTCGTAGACGTAAAAAAAACGTAGACGGATAACGCACTTGAAAATTAACAACAAACAGGTGATGAAACTTGAAAGAATGTATTTCTCGTCGCTCGTTTTTGCTCGAGCATTCGTAGTTTTAAAACCATGCGCGAGCAAAAAACACAAAACGCGAGGAACGGGAGAGATTGGAGGGAATAAGGGAGGGTGATGATTCAACAAAAAAATGAACATGTATCAACAAGGGAGGGCACAAAGGAGAAGAGGGAGAGAAAAGAGAGAATCGCACAGGCACGCCTCGGGGACACGCACGGGTGCGCTCGGAACGAGAAAAAAGTGACGCTTTCCCAGCGCTCGTCGCGACGACAATGGGACGCGAATCGCCGAAACGTGAGGCTTTTCCAGAGAGAGAAGGAGAAGAGGGAAAGGAAGTGTTTGAACGTGTGTGGTTTTTGTGGAGCATAGGGAGATAAAAAAAAGGGAAGGAGAATAAAAGGAAGAGCGAGAATGACACGGAGCAAAGCTGAGAATGAAGAAGGCAAGAGATGGGAGGAATGAAGAGAGTGCAGGAAAAATAAAAAAATGAGCGAAAGCGTTTGTGGGATGGGGAGAAGTTCATAGAAGGGAGAAAGAGGACATGATCTGCAAACAACCACATGCGAGCATTGGGTGTTTTTCGCAGGGGTTACTAGGATACCTTCTACTAAAGAAAGTAGACGAAAGGAAACACAAATTAAGGGAGAGACGGGACCAAAATAGTTTTTTTGTGTGTTACCGTCAAGATATTTGTCTGCTACAGTTTTGACTCGTGTGAAGTGAGAAAGAATTTCCAAACTCATTTCTTCGAAACATTGTTTCTCAAACCATTTCTCCTCTGCCGATATGATGCGGTGGTACGATAATATTTTTAAAAATTCCATTGAAAACACGACAAAGATGAGCATAGTACACCATTAAAAGAAGGTGGGAAATATATGATATCAAAATGCTAGACTAACCATGAAGGAATAATTGGCATTTGCTGGAACTGAGGCCATGATCTCCAAACTGTTGACCGAGAGAACATGTCAAATCAAACTGCAGGCCAAAATTCAATGTATGAGGCTCAACTGTCTAACACCTGACCAGAAATGTGGATATATTGGTGCGAATCTCAACAAATTCTCAAGTTTTATTTCCTCGTAAACTTCCAGACAAGATACTACGCTCCTTATAAACTTGAAACTGCGGTACATATTTGAAAATGTCATCTACTAATTGTGCTCCAATACCATTCCGTCCAGCAAACAGCGCGAGCATTCCCCTTCGCCCGCATTAGACGAATGAGAAGAGAGGGAAAAGAGGGAATAATCCGCGAATGCAAAGGATAGGATGAAAGAGGTTGGATAATGAAGGAGGGGAGGATGGCGAGGTTAAGGCGAGCATGAGTGGAGGGGGGAAGGGCTCACGTTGGTAAGCGCCACCAGGGGCTGACGAAGGGGGGGGGGGGCAAAGGATTATTGGCTCCTTTTTTTCTACCTCAACCCCATCTCCCTCCACGGATACGAAATTGAGACCGTTAAAGGTTATCTCGAAATCGGCTACGCCGAAGGCAACCCGAAATACAAGCCTCTAGCCCCCCATCTCCACACAATTTTCGCAAATACGAGAAACGATCGCATCAAGTGGGTTGGCCGACTCATTTTTTTTAAAGGTTTAACGCCATGAAAGAAGCCGAGCAGATTTATCTCCCTGGTTACGGCAAAGGTACGTACATATTTATTTATTTGTATTTCCTCGAGTAAACTCTCTAAGTTAGGTTGGGCCTCCAAAAACGCCGATGAAATCTGTATAATTTACTAATATCGTCTCGTCGGAAGAGCAACTCAAAGCTAAATTCCAAAGAGTCAAATTCAACTGACATTCTACGAGGGGAAATTCCGAGTAATAAATTATGATATAATATTTCCCAACGCAGGAAAAATCGACCGTGAAGAACAAATATCCAAGTGTAAACATTCAGCATGACGTAGAGCTCACTCGTGAATTTGAGATAACTCGATGTCATAATGAAGTATATAATGAAAACTAAAAAAATCCAAACGTCTGATACCGAAATGCCGAAAGGATTTTCACACATGAAATAAAGCGAGAAAACATTTTGCTCCTTGCGCCTATCGACCAAGAGTGATCAGATAATAAAAAAGTAGGTTAAATGATAGGAGAAAAGCTATCTAAGGCGAAAATCATAATTGGAGAACTGAAAAGTAAGGCCTCCTGTGCTATTTTCTAACGCCCAAGATGAATGTACTCCAGATAGGTCAACGGAAATTAGAAATAACCTTAAACAGAGACAAACCAGCAATCACCATATAGTCCATCGCGATTGAGACTCCTTAAACTGTTCTCAGAGCAAAGAGCGGTATTATAGTTTGAATATTAGCGATTAATTAGTTTTGGAGCGACTACTTAATAATAAGCGGTTTTTAGCGATTAATTAATTAATTAATATTGGATTAATTAGTACTGTTTTGAATAATCTAACCATCGTTTGAATTCAGTTTCGGGCTCAATAAGGCCACACACAGTACATCCTAAAAGTAAATAAAAATGGCCGACAGATACGGTCGATCCAATCGGAGAAGACATCGAGACCGGGGAACAGAGAGACGATGAATTAGCACAAATGGAAGAGGTAGCAAGACGAATACAAAAAAAGCGTGGTGTGATTGAGTGATACGCTCCAAAATCGTCCGACACAATTAGAGGAAGAGAGAAAGAGACGCCGAGACGAAGCGATATTTTTTCTCTTTCAACTTGGCGAAAAAAATCTTTTGGAAGAAGGACATTATCTCCCCTACTGAAAACAAGGCAACTCGTTTTACTCCGGCCGCTCATGTTCCGGTTTCTCAAATCTTTCCGGGCGAAAAATCTACTCTTTGTGTGGAACAGTTTACACGTAATTTGATTCTTTTCTCACCTCCTTCCCACTTACATCTGTTTTGCCCGCCAGATTTGGGACTATTCGCTACGCTTTTCCGCTTCTCCCCTCTTAGCTGTAAGCACTCGACCTCTCACCGCATTCGAGATAAATTAAATACGGAAAAATGGTAGGAACGCAGAGTAGTGGTTTAATAAAAAATAAAAGAGCTAAAAAGGAAAGCGCACGGAATATATGGACCTGAAAAGAAAGACAAGAGAACGTAAGAAATATAGAAACCCTAGTATAAAGAGCAAGACGGAACAGCAGATAAACCGCAATGGTGTAATGACACTGTCTTGACCACAAAGCAAAGCCACCACTTAACCACTTATTGCCTTCAACAACGTATCCAGTTAATCTTGATCAAACGATAAAATAACGTACGAGAACAAATAATTTACATTTTATAAATGGCCTGAAATGGTTACTTTAAACCGATGCACGGTTCAATTTTAACCCTCTCTAATGTTTAGAAACTACGTATCAATTGCTGGCTCTGGAAGAGTTATCTAGAATGTCGGGAGGATTTATTTTTCGAAGAAAAATTATAAAACATCAAAATAAAATACAACTAAAGAGCTCTACGTAAAGGAAGAAAAATTCAGACAATCGCCTGAAAGCTAAAAAACGTCAGAAAAGTATCATTTTAAAATCTAGCCAATTATCCGTTTCCTGACATTTGTTTTTCAAAGGAAATCGGCAATACAGTTAAAAGATTTCAATATGTAAAGAAACGGAGAGTTGCGTACCATAGCGAGAAACCTTCCGCAGTAAGCGAGAGAAATGGGAGCGCGTACGAAGAAAGCAACTACCACGGAAGTATGACAGAGGAAGGAGTTCAGAGACAAGATGGGGAGATATTAAATACGCTACAATACGTACGTGAGAGTGTTCTCTGTGCGAGAGGAGGAGGATCAAAGAGAAATGGCGAATATAGAGCAGACATGAGAGGGAGAGAGATGAGGAAAATCGGAAAAAACCGGCGCTCTGAATATGTGCACGTGTGGGTCAACGTATGAAGGTCTGGGGGAAGCGGCGAAAGGAGAAAATAAATATCGGATGGCCGCACGTACTTTGGCAAACAAGCGAAGATCCGTTTATACAGGGGGATAATTCAGGAGAGAGGACCGGCATTCGGTGGTGCTAGGGACATGAAGGGGGGGAATGAGGATTCGGATGAAGAATATGGTGGTTGGGGGCGGGGGAGGGGGATTTGGCAGGGAGAGGATGACTGCATGGGGTGGCTTGGGCTCCGGAGGAAAAAAAATATCGGAGAAAATGATAGATGATGAGAGAGAAGAAAGACAAAAGAGAGAAAAACAAGGGCGGGGGGAAAGTGAGAAAGAAAGACTCGAAAAATTTTTGGAATGAAAGAGACGAGGAGAATACGATGGGATGATCGCACACATGACAACGACAAATAAAAGGAATAAAATAAAAAAACGGTTACCGTGAGAGACAAAGGGAGGGGTGGAGATAAAGGGTAAAAAAAACAAATAGGTTTGAGGGTGGATTTATATTTATGGATAACGCACATAAAATGAGCGGAATAACGAGAGCCCTTTTGTCACGGGAAAGGGTTTCGCACGGAAGGGAGGAAACGTAGTGCAGGGGGGGTGGGAGGGACGAAACTGGGATTGGTGAAAAAGAAGAGGCGGGATAAATGGAAGAAAGGTTTCGAAACGAAGCCGACTAAACAGCCGGGCAAAAACCCGGCAAACAAACCGACGCGGCCCCCATACCTCCCACTATATCTCACTGGCTCGGCAGAAGCCTGGTTTGTACGGGGGGATTTAACAGCGAGGGAACGTAGGGAGATAGAGGAAAACACAAACGTAAATATACGAAAGGAGAGCGAAATAAAGGGTGGAGAACAGAGATGAGAATGGAATATGGAAAAGAGAGGGAATTACTTCAAAGAGTGGTGAACCGCCATCTCCCCATTGCACAGACTCTGAGGAGACGAAATGAAGAAGAGGAAGAGATGAGAGGAAGGAGGAAAGAGAAAGAGAATACAAGATAAGGAAAGGATGTAGGAAAATAGATGAGTACGGGAATGGGGTAAAAAGAAAAGGGGACTTCAACACGTATGACGATGGACCCCCTACTCACCAAATCTCGCTGCCTCGGCGAAAGCGAGGGGATTTCGCGGTGAAGAGACAAATTTTTTGGAAGAGGCAGAGGACGAGGAATGAGGGGATAAAAGAGAAGGATGAAATGAGGAAAAGAGGGAAAAGAACGGAACGTGAAAAAAATAACGGGTCTTCTTTTTTTTTAATGGATAGTGAGCTGGCTCCCTTCTCTCCATAACACCGGCTCCACTAAAGCGGAGGAGTGTTCCGAAAGGGGGATTTTGCGGCGTGGAGACGAGCTGAGGAATAGGAAGAGGAGGAGGAAAGAGAGAATAAAAGCGAAGAAAGGGGTGAAGGAGAAGGGGAGGAAGTATGAGGACGAAAGAGGGAGGAAAAAGGGAAGGGATCTTTTTCATGGGGTGGCGTTGAAGCGGGCGGGGTCGGGTCGGAGAGCGTAGTCTGTGTGGTGCGGCGTTGTAAGGGAGATGGGGTTCGGATTCAGAGTCGGGAGCGGGAGAAGGCAACACACACATATACACACAGGGGGAGGCGGGGGGCAGAAAGGGGGTTGGTGGTGTACGGGGGAGCCGTTCCCATCCCCCGGGGGAAGACAATAAGCCCGGCGGAGACCAACCCCGCCACTCGGCACCCAGAAACAGCTCACTAGGGCCGCAAAAACCTCCTACCTCCGTCTGGCGGAACAAACGACAATCAATACCCGACTAGGCGAGACCCCATCCTCCCTCTTCCCAATCCCCATATAAACCCCACTCCCTCCCCCCCCGCCTTAAACCACCCCACCTCCTGACCTCGCTTCCTCCTCTCATTCTACCTCCCTCTCCCTCTCCACATCCCGGCATCGCGTCGTCCCACTTCCTTCCGTCTGGTCTCAGGCGAACTCGGCCCTTCCAATACCTCCCAACTCGCGTCACTCCACGAGCAACGCGTTCTGGCGTTCTCATGTCTGTTTTTAGAAATAATTCCACGAATCAATTAGTTCTGGCGAGACACACGATAGGTACTCCATCAAAATGGATGGTATGGTAGGTCCATGGAGAGAGCAGCCTGAAATTTCACGCACCACAGGAAGGAGGTCGTAACGATACCCTCACATATTATCGATTTTCCGATATCAACTCTATTTTACACTCTTCACTGTTAACAATATTTTGGTACCCTTACATCTCCAAATATTCCTATACTTCTCCTACCTCTCTCCCACGCTAACCCCACATTCTCATTTCCACCGACAAGGAAATGAATGTATCAACATTAAAAAACTTCTAGCTCACTAATATCCCCCATAATTCAACATTCTGTGTGGGTGGAGAGGTCCGAGGATTGTCCCGAAATGGCCAAGGTATGTGGTTCGAGACCCACGGATACAAACCACTCCCAAGGGTTAATATTAGCATAAAAATACCGATGATAAACTCTAAAATATCACAATGCCAATGATACTAATAAATTACACGTCAAAGGAGTTTTAAAACGACGGGAAGGATAATATTTCACCAGTAAACCTCAGGAAACAAGAGGCAAAGTCCGTTATACAATCTATTATTTGGGAAACCATTCATCTAACACGCCACTAATGGCCGGGGAAAAAAAATGTAGTGGAACATAAATCCATCAAAACGCTTCCTACTTTCAGACCCTTTCCTCTCCAGCTATCTCTTTTCCCATTGTTTGACTTAACAGGGCAAGTTCCCTTATATTCGGATTTAGAACATCACCTAATATTATTTCGTTCTTCAGCCCGATGTATTCACTGTATATGTTCAAACTCGATTTCCCTACCCTACCCATCCCACCAGCAAATCTCGTCAGAGTAAATATAACCAACTCAACCGTTTCGACATCATATTCATCGGTGGACTTGATTCATCCGTCACGTCGTCCCTTTGTTTCACGACATTTTAGAGGCCGCCGATTCTCTGTCACCTAAGGCTGATTACGTTGCGCTCGAAGGCTCATGGACAATCTAGCCCGAGGGATTAGAATATTATTCACCGCTGTCGCGGCCTACGGAGCTTGTTGTCCCACGCCAATAAAATCAGCCACAGCTCACCCCATTCCCTTCCTTCCGGGAATACAAACAAACGCGGAAGACAAGGCCCCGTTCCCTTTCACAGCAACGCACCCTTTGCTTCACGCACACAGATCGGATCCACGGGTAAACTCCCGGCCTCTCCGTATCCTTCCTACACTTCCATCCCTATACACCCCCTTTCTTCCCACAGACCCTCGTCTGTCTGACGATGCCCCCTGGCGGCAGTGGCGCGTGTGCTTTCGGGACGGGAAGATCTTCTGCCTCCCACCTCCTTTACGTTCCCCCTGAACGTCGACAGGACGGAGAGAGAGAGAGAGAGAGAGAGAGAGAGAGAGAGAGAGAGAGAGAGAGAGAGAGAGAGGAAGCGGGAGGTCGGAAGGCATTTTCCGAGAGGCTGCTCTAATTCACGGGTCGGGGGCAACAACGTTTTTGCCCCACGCTCCCCCCCCCCCAACTTCCCTCGCTCATAAGTGCCCCAAACTTGAGTTGGATTAATCCTCCTCCACACGCTCTATCCCCTAGACTCCGCCCCACCACTCCCCCCCCCCTCTCTCTCTCTCTCTACGGCTGTCTTCCCTCAAGAACAAACACAGCGGCGTCGTTTTCCACCTCACGCCGATCCTCTTGTCTGTATCTCATCGCGTACCCGCGCCGCTTTCTCCCGAAAGCCTTCCCCCCTAGAGAGCCAACTTCCTCGCGGATTTCACTTCCGTCTCTCTCTCTCTCTCTCCCTCGCTCTCTCTCTCTCTCATGAGAGAGAGAGAGAATGGTGGAATAGGAAAATGAAGACGACACCGCAACTTCGGACGAAGAGTTTGGAAACGTAGGGATTTCCTCCTTCAACGCTGAGGAGGTTTCTGAATCAACAATTTATTCGAAAAATATACACATTAATGAAATGGCCAAAGGTCATTCGACCCATACGGGTGGAGTGGAAAGCTAAGAAGAGCCCCAAACTTCTAATTTTGCGCCTGGAAAAGGGGAGGTTTTCCCACGTTGTTCGGAGAAGCTTTTAAAAATTCATTATTTCCTCATAAAAGAAGTCAAAGTAAAAAGGCGACAAAAGTACCCAACTCATCGAGGCGTAGAACTGACTTGGTTGGTCAAGATTCCAAGCCCTAAAAAAGGCCCAAATAGCGGTACTAATGAAAGCAGTACATCGAACGCAGAATAAAGAAAGTTCGATGAATTTTTTAGCCTAGGCTTTGGTCAATTCTATAATTTTTTTACGAATCACATAAATTTTACGCAAGGTATCACTCGGGGGACTAGAATAACATCGAAATGTACATTGTTTAAAAGCACAAAAATACTACAAACACTTAATAATCCGTTGATATCGCTAATACCTACAAAATATTTCTCTCAGAAAAAAGGTTACGCTGGAGTTCACAGATAGAATTAGATGGTTTAGCCAGAATAAATGAGTTTTTTTATTACAGACTTAGTTGGATGTCCCAAAGATGTGGTAGAATTTTTAGTCTGGACCCATATATTTAACAAGATAAGAATGCTGACTTCGAACAACCTCTGAAAATATTTCCAAATAAAGAAGTTTTTTTTATAACCTTTGTGTAGACCTAATGAAGCTAGAAGTGGACACAAATAGTCGCCCAAAAGCTACGAATAAAGTCAACAACCATTCTAACATGAAAATTTTGTTTCCCTGAGTCACAGGGCTGACGTCACTGCATCCAAAAATAAGCAATCGCCTGGTTACGCTCCCGACAATAACCTCAGCACGCGTGGGAAAAGTAAACAGAAGGAGTTGTCCGGGAGTTGAGGTCGAAATTGGATTCTCTCTCGGGGAAAAAGCAATGAGTGTGTATCGCATGCGTACCACCCCACTCTCCCGCCCCCCACAATGTAATCCGCCTGAGAGGACCGTATTTATCGCTTAATGCGCTCCTACGGCAAATTAGGGTTCAGCAAGATCTATCTATGTATCTGCGGCAGCTGGGAATTAGTTACAAGTTTCCCTCCAAGCCCCATTCGTGTGTTGCCTGGCAAACACCGATGAAAAATGGGGATCCCTGCAGACCGAACAAGCAAAGACAGTTATTGCCGAGGGTCGTCCGTCTCGCACCCGAACTGACTATAGAACACCAGAAGTTCGCTGATGGGTGGGTGTAACTGGCCAAGGAAAACATTCAATGCACAAAAATATCACGCAGATGGGAGGAAGAAGTTTTCATAAATTCGGCAGATTAACTCAATTTCAACTTACACATCTTACCACTGGCAAATAGACGGCTAAAGCCAAGGAATTCCGAATGCTAGGGCTACAGTCATTTCAGAAAATGAAGACTGCATTAGGGAACGGAAGTTGGAATAGTGGGGAATTGCAAATGATAAATAACGGTTTGAAAAATGTGATGCTTCCACATCCTCATCGCAGATACACTGATTTTGAGAAATCTAGGTATTAGCCAACATATTTTTCCCTTTTATACCCAAGTCAATTGAATGCCCTCTTTCAAAATTCCTTTCATGAAGAAATAAGAAGCGTCTATTCACCACGAGTGATCTCATATGGGGTTTGCGACATGAATTGAAGACTAATGCGACGAATATGAAGGAAAAACAGCGATTTAAAAATTCCGGCAAATAGTCCGAAATCAACCGAAAGAAACGGCTTAGAGCTAAGACTGGTTTTTCAAAGTTTATGCATTTGTCAACTGAATATTTCATTTCGAATAAAATGCCGATTTTAATCAAAGTCGTATTCCGTTGCAAGACTCAATTTCCACCGCTGACACAGCGATGCCGCACTTCGGCAAAACACACGAGAAAAAGACAATATCCTCGTTGAGGTAGAAGTGAATGTTATGGGAAAATCCGACCTGAAATGAATCACGAATTAATTCTATTCTTCTTCGACGCAGATGACAAAATTGGCTTCGATGACAGACACAGCGACAATTCTGAGGGATGCGGAGGGAGTTTTCAGCATCATTTGAGTATTCCACCAGCTGAGCACTATTCCTGAGCACTCTGACCACTATTCTACCGGGTAGGTTTTTGTACAGTACTCATACTAACGTCCTAACTGCCGGAAAGTAATGTCCACAAACCTACCAATCAAATGGTAGATTTCTCAAAACAAACTCCGTCCCCATAAGAATCCCTGTCTGTCTTCGACGACAGACGCGGGTACAATTCTGAGGGATTCTCACGCGGATTGAGTATCATTTGAGTACTCTTCCAGCTGATTGGTAGGTTTGTGGATAGTAGTTTTCGGCATTTAGAAAGTTAGGATGAGTACTGTACAAAAGCCTACCAATCAACTGGTAGAATACTCAAATCATACTCCGTCCGCATGATAATCCTTCAAAATTGTCACCGAGCCGGTAGACGAAGCCAACTTTGGCATCAGACAGCAGGACAGAGAAAATAAACCGTGACCCAAAACCATAACTCTTCTATTTCATCCCTCTCTACCAGTCTCTTTCGTCTTACGCCCATCCCAATTTCCCCCTGCCCTTCATTCCGTCAGAAAATATGAAGAAAGGCACACTTCTCTTCAATAGTTCTCTCATCTCCCCCTCTCACACCTACGAGAGCACCCCAGTCCAGCCACCCGCCGGATCCAGATCCTCCTCACATCTCTCTGTTGAGCTCCCAGAGGCTCAGAGAAGAGAGCAGAGAGTGGGGGGGGGGAGGGAAGGAAATAAGGGGGCAATGCGGAGAGTAGGGCGCGTTGTTCGGGATATGGCGTTTGGGGGGGCACCGGGAAGACTCCCCAGATCCCCATAAGACCACTCGAATCACCCGAGAACGGCAGGGCTCTGGGGCCAGGGGATATGCAAGGGATAACAGCGAGGGTTAACGGGAAGGTCTCCGTGGAAGGCAGGGGGGTTGCGATCCCTTGGGGGGGGGAGGGGAGAGGAGATAGGATGCCAGTGCGAAGGAGGGACGGAGAGGACAGCGAGAAGAGGGAGAGAGGAGAGAAAGGAGGAGGAAACGAAGATGCAGAACACGGGTCGAGAAGAGGAGAAACCCTAATGCCGGAAAACGCCGAGAGGTGGCGCGCGAAGCGCTATACGAACCGAACTTTCGGGCTGATTGCGGGATATTTGCAGCGAAGCGTGAGGCGACGAATCATTAGCGTCGAGCTCAGATCGGCTCGACCTGTCCGTGAAACACGTTTACTTAATTACAAGCGTGAAACAGATTATAAACTTCCAGTCTGGGGGATCGTTCCGCAGACTAATTAACTAAGAAGTAAAAAAGATTAACTGAGAAGCAAGCGGACGAATTGACAATGAGGAAAATTTTATGGCACTCCATGCCCGGCAAAAATCCTAAGAACTGCTGCTGTTTTAATACAGAAAAAGGCGTTGCTAAATAATAATAATAATAATTTAAAACAGGCTGTTTTATTTCACAATCAAGACAAAAAAGTACGACCTATAAATTTTGGCACTTCATTTCATGCGCTATGATTTAATTGAAGCAGGTGTTCACGAAAAGAAACGTTTTTTTGTCAATGAAAAAATGACGCCCTCGTGAAATATAAATAACAGCAGTTTTAAATCATCGCGTAATAGAGTACACTGAGAAGTCTCGCTTGAGCTATAGCACGAGTTGAAAACATAAGCTTAACAGTTTATCCAGGGGCAACGTTTCACAAAAAAGAGTAGCGGCATAAAAGAAATATAAACTAAAGAGTGGGTGGGAGTACCACCAGTCAAAACACAAACAAAACGTTCGCCCATTAACACTCGATTTGCACTAAAACAGAATACTGGAGCCGAAACTTGCGAGTGTAAACATTGTTTTGATGAGACAAACGGCTTCGCGAACTGTAAACACGGGCAGCCAATCACATTCTGTAAGGGATGCCTTCGAGGAAAATTTAGAGTGGTAATCAACACATACATACGTCGGCAGCTGGTTTAATAAACACTTGATCAAATATACGAGAAAAAGTCTTTCCAGTCCGGAGAGTTTAGAGAACTCTGAGATGTTCGGGAGAGAGACATGTTGAATGGTGAAGGGAAATACCAGAGTGAAAAAAGATACACAAACTGAGGCGATAGGGAGACAAGTGGCCTGGAGAGAGGGAAGCTGAGAGAGGAAAAGAGAAGGAGAGAAGTGACAAGGCGTGCGTGGACTGAAGGAAGGAGACACTCTCGTGAAGGGGCAATAAGGAAAGACGTCTTCAAGAAACGGCAGAGAAATTGAAACCGAAGGAATTTGCCTCTCCGTCCGAATTGACAGGTCACATCCTCGTGGACTACTTGGTAACGTGTATGGGATGTGGCGAGAAATAAGATGAATGGCTCAATAAAAATTCATCAGAAAAAATAAAGACAGCCGGGAACTCAAGGAATGATAAGATATTTATCACGAAAAAACCTGGAGATAGCCAAAACGACATATCTTAATACCAAGCTGATGGATATTAAAACATAATTGGCAACTTTCTAAACTTTTACAATTAAAACAAATCAAGAAGAGGAGAGAAATAAAAAAATCCATCCCATTTGTGTTTGCGTATTTTTCGACGTTACTGCAGCTCGGTGTAAGGTCAAAATGTAACCTAAATTCAAATAATTATACATGATCTTTTAACGCATAAATAAATGAAAATGGAAAAAACCAAAGACAATACCAATATTTTCAAAAATTCAAGTGAGACATGGAAGACATATTGTTTGTAAAAATCGATAGTTTCTTTGCCATTATTCCACAAGGACATACAAGTCTTCATAATAGTCTCAGCCTAAGAAAACAAATACAGAATACGCACATAAATAATTACACCGGAATAGAAGCTTTGCATACGAGTGAAATCTCGGTAAAGGTGAAAAAATTGACGCATTTATTATCGGCAGGAATGCATGCTCTGAGATTTAGGAAGGAAATTAATTAAGCCTACGTAAATGTGTTTTACAAAGACATGCATGGTTGCCTCTGCTTGTTCAAGCATCAGTGAATGATTTCACTGAGAAATAATGAGATTCAATCAACTCCACTAAACCCTAAAATTTCTGTTCTCGCATTTTATCCATGACAAGTCTTGAGTGACAAATTATTTGAATTGACGGAAAGACATGGGGTAGTCACGGGGTCGTAAAAAAGACAGGTAATAATAACAGCTCAATCTAACAGCGGCGCAAGGCAATCAAAAACAAACGAGGCTTCTGACTGGAAGCTGGCCAAACATCTCTATTGCTCCTGTGGCTCATTACAGCGACCTCCTCAAGGGGCGAACTTAATTTAGCACGAGCCGGACATTCGAAAAGATCTACCGAAAAGGATTTAATTCGATGCTTGTAACTCAATGATGAGGACTGAATAAGAAAAGCATGTAACTTAAAGACAAAACTAAATAAAATCCTTCTCTCCAATTCCCGCCGGATCCACAAAAGCAGGAGTTGGCACTTAGTTGAAGACGGGGCCAATGATATTCGGTTGCGACTTAACGAAATACGATTTGCCCCGAAGTAAACAATCAAAAAAATCAAAACGAGATAATTTCGTGAGCGGTCACGCTGACATCAAAGAAAAGTTGAAGCCCAAGAATATAATTCTCCTTGAAGGAGAACCTCAATTCCATTCTCAAGCCAAATCGGAGCAAGCAGAAATTTCGTCAAGGGCGGCGCATTTAATTTACACAGACCTCAAACAACGGTTGAAAATAGAGCCAAGATACATCGCAATACAGTTCCCCTTTGACAACAATTAGTGAACTTCATCTCAGATACTAGGCCACATGTAGAGGGTATGGCTTTGGTAAATGGCGGGCGCCCGGCAAATAAGGAGGGTAAAATTCGAAATATATCAATGACACCTCTTCGTTTGGGATGAATACTAAAGCGAGAACTTAGATTTGATACGGGAGGCGAGCGTCCACACTTCTAAGCCTTTGACCTGCGACGATGAAAAGACGGGGATTTTTATCAATTGTATATGTAGAAGTGTGAAAAAAGTAAGAAGGAAGAGCGAAACGTACGCGAATCAAAAGAAATTTGAGGTTTGGACGAAGATTAGAAACAGGGAGGGAGAGTATGTAGGGGTATGGGTCTCGCAAAAGTAATTTCGACAGAATGAAGTGATAAAGTAAGTCGATTCAAGCACTGGACCGCGGAAGCTAGGTTTGCTACACCTGGTCCTTGAAATCTAATTATATCCGCCTGAGGCACGGATTCTCTTTAGCATAAAATCATCATCTTAAAATCTTTAAAGTCTTAAAAGCCTTAAATCTTTAGACGGCGTGATTCAATCGTAGAAACTGGATCATCAAAAAATCAGGTCTACGATTACCACTCGCAGGATGAGAATGTTGAAGGCCTTTATTGAACAGTAAAAGGTCCAAACGGTATCTTGGCAGAAATTGAACAGGAATTACAGATAGAATGAAAAGAGAATCTACATTGAGATAAAATATCGTATGGTGCAACTTTTTCCAAATTTAATCGCCCTGTTTCTATCCCTCGAAGGCGTAATTTTCTTGCAATTGTGATAATTTTGTAGGCTTAGAGCCATATTATCCTTGGCACTTCGTTCAACAGTACGAAACTTGTGCTCAAAGCTCATAAGATGACGCAAGGTGCGCGCATTCGCTCCTTGTTAATACTTGTAAACTGATCGGCAGAGTCGAGCCTCAAGCACACCCGTAAGGCTTCACTTACGCAACTTCAGATATTAGATGAAATTAGGAATACATGAAACTCTCTCAAATGTAACCACCACACTGAGATGCCCTTCCGGAATGTTGAAGGGTCACCTTGACAAGACTCGAGTCCACGACCTCTGAATTGGCAGGCGAGTACGTTATACACCGTCGCCACCTAGGTAAGCAGAAACAGGCGTTCGAAAACCATAAGTGGCGTCTTACACAAATAGTCTTCTACAAAAATCACGAACTTAGTCGGTAGGACACCAAATAAAGAAACTGGTAAGCGTGGGTGCCAGTGACTGAGATAAAATGCCGAGGAAGAAAATGTGTGCAAGGAGAGAAAAGAGAGTGATACGGCGATGGAAATTCTCCTCTCTTTCCGAGAGGATAGGAAGGAGAGAGAGAGAGAGACAGAGAGACAGATGAGAGGAAAAAAGCAAAGAGGAAGCGAAGGAGGGAAGAGGAGAGGAGAGAAGCCGGCAGGAAACGGGGAGCGATGACGACAAGCAGTTTGAGGGCGGGGACGAGGGGGACACAGAGCCGGGGGAATCATCCAGAAGATCCGTTCCCTGGAGGGTTGGTTGAGAAGACAGGCGCAGTCGGAAGAGGAGAAGGCGATAAACAAAGGGGGCAGAGAGAAGGAAGGGAGGAAGAAGAAGGAGAGCAAACAGCAAAATGTGGAGAGCGTGAGAAGATCTATTTTGCAGGTAAGAGCCCGAGGGGGGGGATGGAAGGAAGGGAGAATGGGATTATGGGGGAATGGAGGGTCGTGATGGCGAGAGGAAACTCTGTCCCCTTTAGCCCGCCAAGCAACCTTCGGCATCCTCCTCTTTCCTCCTTCTCCATCTCCCCCCCACACGCCGTGATCTTCGAAATAATTCCCGCTGTTTTGTTTCCCGGGCGGGGTATTACAGCATCCTTAAACGCAAATCCCCCCTTGGCGTCGACCGACCAATCCTCAAGAACTAGGGACCATGAGCAAAAAAAAAGGGTAAGCACACGACCACCTCCAATTCTCTTCTTCCTCAAAACATCCCGAGCATTTTTCGTCAAAATATCTCCGTCCTGATTCATACTTTGTCCTTTTTTTCACAAGAGACCCGACTCTAAATAAACGCAAAATATTAAAAACACTATATTTTGCATAGGATGGAGGCACTGCACAAACTAAAACTGTCACCGACTACTTTTATGGCATGAGATTCTAAGTAAAAGGGGATATTTTTTTTCGAATTCCTTTGCGAAAAAGAATAATTTTCGCACGGGGTAAAAGTTCGCACCCGCAACGGGCAGATATCCGTAAAAAAAAGACAGCATGCTGACGTTTAGCCACTAAAATACTACAGCATAAAATTTTTGTTTTGTCACGAGAGGACCGCCAGTTTGGCATGCACATAAAAGCACTCCGTTCATAACAAAATTAATTAAGAGACCTGACTTCAGGACGTCTTAAAGCGAGGAAAAATATACGGAGAGATGGAGAGGAATTAAGTTCCGGAAAATGGTTCAGTTTTGAGAGGAAAATTAGAGAAGACCCGAAAGCTCGGGGATATGATGGTTTAGAATTGCCCCTCGACCAAATATTCACGAGTTAGAATAACATAATACTAATAATAATCATAAAAAACAAGTAATATTATAATAATTGATATTACTTATATTGAAGACATGATCCTCGAGAGTAAATTTCAATCAGGACAAAACGACAACGTCAAGAGATCCCCCAACTCCCTCCATACAATTCCTTTCACGTGAGACAAGCTTCAGTTCGTTTAGCCGATGCCAACCAGATTCGACTCGAAGCCTTCCCACTACCCGCAAGCGACTGCCGACGTACTTTTGACGAGCCCCGAGGAAAGGAAAAAAATAACAGGAACGAGCATTATAAAAAAAATGGGGAGGAAAAAATATTCTCACTGCGACCCGGATACAATGTCAAAAGTTCTATATACGCCCCATCTCCCTTCTCCCTTCGACCCCATCACAAAAAAATGGAGGGCAATCAGGTAGCGGGGAGGAGCTACATGGCAGGATGCCGCGAGGACGACTTGTAGGGCGGAGGGGGAAGGGAGATATGAGAAAGTGACGGCGCGCGCTTTACCCTCTCCGCTATTCTCCCACTTCTCTGACTACAGGCCCCGAAAGCCTCCACGAACGATGTTCTCCAACATTTCATCTACTCTCGTCCCACATCGACAAATTCCATCGGCTCCAACTCACTGTTCTACGATAACGGAATTTGAATATCGAACCACTATGAAAAGATTGTTTTTTGTCAAAACATAGCCTTTTCGATCTACGTGACTTACAAAGGACTACATCCCACGCAGGATGTCTCATACCGCTGTAACGCTGCATATTTTGTTCGAAATCTTACGACAACATATGGTTTTGCATAGTTTTAACTGTTTACTTGAAAAGAAAATCATATATTTGACGTAAGTCGTGACAGAGTGAAAGATGCTGGGCAAATGGGAAAGGGGGAGAAAGAGAATAGGTTTCACGACCGGGAGGAAGAAGATTAGGACTCACGCGGAGATGAAGACAAAAGTAATAGAAAGAGATAAGGAAACCTTACGTGTAAAATATGTAGGATTTTCTCAGGCTTTCAAAAAAACCTACCTTTAACGGATATAGAATTAATAAAAAAAGAACACATTTACTATCATAGAGGATTGAATTCACCTACTCTATATTGCAATCACATTGTAATCTACAATTCAAAGCATACAGTATTACACAGCTTCAATCGCACCGCATATTGCAGAAAAAAAGTGCGTTCACATCGTACGAGCACAGCTCATCGAATCAAAAGACCACGACATTGTAAATCGATACATTACTTCGCGAACAACAGGAGCATCGCATATCGCGGTCGGAGCATCGTGAAAAAAAAATTTAAAAAAAATTATATATATATATATATATATATATATTGCTCAGCTTCACCCCCACCCCTTGTTACAAAACCGCCCCCCCCCCATCCTCCACACTCCCAAAACCGCCCCTCATACACAGGGGAGCGAAGGCAGGCACCGCATTATACAAGCCCCCAGGGGGCGAGAGAGGTGGAAGGGCCGTTAAGGGCGGAGTTCTGGGGAGTATAAAAGGGAGGGTGGGGTGGCAGGGCGGAATGGGGGGGAGGGAGGAGGAAGAGTGAGTTGGGACGGGGTGAAGGCCTGTGCTTTCGATGTGATCTTCCCGGAGAAGGGAGAGAGAGAGAGAAGGGTGGGCATGATATGAATCCCTCGACGACCTAAGTGGATTTGATGAGGGCGGGAAGGGAATTGGGGAGGAGTAGGGTGGAAGTAGCGGGCGGGGGGGAGGGAGGGACTGTTCCGCCTTAGGGGAGAAGAGAAGAAGAAGAAGAAGATGGGAAGGAAAGAGAGGGCGAAAGATGAGAAAGAGAGAACGGAGGGAACGAGGGAGAGCTTTCCTGTTTGGGGGCGGGGGCCGGGGCGAGTGAAGGAAAAACGAGAGAACGGGAGAAGAGAAGAGGGAGGGAAGAGGAACAGGAGGAGACGGGAAAGAGGAGGGGGAAGAAAGAAGGGAACATCATGCGCAAAGTGAAAAGGGAATTGGGGAAAAAGAGAGAGAGACAGCGACGGGAGGGTTTGGAATGAATTCAATTAGGATAACGGCATTAGAGGAAGTTGAAATGTGGCCGCCTAGATTTGGTAAAAAAAATCGTCAAAGGATGGTTAAGGAGGTGGGAAATTCGGATGCCGCCGAAAAATCTCTTCCTCTAACGGGATTCAAACCAGTTGGAGTAGGACGACATTACTCTAGCAATCACACCACTGTTTACCAACGATAAGGAATTATTTCTTCATAGGTTGAAGTCTCTCACACAAAAAACTGCTGACTGAAGAGTGCCTGAAGAATAAAACCTGCATTAAGCAATTTGTAAATTATTTCGTTTAATCGGGGTCATATTAACGGTCAATGTGCATTGAATCTCCACACAAGACACATATTCCTTTAAAGACAGAAATATAAGAGAAATTATAAAACAATAGAGATGAAAAAAGAAGAATACGGGCGGGATCTCCTGGATGGGAAAATAGCGACTATGGGAAAAATGATCTAAATTATAGTAAGTAACTAAGTAAATAATTTATTATCGCTCTGGGTACAGGCCCTTAAGAGCAAAAATACAAACATTTGCATACATACATACATGTTCATTTGTGACATAAAAGTAAAAAGAAAGATTAAGCAGTAAATGCATATATAGGTTTCAACAAAAGAGCTATTAGAAATTTAGAAAAAAATCATACATTTTACTTTTAAAATCTTCGATTGATTTAATGTTTTTAACATTTACTGGCAATAAATTCCACATTTTAGTTGAAGTGACAACAAATGAATCACTAAATTCGGTGGTGCGATGAGCTGGATAATAAAGCAGTAAGGGGTTGCTTCTAGTTATGACCCTACGAGAACTAGGTACAGACTTAAGGCGACGCATCACACCCGCTCGACCGGCCGAAATTGTAATTTTTTCCGACCCCAGATTTTTTGTTAAAGTCTTACGTCATCAACTTGAAATTTTTATAGTATAAAGAATAGACCTTTGCCAAGGGAGACTCATATCTGAAATATGAAAAATTTATCTCAGAGCATAATTAAACCATCGAGAAAACGGCAAGATGTGGGGTATATTTTTACAAAAACTATTATTATTATTGACATATCTTAAACTAATGGAGATGTATCAACCTCTCTTCTGTCAGAATGCTAAGTAGCAGTCGTCACGGTTGTAAGATGAAATCTGTAATTGGTATCTTCCGACAAGCTACCTGAATGGTTTTCGGCCATGATGTGCTCGGACGGTGTCGCAAATAATTCCGTCTTCTCTCACAGATCTTATGTCAGCGCTGCCTATACTTACGCGCCGGAGACTTGGCCACAACTTACCGACAACTGTTACCTTGTGTGAGAGTTATCCTGTAATAAGAGACTCCTGACGCCAAAACGCCTCTGTCGGGTGCGAGTAACGCCATCTTGTGGATTTTCGACAGAACTATTCCTTACCGCAGGGTATGATGCGTCCTCTTAAACAATTGAGACAGATAGTCAGGGTCCTTGAATGAGAAAGGGGGATGCAAAAACACACACTGCAAATACAATCGTTTAAGAAAATGCGAGTGAATCAGGTGGAGGAGGAATGAAAGACTGAAAAAAGTCCAGGATGAAAAGGGAATTGGGTAAAAAATGACGACGGCCGTAGGAGAATTCGGGATGAATTCCATTAGGAGAATGGAATAAGACGAAGATGAAACGCAGTCTACCAGATTTGTCAAAAGTCGTTGTGAGGAGACAGCGCGGCTTCACGGTCATTATGAGAAACGAGGAGGGAACCCTTAGAGGGTTCAAAAGAAAAAAGTCCACAACGACACTTGAGGAAAGTCTTTTGTAGTCTCACAAGCGTCACTTCATGAGAGCGTAGAAGAGATAATAATTAAAACCAAGAATATCTTTAGACTAAATCACGCGGATGGACTAAAATAAATTATATATTGCAAAAATTACGCACTGAAAAACTGTTTTGTCGCTCGATATTCCAAATTTATTATTAAAACATGAAACAAATTCCAAACCAACAATGGTGAAATTCCAAATACGCCTGTTTGTATCCTAGCTTTCTCTTAAACGAATTTTCATGAGAAATTTCAGCTCTCACTCAAGTAAAAAAAATCTCACCTAAAACATAAAACTAACTTCACTTCTGACAGCATAAAGAAACTTAAAAAATTCACACAAATAGTTGGGCCTGGCCACGCGTAAATGTCAGTCTTCCAATCCCATTTCTTCATCTGTACTAATTTTACTCCTAAAATTAAAACCATACTAAAAATAAACGATACTTATGTCAAATTCCATGTTTTAAATCATGTTTCTTTCCTTTAACGAATCCACGTCGACGTAGATACAAACGCAGAGGTAACGGATCACGTCAAAACACATCACCTCCTCGCACGTCCTCATCCGGCCGAGCGTGATGAAGTGGGGTGCTGATGAAGATGAACACGAGGGAGAAAATAAAATTAGAAATAAAAAGAAAGAGAGGTGAAGAAGAACAAGAAGAGAGAGGGAAAAATACCAAGAACCGAACGAATTGAGAAGGGAAGAGGGGAGGAGGAGGAGGAAGAGGAGAAGATGGGGTAAGAGGAGGGGGAGAAAAAAGGGGGAAGATACCGAAAAATGAAGAAGAGGAGAGGAGCACTTATTATTTATAGCGCCACGTTGAGTCATTGTATCTGTGTATGCGAGCGTTGGTTTGTGTGAGCACGCTAAAGGACATTTTTATACCGCGGTCGGGAATGGCGAGGGGAGGTAGTGGAGGAACTGAAGAGATTTATGTGGGGTTGATGGGGGAGAAGCAAGAGGAAGTTACCGAGTGGGTAGGGGGGAGGGTTTAGGGAAGAAAAGAAATATGAGTCGGTAGAAGGGGGCTAAGAAGGAGGGGAAGGGGGAGACGAGGAGAGGGCACGAGAAGATGGGATGGGTGCAAAGAGGGTGGATTGGTGGGGGAGGGAGGATGGAAAGAAGATGGCGGAGGCAGGCGGCAGTAAAAGTGATTCAATATGAAAACGCATGATAAACACCCTGAGACGGGGGTTGGGGGGGAAAAAAGAGTGAGAGAAGAGACAACAAGATACCACCATAAAAGAGTCCGCGGGTACAAATGAATCGCGCGCCCCGCTCCCTTCGGGTGAAATAAAATGACAAAAAACGGCATGCGTGGCGGAAGAATCTTTTTCTTTTCCGCCCCGGTTTATTATTATTTTATTCTCTTTCTCCGCGGGGCGAGAAAAAATAACCAAAGAGATGAGGCGTTGTAAATCAACGGGGCGGAATTGAAAATCCCGTTTTTCAGCACTGCGTTATGGCTGCGCTTCCTTTCGATGCTCACGCGAAACAACAGAGGAAATGAAAGAGCGGAAAGAAGGGAAGTATGAATAAGGTGTAGCGCATCACCTGGTGTCCTGGTGTCTGATGTCGAAGATGATCGCAGCTGGTGAGGAGAATACGAGTGAATAGGGCAACGAGACACAAGCAAAATTGACAATGTTATTGGTTAGCTGATTGATTGGTTATTCGGAGAGGCGATCGACAACTTAGGCCACTGGCGTCAATAAGGATTGGTGAATAGGTTGTTAATGGACAGATCACGAGTAAAATGAAGCAAGAATGGTGAGAGATCCGTCGTTGGCATTAGTCTGCTCTTAACGAAAGGCGCTAAGTATAACGTTCCATCCGACGGACAGAGAACTGCACTTGCAAGTTATCTCCACTATTCATTCACCAAGGTGTCGGCATATGTATCGAAAAATCTCACCACGGCCGGCACTCAAGCCCGGGATCATAGGTCAGCAATAAAGTCAACATACCGATCCCCAATAACATTGGTAGGTATATTAAGCTCAGAACGAAAACAAGAAGGTGAAGAACGTCTGGCGTCGAAGACAATAGCGGCTGAATAGGGAAAAGAAAGACAATCGGGCAAAGAGACAAGGAAACTTAAAAACAGCACTGGTATAACAGGTTCAGATGGAAAACTAGTTGATATATCGACTTCTCGATATAAAAAGACAGTGACACACGACATACTATCAATAACATGATATCGCGCAGACATGCGAGGTCTTTCTCCAGGCTGGTTAACGCCCGTACAAAGAACTATTATTTCCACTCTATAAGAATAAAACTGAAAGATCAAAAAGCGTAAAAATAAATGGGCAGACAATTCTCGTCATCAAATTTCACATACATAATAGACAGTTCGCATCGGCAGCCAGATTTTCAAGCTTATGCTCTCGATATCTCGATGAATCGATTCACTTTATCTGCCTTACCTACGGGTTTTCCCTTGACTCTTGAGATTTTGATAAGAATAGTGACGATACAGATAATTTGAAAGGTTTCTTCATTCAATCTTTGATCGGTTAAAAAAAACAGAAAATAGATATTTTGTTTATACCTGCCAAGTCAATAAAACCCACTTAGCAGATAAAAAATACCCGATACATGCTATGGTCGGATTATTTGTAAGAACTAACTAAATCTGATAATTTCGACAATGAAAACTATAATTTGCTATAAAACACAATGGCGAATTTTAAACAACCTTTTTTAGCTTCTCTACCGCAAAAATACCCGATTCATGCTATGGTCGGATTGCTAGTAAGAACGATCTAAATCTGATAATTTCGACCATGAAAACTATAATTTGTTATAAACCACATTGGACTTTTAAACAACCCTTTTTTTGGCTTCTCTACCGCATTCCCTGCATATCAGGCTCCAGGCATATCCAGGTTACAAGTTATTTCAGCAAAACAAATCCGCGGTCTTTCCTCTCAGTGGATACCACGCTTGGTTGGAAGAGAGAGAGAGACTTTATCCCCCAACTTACAGAGCAACCCCAAAGGATACACTTGCGAAAAGGACACTCGAAAAAAAAGTATACATAAGTCCATAAAAAATAACAACCGACGCCACGCAACCACAAACCCAGACCGCACGGTAGGAGCAATTGGGAGTGGAGCGTAGGGGAGTGGAGATACGGCCATGACAAGAGTCGAAAGGTGGCAAGAGACGGAGTGGGAACGAAAAGGGGGGCGGGAAATAGACTGGGGGGGGGAGAATGGTCTCCCCCGGCTTGTGTCAGGGAGAAAATTCTATTTCCATGAAGCGAAGGAGCTACCTCCTCGCTCCCTCCTCCTCGCAAAAACCTCCTTACACTTACACCACACGCCCGCATCCTCTCCATCTTCCCGGACTAAATCACATTTACCGAACGCCCTACTGCACACCCATCTCTCTTGCGCCCTCCCCCCCCCCTTCCTCATAGGGTTCACACCCTCCCGGGGCACTTCCAACACTGTTACAATTCAAGGCCCCTTTCCCCTAGGGGGACAGGAGGGCGGGGGGGGGGGCAGGCGCGCAGTTACCCTTCCCTCCCTTTTAACCCCCTACAGAAACTCGCAGACAACCCGGGACCCCTTTCCGCACGACCTTTTTCGCCCTATCCCTCCCTCAAGCCCTTCGCTACAATCAAATCTCGAGGACCTTTGAGCACCCTAATTGGCAAAACGCGGCCGACGACTAACCCGTGCATCTCTCCCCATTCTTCTCTTTTTCGCCCCCACCCCCCACCCTCGCTTTTCATCCCCCCCCCCCTAAAATCCCCAAGGGGGAAAAAAGCGACCCCTCCCCTTGCAACCGTCATCCCCTTCTCCCAGTCCTCGAAATCCCCCCTCTCTCTCTACCACTCTGAGTATATTTTAATTACATCGATGCACTTTGACTCCTAAGACGACCTGCGACGGCGGGAATGAAGACGGCCACATAAAACTCAACGGACGGGTAAAAGGGAAGACTGTTGGGACGAACATAATTTCAAAAATCAGATTCAACACAAGAAGGGCACAAGGAATGAGCCATGAAACTAACCTTCAGAAGCTCACGTCAGTCACTCAAGACGTCAAGGCTTGCGGGACTGATGTATCGCAAGAATGGTAAAACACCAAAAGTGAAGGTTGTAGGAGATAAAGGAAACCAAGAGGAAAGAAAGAGAGTCATAGAAAGGCCATCCAAAAGATGATCGGCTGGCCTCGAACCTAAAAGGCAATATCGGGGAAAATATGGGTACAAAAAGAGCAAAAAAGAGAAGAAGATCATGAGAAGCTCAGTACGACCAGACTGCTGGATGGAACACCATTTAACGCAAAAAAGGATTCGTTCGGGTACGAAAGAAAAGGGAAAAAACAGTTGTATAAATACCATCAAATGATAACTGTACACGGTAAATACAAAGGAACGTGGGGGAAGAAGAATTACGGGGTGAGTCGGCACCGAGCATTGAACGGAAAAGAAGTGCAGTAAATTCTCCTCAGGTTTGAGTCCGGGTTAATTGCTCCACCTTCATCTTCGCCGACATTTCAATAAAAGACTTATTCATTGCATCAGGGCCGCTGACGATCATATTTTGTGTGGCCGCTCTTATGCCTTTCATTCTTTACTCTGGGTTATTTTTTATCTCCTACTACTCTGGCTTTTGGTTTTTTGTCATTCTCGCTACATATCAGTCCCACAATGAATGACGAATATTGCTTCATCAAAACGTCGGCGAAACTGAACGTGAAGCAATCAACCCGCAACGCAAATCCGAGAATTAACTTCAATTATTAGCCGGGAGACAATTAAAATCTATAGAGTAGCTGAGCAAAGGCATAGGAGTGAAGTAATGATGGATTGGAACAGCATTAATGATTACTCGATCTCGTAACTCCCATTTAAGAATGAGAGAGCGTGACCTGACAAACCAAAGATTATTTGAATACAAAAGATATAGCAGCAATGATATCGCGAGTAGACTCGCAATGACACGCAGAGTTATGCAGAGCGGCAACACAACGCGTCCGTGACTATATGACGCGGGTTTACACATGGAAGTCACTTCCATGAAATAGGCCTTGGCAATCACTTGCAAGCGTCACTTCGATGTGTAAGCACGCACATCCATGGCAATTAAGTTGGATGTGATTCGACCGCGGTTGCTACTTGCAAGGAAAATGTACTGGTTTCTATTTTGCCAGCATGTATGATTTGACACTTTCCCGGCGAATAACATTTGTATAATTAATTCCAGCACCCGGCGCCACGATTGGCTGCCTATGAATTTCTTACCCGGTGGCGAGCCCGAGAAATTTACACAAAAGTAGCATATCGATTCTGCGATAAAATCGCATCGTATCCGGTAAAATCTTGGCCACAAGACAACAAACGGAGATTAAAAATGTAAACAACGAATGAATTAGTTTGAGGAGGACTCATTGTTACTTATGTAAACATTAATTTGTACATAAAAATATTTTAAATGCGAATGAATCCCTAATGCAAGCTTCATGACATCTCTTATTTGATAATTACAATCATTGTCATTATTTTCATACTTGATACGATGAAATCACACATAATTCATAAAATTTATAGAAATTTATAAAATCCACGACTGTCTAAGGGATTCAAACAGCTGTATACGAACGCCATTATTGTCAAATTTGGGTGAACTTCGTAAAAAACATATTCACTATTTACTTCCGTCATCCATTCATTTGGGAAAAGCCGGAAGTAGTGTGTTCGCAGAACGATGCCCTGTTAAGTGGCGATGCGATTCGAGATATCGCAACACTCGCCACTTCCATAGAAGTTGACTTCCATATGTAAACCTGCCTCAACAATCTGCAACCCAACATCTTGCGTCGATACGCGCCGCAGCATCGCTCGGATGGGCGAGAATCGACGCTGGAGCAGAGGCGTAGAGACGCGAAGCACGCGGGGAGAAGGAAAGAGAGGGGAATTATGACGGAGACGGGAGAGGGATCGACGTGGGGTGGCGGGAGACGTTCTGGGAGGAGGGAGAGAGAGGAGGATTCCTCGAGGGGTGAGCGTGGAGCGGGGGAAGGGCTGAAGGGTTTGGAGATTGATGGATTGCTCAGCGGCGAGGAACTCCGCGTAGATTGAAACGTAAGATGGGAGGAGGATGGAAGGAGAAGAGCTGGGTGGTGGGTAGGCGGGTGGTGGGAGGCGTGGGGAGTATTGAGAGAGAGAGGGATGGAGAGAGAGGGAGGGAGAGAGAGATATAGGGAGAAGAATCAAACTCGATGACAGCCCCACTAATGGAGAGACTATCCGTTTTGCCGTCTCCCTTCTCCCTCTCCTCTCCACGCGAATACTCTCGCGCTCCGGCGCACTCGGAGAGAGGGAAGATTTCCGGGGGATTCTTCTCTTTTCCCGAAAATTCATGGGACGACTCTTTCTCGAGAAACGCGTCGGGGAGAAATGGGAAGGAGAAGATAAATTCTGATGTACAGGCGAGGTCGATGAGTCGCTCGGAGCAAATTAAGCGGGACGTCAATGGAGGAGTGAGTATATGGAGAATATTTTGAAGACTTAGATGAGTAACAAGCCTCAACACGCATCAGTGAACCGATATTTTTTTTCCAAATGCTACCGTTTTAACAAAAAAACACTCGGACTCTCATAAACGTAGAAGAATCAATGCCTCAGAAGATACGCAAAGGTCGCGCGCAACAACATTTCGAGTTAGACCGGTAGGTATGAGACTTTTGACAGAGAACGGCCTTAAACCGCGATGAATCCTACTCTTTTTTTTTCCTTCGTACACCAGAAAAGTTTGACGCCACCTACTAAACCATACCAGGTTGCATACAATGCTATCTGCAAAGATAAACTCAAGAGCAACAGAGGGCAGAATAGGAAGAGAGGATACAAAAAGATATCTCAAAATCACTTCATATAGAATTTTTCAAATACATTCTTATATTGTTCTACGTATATAAAGTGACCAAAGCATTGATGCACTAGCATCGTAGCTCGCCTTATTTCAACAGTATCATTTTGATAATACTCAAATTCCAACCCATTGAATCTGGAACTTCGCTATAGTTATTATTATCCTAATTTTGTGTTATTTAATAATTTAGATTATTTCTCATTCGAATTCCTACTTCCAAATCAAACGATAAAATTTCTCATTGGTGGGGCAGGGCAATGATAACCTTCAATTTCAGACTGCCTTGAAGATGAAACAACGAACCTGAACCTTGGAGGGTAAAATTGACGAGGGGTAATAAGGTGATCTTTGATCATAGCCATGTTACGGGATATTCCATACACTTCATGCCCGGAGATGGGAAACATTTTTTTTAGCCTCTGAGACCATAAAGAGGTGCGTAAAAATGAATCACATCTTCCTCATTCAAGTTCGTTTCGAGGGCAAAGCGTGAAGCCCAATGAAGTTTCGGGGTGTCGTGTGCGACCTTATGGTGCACACACGTCGCTTTACGATGCTGTTGAGCCTCCTTGCCACAGCAGTTCGAATTATATTGGATACTGGAACATGGACTATCCCCACAACGAGGCAAGGGAGGAGGAAGAGAGAGGACGCGGGATTCGGCAGTAAAGTTGCACTCGCAAAGATACGGCCGAAGGCGAAAAATTCCTCCTCTTGCTCATACCACTCTTGACCTTCCAGGCATCAACCTTATCTCCGAAAAGCAGTAAATACTCCTCGACTTGAAGCCAGAAAGGAAATTCGACAGAAAAAGGGTAAAGTAAGCAGAGAGGATGCGGAATACGGGAAGTATCAAGCAGCGCAACGTGTAATATAAAAACACCACGCACATCAAGCGATGAATATCTCAAGCAAAGAGGATGTTCATGCTGAGAGGACAGCTACCACTTTCAACAAAGATAAGTTTCAAGGCGAAAAAGCAATGTATGGAAACATTCACGCGGGCTATGCTACCTAATGGTATGGTACCTTACCCTATGGGTAAGAAGCGTGGATCATAAGAAAAGCAGACCAGTTAAGAATGAAACTTTGAAACCTAGAGAGGAATGTAAAAGGCCAAATGGAATGACATCGTGAAAATCGTGGCTGCACATATTGATGAGGAAAAAATTGGAGCACGTTTGTATACGCCAGTGAAGCTAAGATGGTAACTGCTGACGTCCAAAGAAGAGTGTAAGTCATAAAAATATGACAGCACATTTAATAAATGAAGACCAAATGGATGATGACAATTACCTATGAAGAAGTCTTAGGAGGAAAAAAAGAAGAAGAGATTTTTCATGAAAACTCAAAAGAGCTACGAAAGACAAATTATGACGACAGAGAACACTTAGCGGAAATATAAGCTCATGTACAAAGGAAATAAATATTTTTCCAACCAAAAGCCAGTTCATTTCATATATGTTATTATTCTCATTTCATGCGCGACGTCAAGAGAAGATACATCGCGGCGATAAAAGAGTCATTCGAACAAAGATCGCAGCATCTTTAATCTTTGCGCCCGAGAGGAAAGGAAAAGATAAATAAATTTATCGTGGTAACGACAGATTTATGATTACCAAGAGGGCCAAATTGGGGGAAAGGAGGAGAAAAAATCCCGCGAATAAAGAAAAACACATCTACTACGGAAAGGCCAACAAAAAAGTCAAGGCTGTACGTATGTCATCGTAAAAGGAAAGTCAAAGAGAGATAACAAAACAAAATGAAGAATGGTGTATACAAAAAAATGATGCGAAGCGGAAAAAAGAGGAGATGATGTTAAAAAAAATTCGCAAAAGTGTAGAACGAATGAAAGAACGCAGGAGCTCTCACGATGTCGATCCTTTCGCGGAAATAAATATTATACAAACGCAAAAAAGGAATTGAATGACAGGAAATGACTGACGTTCGTGAATGAATTATTACGGGAAGATACGAGCACGCACACACCATTCGGATTTTCAATCAAATAACATGCGAGCCCTCTCGCATCCAAAAACCCTTCAGCTTTTTTTATCCTCCGGACCCGAGACCGAATTTCAAATCCCCCCCTTCCACCTCGAGGCAAAGGGGTGAGAGAGGGTAAGTGGAGGAATAGAGATGAAAAATCTCACGAAAATTCGCGACGTAAAAGGACATGCCGTATTTCTACCCTCCTCTTCATCTTCTTTTCCGGTCTCATCCTCTCCCGCTATGGAGGCGCAAGAAAAGGAATAATAAAAAATAGGAAAGAGAAGGAAATAAGAAAAAAATGAAGAACGGATTACGAATGTAACGTCGAAGATCACTCTCGCAAGAGTGTCGACGGAGGAAGCATTTTCGAAACATCTTTTTATGGCGCAGGGGGTGTTGTTTCCTATCCGCTTCCCACCCCACTCCCCTCCACCACCTTCAACCCCTCTTTTTAACCCCGTCCAACCCCGCCCTGCCCTACCTCCATCCCCTACCCGCCCACCGAGTATCCCTCAGGCTCTTTAATATGAAAACTTTTACGAGCGAAATAATTTTTTACCCTCCCTCTGTCCTCCCCCGCCCAACTCCACGGTTGCCCCGGGGGCTCCAGATTTGGAGAAGACAGGGAGCATCGCATTGCTTCTTCCACTTCCTTAAACAACTGACATACGATATATATTCGCGCGCGCGTCTCCCTCACAACCCTCCCGGCCATAGCCTTCGCTCCTTTTTCCACGGGATTTTTATCGAATTGGATTTTTGCCTCGCTCCCTTTGTCGCTGGCGAGAGAGAGAGGAGAGAGATGGAGAGGAAAGGGTCTCCATACCCCATTCTTTTCTTTCCTTCCTTTATTTCTTCTGCCCAACACATTTCCCGAGGAACTCTTCACGTGTATATACAAATATATATATGTATAAGAGTTGGCGAAGGGACAGAAAAAAAAGGAATCCAGGAATGGATGAAAAAATAAACACACGCAGACACACTTGGAGACGATCTTGGAAATGTGGGAGAGGACCCAGGGAAAACTAAAATAACTATTTTTTTACAGACAAGACGTCGGTAATAAACATTGCGCGGATGCAGCTCAGACTGGGAAAACTTGGTAAATAAATAAGTATGGTGACAGCGGAGAGTGAACCGAAAGGAAAGGCCAGATAATCTGAGCAGTAGAGACATTTTACTCAACAAATACCGTATCTACCTTATCATCCCACACCACTGCCCCCACGTTACATTCACTTCAGTTCAATAAAAATATGACACAAATAAAGCTAGTGTTTCTATTAAATTGGCAAGTACGTGGATCGACGGTTGGAGATATTCCACGGCTATTTCCAATGCTTAGCTCCAACAGTTGAGATTCTAGGCATCAGGTCTTCCGGGGAAACTAAACAATGTAGGGAAACGAAATGAACTTTCTCAAGAGCCAATATCATCTATCTACTACTGTGCGAGCGAGCGTGACGGCGTGAGGCAGGGAGTGTAAGGACGCCAGCGAGGAAAAAGGAATAGAAATTAGAATAGGAAGTAGGGATTGAGACAGCGCAAAAATATCGTTATGTGATAGATTTATGTCAGAATCTTTTTCTGCTGTATTCGAGAATGGTGTATGTAAAGAGATTAACACATTGGATTCACAGTCCTATATTTATTAATTTATTTATCTTCACTATCCCGAATACAGCACACTATGCCAATTTACGCCGGGTGGATAACAGTAACAACGGACGAGACACAAACACCCATGTCCTGGGCAAATAATAATCTACCCAGGCGAGACTCGAACCCGCAACCCTCAGTGTATCAGGCGAGGACTTTACCCCGCCGCCACCGGATGTCTTCCTTTGCGTCTTATGCGTGTTAAATAGATGCAGTGTGACGGTAAAACATTTTCCGCATCAATCGAGCACAGAGGGCTATTTGATATCCTTCCTCACTCCTCAAACAGCCCTATGCATTAACAAATCGTGCAAACTTCATTGCTTCATGTAGACGAAATCAAATTAGAATTTCCTCAACGAATTTCAAATTTCCATCGCTGGAAATGACGTAGTTGGCATCATCATCATCATCATATGTTGGTGGACTCATTCTTCAAGAATATTTTAGATACAGCAATATCAATTCACGTTTTTCGCAAACTTTTATTCGATTTTCAGCCTTAAAAACAGAGCAATGATCCGTCAGTAGAGGCATGATTTACCACCGCCATTCCTGAGTACAAACCGAATTTTCCGAAGACCCACTGACGTGCTCTCCTTTTCATAAAGGGCTTAAAGAGATGCAAGTCGGAGCTACAATGGCATCGTGTCTCGGGGAGAAAAAGGTCCATATTTCACGAATCTCATGGCGCCCAAAAAGTGACCAGAGTGTCTACGTCCCACACTTTTATAGACCATTCATTTTCCCGCCGTGCAGTGACTCCTCTTCTTTTTTTCGCCCTACGCCTTTGGGAAGACACGCGGTAAAATGGCATCATAACAAAATCGTTATTTATGACCGAAGCAGGACTTCCGAAACGCTTCCTCGTCCATGATCTCCTTTTTTCAGCCGGTGAAAATTCACTTGCCCTCCCCTCGGGCGACATGATTTACTCCCCGACGCTCGAAAGCGTTTATCACCCAAACATTTATACTCGGTGGCACAAACTACATCCTTACGGCGCGTGGAGAGAATACATGAGGGGTTATAACCAAGGCGCGCAGAAATATTCAGGGCTCGCCCCCTCGAAATAAGATTCTTATCTTCATTTCGATGTTCCACAGCAATTTGTGAGAAAAACTGCGACGAACGGAAAAACAGATTACATGGCAACAGAAATTGTACAAGTCCTATCTCTAAAGTTTAAGGAGGAGCACTGCTCAATGATTAGCAAGTTCGAGTCTCGGATCAAATTTACAGAATGACGGAGGTTTGGAAAAAGAAATACGACACAGGATAAATTGTGGATTTCTGAACTGTGAAAAATCAGTGTAGTATTATGCGATAGTAAGCTAAGCTGCAAGATGAAAGGAAAGCGATTCAAGTCTGTGGTGAGGCCTGCTATGTAGAAGGGGGCGGAAACATGTCCAATTACGAAGGTCCAGGAAAGAAAGAGAAAAGTAGCAGAAATGAGGATGCTACGCTGGATGTGAGGAGTAATAAGAAAAGATAAGGTGAAAAAATGCAAGAATGGTAAAAGGAGGTCACATGGGTAAGAAGGTACAAGAAAGTAGACTACAGTGGTAAGGACATGTGCGGAGAGGAGAAGAGGACTACGCTACGAAAAGAGTAGAGAAAATGCAAGCAAGTGGGAAAAGACGAAGGTGGTAAGAATAGAAGATCAAAGATGAGATGGAAGAACAAAGTGGCAGAAGACATAAAGGAGAAAGGCTGGAGAATAAAAGAGTCTTTAGACAGAAATCTGTGGAGGGGAAGAATAAAATACGGAGACGCAGAACGCAGACCCCGTTGATGTGGGGTACGGCAGAGAGTAAGAAGAATACTACGACGAGCAAGGGTCACTTCGAAAGACTCTCTGCAGCACATACAGAGATAAATTTCATCCACGCCTCGAGGATTTAAAGATGCGTTGGTCTGAGACGAAATAGAATAATTCCTACTCAAATTACATTACACATGACTCAACAAAAAGGGCAACCAAGACATCACTACAGGCCATGGTACTGCAACAGCCTCTCGGGACTGTTTTAAATTTCGCATTCGCGCTGTCTTGAATACATGCTATGTATGCCTTAGTTTCTTACAGTTTCTCAATTTTACAAACCGTACATCCGTACGTCATGAACACCTGAGAAACTTTCAGGGATGGAAGAGGAAAGGTGTACAATATCCCAGACCTGCAATAATGGAGGATCTTCGTCCAAAACATATTTCTCAGATGCAATTCAAGAGGAAAAATCAACATCCATACTTTTCAAAGCGATTACTTGCAAATGCCATTCGGTGCCATTGAATACTTGAGCAGGCGATTTTTAATGCCACTTCCTGAATTAGTCAACAGCGGGAGTAACCATGGTTGTATGAGTCTTGAAACTTGAACTGCGGTCGTAATTTCGCATAGTAGGAGACTCTTTTCTTGCTTCCGTTAAACCTCTACGCATTCATCATTTTCCATAATTTTGACATGACGCAAGAATAAAAGGCTTGACAAAAAGGGATAATGGCGTAACCACTGCGTGGCGACTTCGAGAAGGCGTCCAACGAAATTGACTGCGAGAAGCTAATGAGCGTATGGACGGACACAAAATAAGGATCAATCTAGCCAAGGAGACTAAATGAATCATTAAATTAATCACCAATAAGGAGAGAGATGAGCTGCGTTAACCCAAGGCCAAAAAACATTCGTTTTGCACAAAAACGGACGCAATACATTTGTAATTTTTTTAGTCCCATATTTTTTTCATAAAATATTTCACGTTATCGCCAAATTTCTAGTAAGAATTTCTGAGTCTATCCCCACATCTTCTCCTAGAAAGTCTCCGTTACGGAGCATAAACCGCATACCTGATCATAACAACACCACAGCGCTTAGACGATATATTGTTGGATGGGTTAATCATTGCTCCCATTCAATCGAAGGAACCAGCCATCTCCCCAAGGTGCGGAAGGGAGGAAGGCGGGAAAAGGGACGGAGAGCAGAAGCAGTCGATGAGAGAACAGTCGGGGGGAGAAGAAAAATAAAGAGACGGGAAAAAGAAAACCGTGCGTGAACCTAGTGTTATTGGCTGGGCTGCGATGGGGAGGAGTAGGCGGACGGGCGGCCGGGAGAGACTTGGCGCTGGATTCCCATGGGAGCGAGAATAGGGGGGGAGGAGGGGGGAGAAGGACGAGGCGCCCGGGAGAATAACTTCGATGCGATGGGAAAGAAGGGGAAACGGGAGAAATAAGGAATGGATATGGGCGGAAAAAGACGGAAGGGAGGGGCGGAAATGTGCGCTTTGGGTGGGGGGAGGCTTCGGGTGGAGGGTTAAGAACCGCCTCCGAGAGCAGGGAGGTCGCACTGGGGGCAGGAAGAGAGGCGGGGGAGAGAGGCCTCCAGAGGGGGGTGGGGGGGGGGGCCAGGAGAGACTGGAAAAAGCTTCTGGGGGAATGGGATGAAGTCTAGAGGGCGGGGAGACGAGCGAAAGGGGAGGCTTGGGAAATTCGAATGGGCTTCAAAGGCACATAAAGAAAACAAACGGGCATATCTTAGTGCGCCCTCTTAAATCCCGGCGCAAAAGACGTCCCCTCCTCCTACCACCCACCCCCAAGACCTCCTTTAAATCCCTCCTCCCATTTTCCTTAACCCCCTCCCCCTTCAGACATTCCCGAGACTGCCTCGCCAAAAAAATCCCTCCTTCCCCCCCGTTCCCTCCCACCCATCCTCCCCAAGGATCACCCCAGAACAGGATTCTTCCCTAAGTCCCCTCTTTCTCTTGCGTTACCAGAGCGTTCCCTTTTCGCCGTTAAACCGATAAAAACACTCCCCCCCCATCCCCAGTGTGAACGCCCCGGACTACAATGGTAAGTTAAGTAGCGGAATTAATTCCCCATACACGCATACACACATATAAATGCACCCATGCCACCGGGGACAACCTCCTTTCCTTCATCCATCCTTCCGATCCCTGCGACTAATGCAACGGAAGCGGAACTGGAAGGCCGCTTTTCGCTCGGGGACAATTTCATTGAAATGATAAGGGGGGTTAATCAGGCGGGAGATTAAAGCCGTATCAAAATCGCAATTTCTAGCAAAAGCCCGGAGAATATATGCATGCTTATGAATAAAAGGTCATCCATCTCAGAGTTGCAGGATAATAGAATGCCACTCCGATTTAATGAACGCGCTTAATGACACACCAACCGTTCGCTCCACAAAAGATAATTCCCACTTGATCACTCAATATCCCTTCTGTTTTAATGGTTATCGTAGCAATATACAGCCCTCAGACGGGGAGATTATAAACCTAAATAGGTCATAGGAGGTAATGTAGCAGAGGGAAAATAATCATCACATTACGTTAATCCTTCGATTCACCAAGTGGGCTACCGAATTCATCCCTTCATACTTGGGAAACTGGGAGTCAATACTTCATAAAAGACTAGATACAGCTACAGATCAGGTACTCTGGGTACACGTGCAAACAAATTATTACCGCCTTGATGAAAAGAAGGAAGACATTCGAGTACGGTAATTTAACATAAACCAAGCCACAAAATGACCAAATAATTTACGGTTCCTAAAAATGTTTGGCGAGCATGTTTACGGCGAAGTTCTCTATTTTGTATCCTCACTGAAGAACCGACCCCGTTAAATAGACAGAAGGCACTAAAAGGTCTATTTACAACCACTGGACACCTTAACGCATCAAAAGAGAATGAGACGACACAGCAAAGTGGTCGAACCCATCGAACTTTCACATCAAAGAACACATTTCTCTCTATCCGATGAGTTGTTTTTCACTCCCTCAATGACGGCTTCACACGCTTCATAAATAACACCACTGCCCTCCCCGTCTCCCGATTCGCTGATCCCAGACGGGGGACGAGAAAGGAGGGTCGGAAACCCCACCGTATAATGAAAATGGAAACGGACGAAGAGAGAGAAAGAGTGAGGGAGGAGGAAAGGAGGAGATCTTATTTGGATTCATTCCCCCTCCCCACTCCCCCCCAATTTGAATCTCTCGAAACTTCTTTCTCGGCGGCGTTCCTTGGAAGCCATACATCGAGGGGAGGAGACGAATAAGGAGGGATTCCACACCAAAAACACTACTTCGCCCCCATCATTCACTTGCCCCGCCCTTCTCGATTCTCTCTCGCTGCCCTTCTTCCTGCCTTTCCCTCGCATTTATTTGCCTCCGACCTCCTTCCTCCCATTCCACTCCCACCCCCTTGTCCTCCCAACCCCTGCCTCACATCTGATCCCCACATCTTCTCTTTAAGTCCCTGAATGAAGAAATACTGAGAGGGTGAAATGAGGGAGGCCGGGAAACGTTATACAGCCCCGGGATGTCAATTCATCCCGAGCTAAGTAGATCAAAATCTGATACGTCAAACGCGGGCGTTAATTATGTATCCTGCGAAATAAGAGCGGAATTTTATACAGAAATTGAAACTCAGAATTTTTAATTATGATGAGGACAGACTTATCTAATTGGATGAGGCCATAAGGAATTTTGATTTCATTATAAAAAAGGCCGAATGTAAGTGGGATATTAGAAAAGGATAGGAATTCTGGATGAAATAAGGAAGACGATAAAAGGAATATGAGGGATATAATAGCGGATGACACATAAAAGGGAAAGCAGAACGATATGCCAGAAATTAGAGCGTTGGGATAAGTACTGTCCGAAAACCTACCGAATAGTATATAGAATATTGAATGTATGTATGACGGAGCTGGTAAGCGCTGAAAAACTTGCAATGTTTCGCATGGCACATCGGCAGACTGACTAAAAGTTGAAAGGTTGGAGGCTGCATATTCCCCCAGCAGTAATGACCAAAGCAAATAAAACAATTATTTGAAGCCATGGGTACATTTTCTGACTCACCAATGAGTATCACGGGGAAATCAATCAAAATTGAAACCACTCTATAACGGTAAATGCTTGGAAGATTGATGGGTTAGAGAGAGCGAGACGGAGGTTAACCTTTCAGCGTGTTTGCCGAGATGCCAGGAGAGATTTGCGAAGCGAGGGGACAAAGTTTGAGATTGGGGGATCGTGTAATCAGGGAGATCCTATTTACCGAAAGGGCAGAAGAGCACCTCGACAGCCGATTCCCGGGGCCGGGGCACATGGACACAATCGACTGAGTACTTACCTAGAAGAGAAAGAAACAGGAAAAATTAATCACTCTAAAAATTATACATGGAACCAATATCACTATACATCAATAGAAATTAAAACAGTAATAGTTTACGAAGCAAGGAATGCCTAGCATCAGAGAGTATGTAAGTTAGGCATGAGTGAAGTGAGCATTTAGTAAAAACACCAGGTTTTGCGGGCACTAATGCGATGAAGTTTCACAGGCAATAAGGAAGCAAACAGCAACTTTACATCCTCCATATGTAACAAAAATATACCGACGATTTGTCATGGAATGAGAGCATTATATGAATGGGTTGAAAATTTGATAAAGGCGAAAGACATTGAAAAATACAAAATTCATCACTTTTGATTTCCGATAAAAATTCACTGGATGCTGAAAATGTATCCCCGACCAAAATTCTTTTTCTTATAGAAGGATAGATGTCGTCGGCTATCTTCCAGTCATAATTTAGACGAAGGTTTTGAGAAGAGAGATATATACAAAACCAAAGCGGTAGATGAGAGGTGGCGCTGGAATATAGGTTGCCGATATTACAGAATTGAAACAATGATATAAGAGGGTTGTTATGAGATAGGGAAGCAAGAAAGAGGAATACCTAAGGAATGCGAAGGAATCGTAGCAGGAAACAGGGAAAGGTAATCATCTTGAATGAGGATTAAGTCGAAGAGAGAGGATAAGATGAAGATGAAATATTGGGAAAGAGATTATGAGGGCAAGGGAAGGAAATTTTTATTTTCCCCAAATAACTTCTAACTTTATTAAGTGAACAGTAACCTGACGCTTGTTGTCTCCTTGGAGAAATGAAGGTTCAAACGTCAACTGAATAAGGGGTAATGCTTGGTGACAGATGAATATGAGGCATTTATTTGACTAGGTGGATTCGAGAAAAGGTGAAATAAATTTCAAAGCGAAATGAGCAAACTCACAAGAAGACCAAATGCATTTAGTTTAGGCACAGAAATGGAATTTACCAAATGACATAAGCATCGCACAGAAATTTACTCGGTTAATATTACATTTATACTATTAAAACCGCATGCAAAAAAAAGTTAGGCGATATTTTTCTGAATAAATATGCCTATGATATAGGAATCTCGTTTATCAAATTTGTCATTAATAGGCTTCGATCGCTAATTTGCATTTAAAACACTGAGGTACGACAACGGGCACTTCAGAAAAAAAAGGATAACATCTGTAGAGCTCGACTGTAATACAGCCAAGGTTATGCCCCTCAATACGAACGCAGCAGGCACGCATTGAAAATTAAGTTGAACAAAAATAATGCTGGAGAATATCAAAGCCAAAAAATTTTAAATTTTCAATCATCTCCATCTTTTCCCCAAAAGGATAATTATAAATTTCGCGCTAAAACACTTGCAAATGAAGATGATGTAATTATGTGATAACGAGGGAGATGGAAGGAGGGCTCCAGAACGCGTCCGAGCACCCAAAAAGAAAAGAAAAATAAAGGAGGAGGAAAGAAGGGGATAGAAAAAAATCTCAAATGAGAGGATAAAGAAGACGAGGAGAGGGAGGGAGAGAGAGAGCGAGGGTGTAGGTATATAAAAATGAAAAAAGTGGGAATTAAAGCAAACGACGGTAATTGGCGAGGCGATTAAGAGCGGAGGGCGATGGTAAGGGATTGGGATGAAGGGAGATGGGGTGGGAAGGAAATAAGGAGGCAGTAGATGGAAGGGGGGTGGGAGTGAAGCTAAGGAACCCTGGGATGGGTGGATGGAAATGGGTGGGGAGGAAAAAGAGAGAGAAAAAACGAAGTTGAATGATTATTTAATGAACAATTACACCCGGAGAGCACCAGGGGGCCTCCTTTCAGAGAGCGGAATGGGGGGTTGACTCCCCCCCTCCTTCCAACGTTGATCCCTCCCCCCACTTCCCCGTTCTTGTGAAAGAAACTGAACGACAAGGATCCCTGGGTCGGTCCGCCCGTTGAAGGGGAATTAAAAATTAAAAAAAACAAGAAAAGAGGAATGAAAGAGGAGGAGAGAGCGGATAAGTAGGAATCGAGAATGGGTAGGATTCTTATGACGGGAGGTTAAGGGGCGGTAGGGACGGTAGCAAAAACTGGAGACGAGGCTCGGTCAGAAGGACTCTCATCGCATCTCTGGCAGGACAAAAAAATGAAAGGATACACCGCTTCCCTCTCACTCCTCCTCACATTAATTGGCCTTCCTGTTCTCGCAGAGTTCTCACGAGACGCAAGGAGGATGCCATTATTCGAGAGGAAGGAGTGAAAGACATAGGAGCATCACGTGCGCGAACAAGCAATTAGGGGGGACCTACCGCAGACGAGTAATTGTATTCCATTTACATTTTTACCAGCAAAAAAAAGAGGAAAATTTACATCCGTCAATTGCAGTGACGTGGACCATTTTTCAAATTCTACAACGAGTTATTAAACGAGGTAGAATACCCAAATTTAGGTGAGTTGGCCGACGTCTGCTCTTCTGTAACACATACCATCTACTTACTTTATGCAACCAATTTCTTTAGCCCGTCGTTATACTTCCTAACTCGCAAAATCTCATTCCACAAAACTTTCATTCCCGTTCACCCGACATTTTAGCAATAAGAAAATCTGAACTACAAGACAACCATACAAACGATATGAGCACGAGATGGATTCATATTCCAGATGAACTATTTTAAAACACTTTTCCCATAAAACTTTGAACGACGGAAGGTAACGACTTTCAAAACTGTTTTCACAGCAAAATAATCTTCACGATTTCGGTGCGCGGACGTCAGGTCGGTGCGATGATTAGAGTACAGGATTTCAATCCCGAGGGTACTTTTTAAAACTCCTGCACAGGATAAGGGTATTTTTGAGGGAATCCCAATTCCTACTTGGATGCAATTACGAGAAAAATTCAGCCGCAAAATTTCGTTCCTCGAATGGGACGTTAACATGTTGACTCATTGGCGTTTTCAATAAGAGAGGCTAATTCCGCGCCTATAGAAATAATAAGTGTTACACCAAAACTGCCAATGAAAACTGTACATCATCTTTACATGTCTTTTCTCCCCATGAGTCTCTTCACAAATAATGTGATTATATGAGCAAAGGCTATGATATTGCTACACAACGTCTCTCAGTCTCCCAAATGTCATTTGTTTTATGACATCCACCTACATGTAATTCTAAGATGAAAGTGTCTTTGAATTCGATATTTTCAATACATTTTCCAGCTGTGGCTTTCCTACCTCCTAATTTTGATTTCGCCTATTGGTAAGCAAGGTTCTATTTTATTCATTGTAAAAGCCACTATCGTCATTTATTGTTATTTGTTTTTTTGGCCTATTGCAGTTACTTGTTACGCATTTTATATGTTTTATTTTGTTATTTTTACTATGTAATTGGTCTTGCGCAGTTTTTGGACAAGAATAATACACAAATAACGCCAACGCGAGGCTTCTCTCCACTCATTCTACATTTCACCGGTAATCCTTTCCTACTAATCTATCCAAAAAATACTAAATGGCGTGTGTGATTCCGTAGTCATTTCCTTCCGTAAGCAATAACCAACCAACGAAGGGGTACGTTTTCAAATTATCTGGATAAATCTGTGGACTCGAGAATAAATTGCCGCAGACACCAACCAATTTCGAGTTCAGGAATTTGTGGAAGACGTCCAACACCTCAGAATGTTACGACTTAATTAAGAGAGTCCAAGAAACAGAAGGGAAACATAACAATTATCATCCGTCAAGTGATTTCACCCGCTCGACCACGTTAAGCCGAGTCAAATGGCCACGTCTCCCCCTCACTTCTTGCGTCGGTTCAATTAAGAATCACCATTTCACTAGATCACCCTCTTAATCCCCCCCAAGCGCACGCTCCCAAACCCGCTCCCCTTTGAACAAACATCTTTCACGTCCACCAATTCTCCGACCGCCGAGAAACCTTCAACGCATCCTCGAGAAACGGGGAAAGGAAAGAGGCACACGGTTTCCTCCTCCGACACTCAAAAAACATTTGAGCGGCGGCCCCTTTTCATTAAGGGCTTTAAAAGAAAAGCAACACGCAAGACGCTTCCGCGCTCAGCCTTTCGCTTCATTTTCACGAGAAACAACGCTCCTTCTGCCCACTCTCCCTCCTCAAGGGACGGCCACAAAAAAGGGCATCCACCCTCAATTTACTTCCGGCAGTTTGGGATGCGGCCTCACCGCATTATCTTTCGTCTCGCTCATTAACGGGGCACTCAAAACGCTTGAAGCACATGCTCTGTTCCACTCCACTTTGAGCTAATATATTCCTGGGAAACAACGGAATGCCTGAATATGTATACTAAAAACATGCCACCGATGGCCAAATCGTCCTCCCCTTACCATACTGTCCTCACAAAAGCTAGTGGAAGCCACACAGAGGACAATTCTGCGACTAAAAAGGTCATGAATATTAGTCACAGCGGATGGAGACGGAGAGAAAAAAATTAAAATTTAGGTTAAACCTTTTAAGTAAATTCGAAATCGATTTGTTCACAGATGACGATAGATATATATTAAGAACCCCTGCATATTATGCTAGGTTTGATCAGATTAACAAGACTAGAGAGATAGATTGTCGTACCGATAGATTCAAAATGTCATTTTTCCCGCGTACCATAAGAGAGAACAATAGGCAGGGTATCAAAGGGATAGATAGGTGAAATATAGTTAGAGTAGTCTGTAGTGCATGATGCAAGTAATAACAACCATTAATCCCTTTCTTATTATGTGGATACTAACCATCTAGCTGCATGTGACCCTGTTCTCTAGCATGTCTCCCTTAAATATCCTACTTGCATGGCAATAGTGCATGTTTGGTGATCTACACCCCCTGCCACACACCCTCGTGGTGGCTCGCAGGGTATTATGTAGATGTAGATGAGAGATAGCGGCTATGATAAACTTCTCACTTCTCACCGCCCGTTCATGAAACCTAACATTATAATTACGCAAGTGTAGCGTAGATGAAGCTGGTGAACGTCACTTGTACATCATGGAGAATGTCACGTTTTTGTGGGAATAACGTAGATGTAGATACATGCGTTGGGACACAAAATGCTAAAAACGCAACATGGATAGAAAGTCAATACCAAGTAGACGACAGAGGATTCGCCTTCATCAAAGGACACATGGATCGGCGGAAATGACGAACACCGCGCAACTAATGACGATACAGCAACTACATATGAAACAATCACGTAAAAGGAACGAATAAATGAGAATCGGGTAGGTGAGGCGGTCAGAATACTGAACCCTCATCTCGAGGGCCCGGGCTCATACCCGAAGAAGCGGAGATTTTCGTGCGGAATGCCGATCACAAATGGAGGTGCGTTCTTTGAAATCGAGGTACCACCATTGAGATGCTAACCGCACCTCAAAGGTAGACCTACTCCGTCCGAGGAACGGATCTTTAACTTGTGGACTCCGCGGTGCCTTTCGTTATGAGACTAAATGTGCCAATGCCAGGCTTTTCACCATCCTTCCTCCATTCTCCATACATTCCTACCAATACCGCTCTTCAAACGCTCATCCTTCATGGTGATAAAGAGGTTAGTTGTTGGCCACCTTCCTAAAATAACTAATCTACCAGGAACAAAAAAATGGGTAAGGAAAAAGGGGAGAACGGATAACTGGAGAATCCGACGCATACTGCGCAAGTGGAAATCGAGCCCTTGGAACGACAACACTACGGAAGACACAACAAAAAAAGCTAAAGGTCAATCTAATAGACCGCAGGAAGGAAGCAAGGAAGAGGAAAACGAGAGATGGAAATGGACGGAGCCTCTAGGAAAGGGACGTCTGATTCATCTCTCTAGCGCACTCCCATCGGCGCACTGCGGATATTTAATATCCTTTAGGGGGATCGGGACCAGATTTTTATTCCGTGGGCGCAAAAGCCCCGTGGATGTGTTTCCTCCCTTCCTTCCTCCCATAAAAGAGACAAAAATATAAAAGCAAGAGCATACGTGCAGCGAGGAGCGACCGCACCGCATACATGCTCCTGGCAGCAGCCCCGTGTATTTTTCTTGCAGGTGAGATCTTACTCCCAAGTGGATTAAAGCCGGGAACCCATTTTATCGACTCAGATGCATTTTCCCGAGACTGTAAGAGGCGGAGTAAAATATGGCGAGACGGTAGGCGCGACGGATAATTAAATATACATAAAACGAGGGAGATTGAAGCGAGGGAAAAGGTAACAAATTACGATGTGCCATGCTTTGCCCTCGTTCAAGATTTTTCTAGCCCCTTTTCCCACCGGTTACACTTCATTTGACTTCCTTCTACCCGCCGAGCAGAGTAATGACCACCATAATACTGACAAGATCCTTCTACTCGACTTTTAAACCATCATTCTTTTGTTTATAGAAATACATTTTGGCGAGGCGAGTCTAACACTTATTATATAAGGTAAGAGAATGAAGAGAGGGTGGCGATACGGGTATTATAGCAATTTCCGTGACCAATGATCAAAGCTCGGTTTTATGGACTGTTTGAAATGTCTTTTGTCCTATTTAAGCTTCATTTTTACTCTTGATACCCATAAAAGTAATCAAGTTTCACGCCTCCTTCCCTTCCATGTGAAATAAATATCCTTTATGTCACTCTTTCCCTATTAAATCAAACACTCTCTCCAATACAGCACATTCCTCCTAATTTCTCCATGCTATCCACTCAGAGCCAAATGCATTTCTCAAAAGCAAGCCAAAATATTTTCATTTTGAATCTTATTTTATCTTGGAGACCCAAGCTTTTAGAATCAATTAAGAAGACTAAGAGTTAACATTTTGCTTGTTAATGGCTAATTAATGACGGAGAACAAGGCGAAATCTGTATGAAATTTGAAATTAAGTCCCTAGAGTCGGCATTACTTTCTCTGGCCTTCAAAAATTCTCCTCTCTCTTATAATTCCAAGTTTCCGTACCATTGAGGAGGGATGGACGGAAGAAGGTAACTAATTTGGAGTTGATTACGCTACAACTAGCCAAAAACTTTTCATTGAAGCCCTTAGTGCTTGTAGTACGTTATTCTTCTGCCTCTTCCCCCATCCCCCACTCTCATACCATGTATCTGAACCATGCAAGTACGACGGAAGGAATCACTAGGTGGTGGGAGGGATGAGGAAGCGGAGGTCCACTTGATGAGAGCGGATAGTGCTTCTGGAAAATTGATGCTCTCCGCAAAACGGCAAGGACGGTAGGGACCGGATGAGAAGGTTAAAGCAGATGGGCCGAACACGGAACGGGAGGTGTGCGGGAGAGAAGGAGAAAAAAATCCCGACGGTGGTACACCGTCGAGGTAAAGGCAGGCGAACGAGGCGAGGTGCTGATGGTAAGAGAAGGGGGAGGAAGTGAAAAGAAATAAGAAAAGGGATGAAAAGGAGAAAGATACGAAGAAGGAAAGGATATGACGATGAAGATGGCGACATCACGGGGCCGGGGCCGCGTGAGTTGAAAGACGCCGCCGAGAATTTCGTCCGGATACACACACATTCATACACATAAGACCGACCGTCCATCTCTCTCCCGACACCATACCAACCCCATCTAACGGACGGAAAACCTACTTCATTCCCACCCTCCCCACCGCATAGAGAGACACCCCCACACCACACGCAATCCTTAACGGGGAAACAAATTTTCGGTCTCCAGAGACGAAAAAATTACATCTAGATTCATCTCTTAATTAAAGCCCTCGTCCTACTTCTTTTTAACGAATCACACCTCTTGGTTCTCACTCAATGCGGTTTTGCGAGAGGAAAGAGATTTGAGCTAAATTCTGGGGCATTGATTCACTTCAAAAAGTGAGTATTTATAATACTTTTTCATTAAATTATTTTAGTTTCTACTAAATTGGCGATATTTGTAACATTCGGATTAGCGGTTGAGTTCGGCTGAATCGGTTGAAATTAGCGGTTGAAACGTAGGATGCTATGCATTAATAATAGAATTTCATTTTTATTTTCAGTATTCTACCAGCTGATGGATAGACTTTTGCACAGTACGTATTCTGATGTCATTGCATCTACATACTACCCTGTGAGCCGCCGCAAGGGCATGTGGCGGGGGTGTTAGGACACCGGCTGTGTAAAGATGTAATGGATAAGGTTTTGGGAGAAGAAATGTTGACGTGTAATATGCAGTGATGGGAGAAGTACTGAAAAAATGTAATCGGGCTCAATTACAATTACACTGTCAAATTTGTAATTAATTACAATAACAAATTACTCTTTAAAAAAGTAATCAGTAGGATTACAATAACAATTACAATTACTTTTTACTTTGCTCCTGTAAATGACGAAATCGCAGACAATATTTTCTCAAACAGGGGGTACTAACATGAAAACCAACATTTTAATTATTCTTCGATGCCTTAGCATTAAGGAACAATGAAAATGTTGGATTTAGGCAGTTTAGGCATAAATATTTACACCTGTGGACGAGAATGTATTCCAAAATCAACATCATGCAAATAAATAGAAAACACAACATAATGAACATATATTTAAGGTAAACACATCAATTTTTAAATACTGAAATTTACTTTGCAAAACAGTTGCATTTGAAAATTTTCATCTCATAGTTTGCTCCTCTTTGATGCCAAATGTCCAGGCTCACACTAAAAAGCCGCTCCACAGGAGCACTGGATGGCAGGGAAGCCTTTGCTTTGATAAATATGTACTCTTTTTAGAATTGGAAATTGGTGAAGTAACTCTATTTCTGTTAAAGGACAGAGAAAGTACTGATTTACTTCATCAGAAGCTCGGGAAACTTCCCCCCTTTTTAACAATATAGTTAAAACTGCCTCTCGATGCGTTCAGCGCGCGAGGAATTCAAATTTTCACTTTCGATTGCTCAAATGTAACGAATACTCGCACGAGCTTTGAAGTAGATTACCAGTAAAAATTACTTTTTAAAAAATGTATCGATTACAAGTAAAAATTACCAAAAATGTAATCGTTACAAGTACTTGGATTACTTTTACTTCGTTACATCACATCACTGGTAATATGGAAGTGTATTTAGTGGAGCTCAGTTTTTATTTTGATCATTATTGTGCGCGGAAAGAACGAGTTATTGTACCTACCTTTTCGGCAATGTATCTCTCTTACTTCATCCCTTCTGTAAGAACTAGAGATGTAGTGAGGCGTCACGATATTATTCTCTGTGTCGCTCTGAAACCTACCAGTTCTAAATTCCTCTGAAGCAACCTAAGCCAAGGGTGTAGCCTTCGAGCCTCTAGAAGTCATTATTTCTCGCAAATTGTTCTGCCTACCATCATATACGTGATACACCATTAGATCCCTCTAAAAATTTCTCATCTCGCCTTCCTATTCTAAATAATACAATAGCCATTTAGAAAGTTCAACATTTCAGATTGAAGCGAAGCTGAAGATTTGTTTTTAACGGGAGCTTTTAAGAACAGCTTTTCCCTGGGTGAGAACCGTCATAGATGGAGAGGAGGAAGCAAGGAGGTTGGAGTTGTTTAAGAGGGAGAGGAAAGAGGAATGTCGATGGAGGAGGAGGAGGAAGATAAGGGTGAGTGGGGGGAGGGGGAGAAGGAGGTGAGTGGCTGGGAGTGGGCGTGGTGGTGTCGGGGCGGGTAATGAATGTTTCATGCGAGCCAGCGAGCGCCTCCTCGAGAGAGAGAGTAGAGGGCGCACAGCCGCCGCGCCGCCTCCAGCCAACCAGATACGCACGCACCACCTACTAAGTCTCCCTCCCCTCAGCACCACCCAACTCACTCCACCCTCCTCGGGCACATACATGCACAAAGGTGCCCTCACACACAAACGCACACACACCAACACAAACACCAGGCACGCGTCCGTTATAAACTCAGCCACGCGCTGGCACACTCGCGCAGAGATGCACGCGCCGCGCACCTTGTGGCACGGTGAGAGAGAAAAAGATTAAAAAAAAAATATTCTTATCCATTTATTATATGTAAACAAACACGGTCCCCCTAAGCCACATGGTTCGTCAGAAGGATCCACACATATGCATAAAATGCGGCAAATAACAAAATGATGTGTACAAAAAACACTTAAAAAACAAGTTACAACAATTTATGATATTGCAACTTGAGAATATTAAACATAGCTAATAGATTTAGGCATCCCACATTCTTCAATACACAGGTATTCATGCCAAATATATTGAACAAAACCAATCAAAGATTTTTAATTTCATCAAGTAACCATGCATGTACCTCTTTCTTTACTTCTGCCATCCATTTGAGATGACCAAGGTGTTTAGGCATGCAATTAAAAGTGTATGGTACATAGTATTTTGCTAACCTTTTACCATATGAATTGCAATACCTGCAGGTTACCAATACAGGGGAATTTCTTTTTGACGTGCAATGTGAGTTTTTACAAGGAATTTTATACTATTTTTTATAATAATTTTCCGTTATAATTACCATTTTGTTAATTGGCCTGCGGTTAACACTTTATATTTTCTACACAAATGTTTTTATTCTAATTTCATTTTAATTTGAGAGGAGGTGAAAAAAAGAGAAAAATAAAAGGGTATCTTTGTTAACTTGGTGGCATGTTCCAATAGACATATTTCATGATAACTTTTACTTAAGGTAGTCCGAGCGAGATAGTTCCCTAGTCATAATAGAGACCATATTCGAATTATACGTTTTAATTTCACCACCTGTTGGACACATGAGTTAAATATTACATTATTAATGGTCCAATAATATAGTTTAATATGACAGAAATGGTGAGTAATTAAATAAAAATATCTCAATAAGTCTGTAACTTGACTCATTTTTTTCGCGCGGTGCGTTTGAAACTCCACCAAAACGGAAGGTTTTTTGTGATCCCGAAGAATTTACTGCGGTGACAATATGATTTATTTTACAAATATAGTTGAGAAAACATACAAACTACACGCTGTTAGTTTTTTTAACGACATCTAAGTGTTATAAATTCCTCATTTTTAATATAAGGTCTCTCTGGAGTGCATACACGTACCATTTTCCATGTAAAATAGCTGGTATTTTTTGGCAAATATCTAGGAAAGTAATGTGGTAAGGGGTTAAATTTATGGTGTCATTCGAAGGGTGAGATATTTTTCTTTAAAATGAGACCAAATTTATTGATTTCTAGGTAAAATGATATTTCCCTCAATCAACCTTAACAGCAAAAAACACACTTCCTTTCTTCCACCCCCTCCCCCGCCATTATTACCACTCTCTTCTTTCCATTTTCGCCAATATATAAGTGTTCCCGAACTTGTTATGCACCTGAAGATGATACTTATGTATTGAAACCCGGGTCGTGTTTCTTTGTGGTTAAGTAAAATTTATCATTAAATATGTCTATAAAAAAAGAGAATTTTTTCGGTATAATGGCAGAAAACCTGAACTGTATCAGGCTTTACTTGGTGGAAGTTGTCAATACCCATGTTGAATAAAAACACTTGGTAATCTTCCACAGATTTGTTTGCTGGCACCAACCCATCCCCTCTCACTCCACTCACCTGCCCCCCTTCCCTTCCCAACGCTTCGGTCCAGGGTTATATATCTACGACCCTAACCGAAGAACGCCGCACATGATTATACCAAAGCGTGGTGAAACGCGTCGTGTCAGTAAATAAATCTGTGGAAGATTACCAAGTGTTTTTTCAACATGAAGGCAGAAAACCTTTTAGACACTAATCACAAAAACGCGACAAAGAAATAGGAGGAAAGCTTTCGCGGGGTTCGAATCGTGAATGCTTCGTCCGCTGATTTCCAACCGCGAGCGCTGATAGTTTCCACATCGTTTCAGCTGGCATCTTCAGGGTGTCTTCACTTCGACTTTGAAGACGCCAGAAGAAATGATCCCGAAGCCGGGTCAGCTATCAACAACTCACGCGGTGGAAACTCGAGAATTCAGCTCTCAATCACGGAATTCTTTTACCGAGACAAGAATCTTCATAGATCCTAACTGAGAACTAGCTCAGTTGAGACGTATCATCGAATAAAACCAACACTTAACTAATGTTTTTCATACTTGACGTAATTATCACATTTCAAAATGACACAAACGCTAGTAAACACACAAAAATTAAATGTAAATACAAAGTGCCCTTTATCATTTCAATTTTTAACGATCGAATTGATTGATAAAAATATTTTTATATACATATTTTTTTACGTTTTTTTTCTTTCTACATTCCTTTGCCGTCCACAAAAGAAAAGCTGATATTTTTCCCCTCCATCCGCCACTGATGTAACTCACTGCTTACGTCGTTCCGGACCATTTACTCCGACAATTTTGAAGTGGCAGAGTAAAAAATAATGTCCAATTTTTTTTGCAAAATTTCAAGCCCCTTAGATTTTAATTAGTCTATGACGAAAAGGAATATTTTACCTATAAATGCAGACTTTAAAGTAAAAAATCCCAAAATCATCGCCACCAGTGTGCAAATACCACGGCCTTGATCATTCACAAATTATTTTCATTTGTCGCTTTAAGTTCTAAGATTAATCCGGTACATCCGCGCATAAAATCGGCGAACTAGCTAACCAACTGTAGTACTTTAACTTACAATTAGCCAGGGAGCGAGCTAAACACCCAAGGATTGTTCACAAATAAAGAAAGAACCCGAGGATATATTTGAAATCCTACCTCTTCTCAATGCGTCACCATCTTCTAGCTCACCCCTAATACAACAGAGGAGTATATTTAGGACGGCTTACACCTGAACCTCTAAGAGCCTAGTCACTTGAGCCGGAACACATCTGATGCTCCTACTTTGCTCTCACCATTACGTTTCCCTCCAGCCGGCATATTCCCCTTTTCGGCGCCACTCACCGCATACATCCTAGGCGACTTACACCACGGTGTCGGTGCAGAGGTGGAGGAGAAGAAGATATATTCCCCTTTTCCCAGCGGGCGAAGGAGAGTCCACCCGCCCACTCACTCGAAGAGCGCCACCTCCCACCGCGCAACCTCCCACTCGTTCTCCGTCCGTTCCTCACTCAAGAGAGGGAGAGAGGACGAGCTCCTAGCGGGAGGAACAAGATAGCATCGCGTACGTGAGAAGGAAGGAGGTGAAAATACCGAGTGAGAGAGGCGGAGTGGGAAGAGAGGGTAAAGCTACGTTTTCATGAACGCGTTTCGGACGAAGAGACGCGAAAGCGAGATCCTCAGCCAATCAGAATCCCGTATTTCGCGTGAATTCGCGTATGTTCGCGTAGAGTCGCGTCGCCTGAGTTGAAACAGTTTCAACTTTCGACGCGTGGAACAAGTAGAATCACAAACATGGATGACCGGCGAAGAGTAGGCTCTATGGATGAAATAATCATCTCTGAAATTCGAGAGAAGTACAATTTATAAGGACTATCGTTACAGGGATAGAAACCTAATGGAGAAGGCGTGGATGGTAAAGGGATTCAATGGTGCCACTGCATCCATTTCTTTCTTTTAAAAACTGCAAGTTAATTAGATCTCAGCAAATTGGCGTGTGGATGAGAGGAATTAAGTTGTAGAGGAAATCGAAGAACAATAGCTATTGCAATTGGATGGTGCTTGATAACTATCAACACACAATTATCAACAATAGGTTCTGGAGCGATAAGCACACACGATCGTCACGCTTCTTTTTTTTACCGTTTCTTCTCTGCTGTAGAAGGCGCGTAAGTACCTCCTACGTGTAGTTTCTTCTCATCGCGCGCATCTGACGCGTCCATGAAAACGTAGCTTAAAGCTTAAGGGGACGAAGGGCCACGGATGAATGTGCAAGACACGGAGGATATTGCGAGAAGTGGGGCGAAGAGGCAGAATTCAGAAAATACCGCACTGAAAAGCGATGCACTCAACATGTAAATGGGCAAAGAGCAAGTTGCAACGGCGAAAGCAAGTGGAAAAAACGAAAGGATTTTCATCGTCGCTTCCTCGTCCTTTCTTCCGATTAACAATTTTAGGTCAAATGGTTCAGATTTGTTTTGACAAGCTTGCATCATATTCAACTGGTTCCGGTGAGATATCGTGGAACAGCATCGTGAAGTAATAAGGAAGACACTTTTTAATGCCCACTCATTTATTCGTACAACGCGTTTCAACGCTTAAAGCGTCATCATCAGGTGCAATAGGAACACAATACAAACGGGTATAATCAGGCACAGGTAATTGTACCTTATGATGACTCTTTCACGAATAAATAACTGAGTGGGAATTTAAAAGATTCTCTCTTTACAGCTTCCTTCACGTTTACGAGCAGATCTGTTTCTTCATTTTAGGAAAATTTAGCGCTAATAACCACGAAGGAGATAACCTTAGCAGGGGTCTCATTACAAGGTGTGTAGTTATTTTAAATGAGTAATTCCCACCGAAATACCTTAGCCACCACTAAAAAGTGTAAAGAAATGGGAATTCTTTACGACAACAGAATCAAATTTCGTCCCTAATACTCTTTTATGCGGTAGTTTGAAAATTATGTTTGAAATGAATGAGTAATTATCTGTTTCAAAGAAAAATACGGATGATTTCGAAATTAAATGAAATTTCGTAAAAATACGGTTGAAAAAATGTGTGAGGATCAGCGAATTCACAACTCAAATTCATAAGTTTCAATCATGAAGATGCAGCATGAAATCAATCTCCATATTCCAATCACTAATGAGGAAAATACATCGTTCTTAAAACTATGTGATCACATACGTACTCAACCCGCTAGCTCTTATCCGACTTACTAAATTATTACAAATAAATTTCGCGGTAACTTTTCGAGATAAGAACCAGATATAATAGTGGCCGTCGCTCTAAATATACGAAAAAAGGCACTTATTAAAGTTTAATACGACGATAAATAAAACAGACGTGGTAGCACAACCAGTTTGAGTCAGGTAAGACGTCATTCCTCAGGTACTAATTTAGTTTCTAGCTCTCTCGTTACTCGGGGGAACCACATCTATGGTCTCTACGATGCACAAGCAGGCTAAATCCGGCGGAATGAGTGGTGTCGATGGGAGGAGGACTTGAAAATGATGCGTGAATGAGGAAAATATTTTTGCGGATAAAAGCGAGGGAAAACAGAATGCCGCCTCTCTGAGATAAGAAAGCAGTGTGGCAGCAGGTAGCAGGGGATGTGTAGAGCAGCGAGAATGCGGTGGATGGGAGGACGCGATTGGAGGATAAGCCCTACCTCTTGAGTGCGCAAGAAGTGGGAGCGGGAAAATGCATGGAGAGAGTAAAATGATAAAGAAGAGAGACGGAGGATGACAGCGGAATGGAAGCGAAGTGAGAGGGAGATAAAATAGGAAACGCGGAAGAGAGAGAAACGCGGTAGGCGGATGAGGAGACAGGAGGGAAACGAAATGCGAAGAAGGCAAACTCAAAACCGTCAACGTCCTACTTCCTCAGCCGTCAACCCGTCGTCGGTGACGAGGTGAAGGCATTGCGACAACAAAGGGATTTGAAAATGGAAAAAAATAAAAAAATCGAACGATAATGCAAGCCACAAGGGTCCCCATACATTGAACAAAAATTTAAAAAAGAAAATGTTCCCGCACGCCACAATACGCGAAAGCAACCACGCTTCTGAAAGCCTATTCCCCGATTGAAAAGAAAAATAAAATTACATCCCCTAAAGAATTCTGCAAATTGAGAAATTTTGCTTCAGGTTATAAAAATGACGAAGAATGCAGACAGGTGGATAAAGATCCCGAGTCAAAACGTATATTTTTTTTCTTTGAGGGAAAGCACGTTGATCGTGACAAGGCTACAAAGAGGAAAGACAACCTTCTGATGACAAAGGAAAGGAAAAAAAATGTTGAGAGATTCAAGATAACTGGACTGAGCATATACTAATTGCTACTTTTAAGGGAGACGACGGCAAAGGAAAAAAAACAGAGTTTCAAAACAAGTTGTAGTAAGAAGGAGTGAGAGGAAGGCAGAAGAGCGAGGGGCATGCCTTTGAAAAGATGAGTGCTGCGACGTTAAAAGAAACATTTTTTCCCCAGGAAAGAGCGCGGGATAGTACAGCAATCAGAGCGTGCAGAAAAAGACCCGAGACATCAAGAACTGCTTATCCCCTCTTACAACTAGTAGACACCCGGCTATCTCTCCACATGCTCTTTCATTTGCAACTTTCTCTCTCTTGGTCGAATTAAATTATCTTATATCACGTAACCAAAGTGAACCGAGATTCCCAGGCAGACGACTCGAATACAAAATCAGAACATATCTCGATTTTAATGGAAATGATTTTTTGTGGCTTTTCTAGTAAGCGCTGACAATTATCAGCCTTAATTTATTTGATGTGAATTTTTATAAGCTCTAAAGTTCTCCTCTCTCATGTAAAAAACTCAATCTTTGCTGTTTGCGCCAAGTGGAATAATATAAAGGGATTTTTTCAGAGGAATGATTGTGATTATTTAGATAACTTTTCCACGGACGGTGTAATCGCGAATCGATCGAAAACCCTTAACTAAATATTCATCTGCCACCAAGAATGGGAGACTTAAATACAATGAGCGATGAGGTCGAGAGACTGATCAGTCACTCCTCTATCAATTACTCAAAGGCATTTTCCACCAGACTCCCGAGTGGGGATCGGGATTCCTCCACTGTAAATTCGAACCCGGACCACCAGGAATGAAAATCCAGTACTGTAGCCATTTCATCAACCCGATCCCTTAAATTGAGGAATTCTCGATAAAAATGGGATGATAACAGAGATTGGAACACTCTTTCTCGCACGCAGAGAAAAATCGCATTAATTATTCAATCGAAAATCGCTGGCTTTTAGAGTAGATATAACTCAGTGCGAACCCCAGGGCAGCACGTTAGGGCCTAAGCAAGGGGGAAAAGGCTGAGGAAAATGTCCCGAGTGTTGCCGGCTCAAAGAAGAGATCCAGAGAAAGAGAAGAAGGTCGAAAGGCAAATGGTGAGGAGGAGGAGGGAGGTTAAGAGGGAGTGGAGTTACGGCTTGGCATCCGACTAGGATTCTAGTGAGGGGAGAGCTAAGAGGGGAAGAGATGGAAGTGGGAAAAGAAACTTTTCCCACAGAGGGGGGGCATAAAATGAGGAAGACAGTTTCACTGCCGCCACATAAAAAATAACGCCACTCTTCCTCAGGGGCCTTCCGCTGCTCCAGCTCCTCCCAGAAAGGGGAGATGCATCCCTCCCCCTTCACTCCTTCACCCCCCCCCACCAAATTCATCCACCCACTCCGCCTCTGACATCCAGCCAAAAATCTCCTCGCCTCATATCTTCCTTCCGCCCTCGCAGACTCCGGATTCCACACGACTTCTTTCCCTTCATCATTTTTTACGTCTTCCAAACATTGCCCTCGTCCTTGCCTTCCTTCAGCTCAACTCATTTCCTTCCCAACGCCCTCTCTCGTGTACCTCACAAACCTCCCTCTCTCCACTTCCTCCAACACCATCTTTCCAGGACCGCTTTTTTCGTGGAAAAGATTTGGGGAGGGTAGTCGGGACGTAGGTGGGGGAATGAGGGGCGGGTGAGAGTTGTTATACGGATTCGGGCCGCAAAGAGAGCGAGAGGGAGGGAGGGCCGCTGCCAGAAACTATTTTCCAGGCACTTAAACAACAACAGTGTTGCCGGATCGGGAACAAGGAATAAAAACAAATGAAACACGCTGGCCGTCCCCTTAACCATTTCCTTCCATTCCGGCACTTTTGCCGCTTCCTTCAGAATCGGCTCTTTGCTTCTTTCTATACCCTTCCTCCTCGTGGACACCCCTTTCCAGCCCTTTCCCCTCCCCCCCATCTCCATCCCATGAAAGTCGTTTTTGTGCCGCACCCGATCCCCCACACATAACACTTCCACCCCCTTGGTCACCATCACCTCCCATGTTTGCACCTCCTCCTCCTTAAACATGGCCCATAAGAAAAGAGGGCGCTATTTTTTTTATTTCTTCGGGGGAGGGGGATTTTGGAGAGCAGTCAAAAAGAAACTCCCGTCCTTATAAGAGGGAAGCACTTTCCGATTATTTCGTTCTTTATATATATATATATATATATATATATATATATATATATATATATATATATATATATATATATATATATATATATATGACATTCACCCAGAACGCTCAGCGACAAATACACACATGTAAATGTTTATACAGAAAGGTAGAAAGAAAGTGGATAGGAACACACAAAATTGGCGAACACAATGGTGGAGTGAAGATGTAATGATGGCCGATTCCAAGCAGAAAAAATTCGACTGGACCGGGAATCGAACCACGGACCATCATTACATCTTCACACCACCATTGTGTTCGTCAATTTTGTGTGTTCCTATCCACTTTCTTTCTACCTTTCTGTATAAACATTTACATGTGTGTATATATATATATATATATATTTTTTTTTTGCTTCCATTACCACCTCCCTGCTCCCCTCAGAAACCCTTCCACATCTCCACCCGCATTGACTCCCTCCGCCCAGAAAAACAACCCCTTCTCGTTTATCCTCTCAACCCCTTCCCCCAGAAACGGCCCTATTTCCCGTCCAACCCTCCCCGAAAAACCCCTTAAGACAAGACGCCAATTTCTTCACGAGCCCGCCGAGCTGCGACAAATTTACGTCCAAATGGCCAGTAAAGGAGACGTTAACGACTTCGCAGCCGCAAGGCGAATAAAAAAATTTAAAAAAAGAGAGAAATTTCTTCGAGCGTTAAAAAACCCTTCTCGCATTTTCAGTAACTACTCTCATTTCCGTGTCGTAAAGGGGGAGGAGAAATAAAATTCTCTCGGGGGAGGGGGAGTGGAAAGGAGAGGTGGGGAAGAGAAGAATTCCTTCGTCCCACCCCTTATCCCCCTACTTCTCCGATTCAGTATTTTTTTTGGGGACGAAGGAAAGCATTTTCTTCTTTGCCTACCACCCGATTAAGTTTTCTCCACGCCCAGTCAGAATATTAAGAGGCGTTTTTTTACAGATGGTGGAAAACGCATTTCATTTTTTTTCTCTCTCTCTCTCCGAAATGTCTCCGCGATAACTTTTCCTCAGATTTTTCGCGCTTAGAGACTTGGGGAGGGGGGGATTTAAGGTTCCGCCTTTGTGCACACTCGTGGAAGTTTATTCCTTCATATCTTGGCATCTTGCGACGTCTTGTTCGTGGCACGAAATGAGTAAAAATAAAGAGGTTTTTAAAGCTTTTCGAAATTGGCTCGGCCCGAAGTTGGGCTTCCCCGAAGAAGGGGGGGGAAGTCGAGATAAAGACCGCATGAGAATTAACTTCTCGGAACTAATAATTTCCTTCCCCACCGTCAGGTTTATGCTCGGGGATGAGATAAAAGGCATAAGATTGGCACGTGAGAGAGGTATAAAACAAACTTTAGACAAAAATGTCCTTCAATTCCATGAATTAGCTGCAAGAAATGCACGATATAACCCATATCCCACTTAAATGATCGTAAACGGCGCGTAACGTCTCGTTGAAGTGAAGACATCCATTTTACCAACCCCAGATTAAAAGTATATTTTTTACACTTCTCTTTTGGCCTATTGAGACTTTAAAAAAATGTCAAACGTTTTCTGGGCATGTCATGGATCCTGGACCTGTGCCAAAGTATGATTTTTCATTTTGAATTGCTTTTCTCTCACTGAGTCTTCCTCATTTCATTAAAATTGATTTAGAGAAAAATCCTGGAAACGGGCTTTTAAAAACTAATGTAATACAAGAAAATCACTTTAAGTCATTACATTATTGCATCAATAATTAGGGGTTAGTCAAGTGAGGCAGATGACAAAAAGCTCTCCAAATTGAGTGCAAACTTAATGTGCCGGACGGGTTAAAGAAAAAAAAAACATTTTTGTCGGTATTAAGACCGCTAAGTCGAACCTTGGATTACAATTGGCGATCAGCTGCGTCAGCCAATAAGCTTCCGCGCTAACCATTAATCGCTTTTCATTCAATCAAATGCGTAACCAATCGATCCGACAATCTGACGCCTCTCGTTTCAATTTGTGCGATGGTGACAGTTCTGGGAGAAGGACATAACAGCGCGTTGACACCCAAAACCGATCAATGAAATCATGACACATCACCGTAGAAGTTCAGGACAGGAGAGTCAAACGGAAAGCATTACGTCGCACGGGCGCGTGAAAGGAGAAATAAATCACTGCAGCAAAAAAATACGCGGTGATATAAAACCCAAATATGTCAAATTGTCAACAAATTTCTGAAATCCTGAAAGTGAAAAAATTAATACGGATGAATCGAAAAGCGAATCAATTTTATCCGACGAAAAAATTATCCTCATTTTTCATATTGAAAAATAGTCGGCGTACGGTACGAAATACGTGAAAAATTTTTCCAGTAAATCCGAAGAGTTATCAACTAAGAACCGATTTTCGTAAAACAAAACATACGTTTAAAAGGTCGATTCCAGCACAGCAAACCGGTCGATAGTTTTTCCGTCAGCTAACTCGTTCAGGAAGAAATAAATTCGTAATAAAAAAAATACACACCAAATTTCACATGTAGGCTGGTCAACTCCGAAAAGTGCGAAGAGTGGCGTTCACTACAAGCGTTTTATTATGATTACAATCCACGAAGTCAGTTCATCAAGCCTTAGTGTTGTAAATAAAAGGCATATAAGCAAAACAATGCAAATAAACGCTGTGAAAGAGTTTTATCATTTTTAAATAACTGAATTAAAAAGGGGAAGTAATTAAACGTGGTTCGGGGAGAGAAAATGAACGAATACTTAATCTTAAGGGCAGCAATCAACTACGAGGGGAGATTATCATTCGGAGTTACTTCACTCACAGCAGAATAAAATAACCATGACATTATTGGGTTTTCTACCTGCTGATTGGTAGGATTCTCAGCAGTCCTTACCAAAAATCACCACTTTTTTATAGTGACCTTCTCAATTTTCCACATTTTACTCGTCTGCCATCAAGCCTCCTTTAACTTTTTCATACACTTAGCCTCTCTCTATGGTCCAGAATACACTCCTGGTTTCATCCTTTCACTTCCGCGAATAGTCAGAGGTAAAAGTAAGGGATTGAAAAAAAATACTGGAACGAGATGGCTGGAGTGAGTGAACGAGAGAGGATGGTGGAGCCGAATAAAGCCAAAATAAAGCATGCGGGAGGATTTTTTTTAGAAGGGACGAAAGGTGAAAGGACTAAAAATTTACGCGCGCACCCGCTTTCGCCCCCCTCCCCCCCTACACAGCAACGCATCGCCCGTAAAAAAAAGCAGCTGCACATCACCACCCGCCCCTCCCTCCTTTCCAACCTTTTTTTTCCATTCACGCACACAACGCACACAAAAGAAATCCCTGAGCGGATAATAGATTCGCGAATGAAATTCGTCCCAACCCACGCTCTCTCTCGATTTTTAAAAAAATCGAGAGAATAATTGCCTCCTTTTTTTATGGATCGCAAAAGCGATGTGGAGATTGGGACGTAAAATGAATAAAAAGAAGGGAAGAGCTAAAGACAAAAAAATTTCGGGCATTTGCTCACGTATTAGTGTTCCTGCGAGTACTCGTTTTTTTCATCTCGCTCTGCTTTCGACTGTTTTTTTTAACACGCACGCAGAAAGAGGGAGCGGATGTTAGAGCTCGGGGGGTGGGGGCGGCACGGTAATACGTGGAAGTACGCCCAAGGTAATAGACAGTGTTGCCAATTTTTAGTCTGATACGCTCGAAAATTTAGTATCACTCCGCCAGACATACGACGATGATAACTAAAAATGACCTCTTATTTTTACTCAAAAATATCCCACAAGTCGCACAAACACAAAATTTTAAGGAGAAATTGGAAAGACTAAGATAAAAATATATGAAAGGAGTGTGCTTCGTTGGTTTGGCCATGTTGAGAGAATGGATGAGAGTCGAATAACGATACAGATATACAAGAGTGAATTGAATAGTGCGAGAGGTAGAGGTAGACCGAGAATGTTGTGGTTGAATGTGGTTGAGAAAATTCTAAGGATGAGGAATATTAGGAGTCTTAAAAACAGAATAGCGTCTATGAAGCAGTGTATGGGGGTAAATGAGGCGAAAGAGGTTTTCAAGGATAGGTCAGTACGGAGGAAATTATTGTAGCAGAGTTAGGTGTACAAACATGTATTTATGAGTGAAAATTAGTGACTGTGCCTTCCCCGGAAGGGAACGGCGTGATAGGTATGTAATAATAATAATAATATTTATTGTTCAAGGACTACATATCCTTTGGAACAAAGTACAGTTTAACTGAAAAACTCTGTGGCAAAAAATAGTATTTTTTCAGGAAACTACAGTTTACAAATATGAACATTCAATAAGCATACATTAAGCAATAATACAATAATATTTATAATTACTATAGTGCAAGCTAATAAAATGTATAAACAATTAGTAAGGATGAGTTTTTTTATGGAAATTAACAAAAAAATGAAGTGTACAATGAAATTCACTCTGCGCTACAATAATATTTTTTATACAAGAAAGATAACATTTCCGATTTAAATTTATATACATTGTTTGATTGTATAATATTGTCAGGAATACCATTCCATATTCTTAGGCCATAATTTATTGTGGATAAGGTATGTATGCATGTAAGATAAAATTTGACACACTTCAAATTTTCTGGGCATATTTAACAAAATTACATGATGAAATATTGTAAAAACTCTGAAATAAATGCCGAGGTCACCTCATCATACGGTATTAGAGAATGAACACCACATCAGCTGCAATGTTATGCTAACACAATGCAGGCCTAAAATATTTGAAGAGACGAAGTGACATAATACGCGCGATTTATTAGATTGAAAGTGTAAGACAGCAACGCGTCGAATACGCGCTTCGATCCTACTCTTTTTTATCTCCAATGAGTACAAACTGGACGGTAAGATTTTAAACTTCCGCTGACAGTGTCTTCATATAAACCTCTTCAATTCAGCCGCGAATCGCTGCAGACGAATGTCATAAGTCTGTGGTAGTGCAAAACCGGATAAAATACCGGACATCTAACCGGCAACCCGGGAAGGATGTCTGAAAAAAACCGGACGGTACGGGAGAAAACTGGTCAGGTGGCAAGACTGATAAGGGCAGTGCATTGTGGGAAGGAAGAGGCAGGGAAGGGATGAAAAAAGTAAGCGATTGGAAAACGATAAAGAATCGATGAGCGCGAATTGATATGAAAGGCCGGTGCGCGCTGAACAGGGGAGGTTCCCCAACCCCAACCGACAAACTGCCCTCCCCCTCCCTCCAAAACACCATTCCTCCCCCGCCAATTTATTTTCTCCTCCCGTTCTCTCGACCCTTTTTTTTTCCACTGAATTTTCATCGAATTACAGCATTAGTCATTTTTTTTGTAAAGCTACAAGGGCTTGGTGCATTCCATCCCAGCAACATTTATTTATCACGTTTTTCCACCACCTCTAAAATCCACTTTTATTTCTTCCGACCGTTTCGTTCCATCGAAAACATATATATATCTACAAATATATTCACATACATACGCACGCAAGCCATCGCAGTTGGCTTGTGTAACTCGATAATGCCCGCCGCCCTCTCGCGAACGACGTGGGATACAAGTTAGCCGTGAAGATAAACAGAATAAACAATTGGCATCCGTAGGCGGCGGAATGGGATTCCGGATCTCCCTCTTTCACCCTTCTCCATTCCCGTTTCTCTTCCATTCTCCCTCCTATCTGTTTTTGACTCTCTTTCTCCCTATTTCCGTCTCTTCATTGCTTTTTCACTCTTGGCCTGAATTTCACCATCTCCTCCTTTCGCTCCCTTCGCCAACAATTACTAAATGATCAGCCGTTCTACAAGCATTCTACAAGCTGAAAGGTAGGTCTTTGGACAATTCTTATGCTAACATACCAAATATGACGTTAAAATTACATTTACTGATTTCTCGTAACCGCAGACACCTTCCTCCTTATATTAAACTGCACAATTACAAGTGTTAATCAGCAATATAACTAGTAGGCCAATATCATATATTAGATTGAAGTGAATTTCTTGAATTCAACTTATCAAGTATGTATTGAACTCAATAACAAGTCCACAATATTAGGCGTGGAGGGGCTCCATGTACTTCAATTTCGATGTAGAATAGTCAATAGAATTTTACACTATATAATATATTTTTATCAATGTACATAGCATAAATTTAAAAGTACCAGGCTACAACCAAAGGAAATGAGTTACTGATAGCATCGTCACTAAAATAATAAGTAAATTTACATATAAATATCTCTTGAATATATATATATATATATATATATATATATATATATATATATATATATATATATATATATATATATATATATATATAGATATAGATATAAGCTAGCAACAAGGCGTTGAGGTTGGGGATGGATAGATAGGTATATCAGTGGACACTCACAGAAAGGCGATCCATGGCGACACCGGTGTCCACTGCTCTCGGAAGCTTTCGGGTGAGAACCCTTCCTCAGCGGGAGAAAATCACAACTCTTTCTCCCGCTGAGGAAGGGTTCTCACCCGAAAGCTTCCGAGAGCAGTGGACACCGGTGTCGCCATGGATCGCCTTTCTGTGAGTGTCCACTGATATACCTATCTATCCATCCCCAACCTCAACGCCTTGTTGCTAGCTTAATATATATATATATATATATATGTAATATATATATATATTACATATATATATATTAAGTAATATATATATATATATATATATATATATATATATATATATACATATATATTCTTTGATAATGTGGGATGTCTATAGATGCCAAGTTTGGTTAGATATACAAATAGGGAATATACATAGTATTTTTTGCGATGATGTTATTCAGCTACAATGCATTTGATATACATTCATGTCGACTTATCGTAATTTAACAAATATTTTTTTATCTTTTCCCGCGTTTCACTCCAGATTTCTCCCCTGTACCTTCCCTCCCACCGATCACTCTCTTTATCTCCGCGTTTCTTCGTTCTATCTCTTCCCCTTAGCTCGTCCCATTCCGTTGGCCACTCGTTCCGCCACCCACCACCGCCAACACCAACCACACCCTCCCCCGCGTTCGCCCCCACCCCCAATCCCGTCCACCCCTCTCCACACGAGGAGCCTAAGTAATCGCGAGAGACAATTAAATCGCATAACGGATACTGTAATGCCCGAGTGATCGGATTAGGGAGGCTATGGACCCGGCGCGCGGTGGGGAAAAGCGGCGGAGGAAAGGGGGTGGGAAAGGGAGGATTTACGACTGGCTCACTCCGAGAAGGGCATCGATGCTCAAAAATCCCCGCCACCAAAAATCGCGGCCTGGCGGGGAAGGATCGCCGCATAAAAAAAGCATCGGCATCGAAGCATCGACCCCGAAAGCAGAGCCAGTGGCCTTTTCATCCAATTAATACATGGTCATTACCGTGAGAGATAATTTTGGCCGTAGATGTTTTAATTATTCTGATTATTTCGGTGACTAATTTCATCATCGAGCCACTAAAATTGAAACTCTCGTTCGTTAAATAATTAATTTCCGAAATTACGGGAACAAATGAAAATGCGTGAAATTTATCAGGCATCGCTTGAAGTTGCTATCGATAGTATTACGGGGACTACAAATGGTGCTATTAAACACAACATAGCAAATGTTCGGGTTTTTTAAAAATGTTATTTCATTCATTTTAAAGCCAGCAGTCCACTTACTGCAATTGAGCAATTTTCCAATAAATTCGCAACAAAAAAATACAAAAAGCCACTAAATTTCACATACAGGCACGTCAACTCCGAAAAGTACTAAGTGTGGTGTTCACTACAAGTATTTTATTATGTTTATAATCCAAAAATTCAGTTTATCAAGCCTTAGCGTTATAAATATAAAAAGAAAAAAGCAAAAGAAATGCAAACATACGCAGGGAAAGACTTTTTATCATTCTCAATTAATTGAATTAAAATGCAGAAGTAATTACACGTAGGGATAAATCTCGGACTATTTCCTCATCCACGAGATCGGCCAAGGAATTAAGTTGGAAACGCAAAGAATAGTGTCCTAGAATAAGCCGAGATGTATGTGAAAAAACAAAGAGAATGGTACACGGGCGATTACAAACGGCTGCTACCCGGAGAGATTACATTTACAAATAGGAATGTGAAAAATTAAATTGCGATTACCACACAATCAGAGATATAGAGTGATACGCACAGAAACGAGTCCGGCTGATGTCGACAGGATATTAAATGGTGGAGATGAATATCCCAATGTGACCAAAAAAACTCATTCCAAAAGCCGTAACTCCCGATCATTCGAAAAAAACCCTTTCTTCTCTCCCTTGATCAACGCCCGTATCACGTAAAAATATAAAGCCATCGAAATTATATTAGAATGCTGGCCAGCTTAAAAATGAAAAGGGATAAAAAATAACTCAAAAGAGTACATAATGATAAGTAAACGGGAGAATGAGAGATGGGTTCATAAATAAAAGATGAGACGTCCTCCATTAAAAGCGCGCGTGTATTTTTCGACGATAAATTCTAAGTGGACGTCACACAGCGTGGATTTCCGAATCAATGTATCTCTAAATTAAACACATTCTTATGACCAATCAACTAATTGAGCAGGTTTATTTTTGGTTAAAAATAACACAATCCCTTTCCATGATTTATTGCTATAATTCATAACATGACGGCCCCTAGCCATTCTTAAAGACGAGAGAGGGCATTAAATTGACGTCCTTTATAGCTTAATGAACTGTATTTTTATTAGTTTTATTTCAGGTTTTCCATCATCTTTCGCATACTCTTATCGAACTAACCACATAGGAGGCATAATCGTATAGGAAAAGCTACTAAGAGCACTACTCCTCCGTATAAATTTATTCCACGCAATATGCGGAAAACTTTTCAGAGATGGGATATAAAACATTCAATCACACTGGAAGGAAGTTATTTTTTTTTTTTGACAATTTTCCGACTGTCAACATTGCCAAAGTTTTCCGAATCGGCAAAATCGGTTCTGCTTTGATCCAGTATTGGCGATATTATCTGTGAAAAAAGCTCTTGTTCAATGGCAATTCTTAGAGAAAAATAATCACACTTGGCTCCATGGCTTGGAACAAGAAACATGATTGATATTAATAAACAATTATCTTTTCCCAAGCGCAAATTCAACCTCAACTAGCCAACAAACGACATATTTTTAGAGCCAAGTATACGGTTAGAAAAATGTCGCACAACTTACCAGTAAATAATAGCCAGACATACAACTCTGACACGGTCGTGAAGTAGCGACAGCACTGTGCTGAAACAACTTTAAAACTGCCTAAAGAATTACAGAGAATCATTAACAAGCAATATAAATCGTACCGGAGCCCGTTGTCGAAAGTAGTACCTACAGACATTCATTCGGTAATAACGAGGACGATTTTAGCGAGTATTTTTAAGCAATAATAATAAAAGTTATATATTGGGAGGATAGGGGGAGCTATAAAAAAAAACGGTCGGAATAAGTGGGGGCGACGGGGAAAAAGGAAAGAAATGTCTTTCTTCTTATGGCCCCCTTCCGAAAATATACGTGAGTGGCGCCCGGCCAGCCAACATTTACGCTCTCGCCATTAAAATCGCGAAATTTATCAGAGGGCGATAAATGAAGAAAGATTGGCCACGAAGAACCTCATTACGTCCGTTAACGCCGGCGACGAACATATCGCGGTGAAGTATTCATCGCAATGGCTCGGTGCAGTGCGCGCAGCGAAATATATTACGGCCGTTACTCTAACCCCACATGGCTAAAAAAAAAGAAAAAATTATTAAGTTAAAACATGATGGGGGACGTAAAAAGGAAATGGCAAACAATTTCAAGAGAGTTTCGGAAGAGGGTTAAAAGGTGATCCAATGGCGTTTTTAAAGACGTTTTAAAACAGTTGAAGGGCATTCCACTTGCCTCAAAACGATGAGGGTGAACTTTTTTTCCTCCTCTTACTCCGCCTAATATTCCTCCAGCCTTCGCCCCTTTTGAAAGTATTATGGCGCTTTAAAACAACGTTTCAATTACGGCGAGGGCTGTCTGCGAAAACTGCGACTTTCATTACTCTCCGTCTCCCTTTCGCAAACCCACATTCTCGTCTAACGATCTCCTTGTTTTACGTCTTAAAGTCGGGAAAAGACGAAGGCAGGGCTGTTAAGGCTTGAGCGGAGCTGAGCACAAAAATAACACTCATAAACGTTTAACAATAGTATGCAAAATGCAGAAGGCGAACAATATAAAACTACGCGTTCAAACACTTAAAGACCGTTGTCTCGGACCTGACAGCGGAAAGGTCGCGGGTTCGAATTCTACCACTGGTACGGATGTTGAGCCTGCCTCAAGATACGCGTCTTAGGTTTGTCAATGTTGAAGCTTGAGCGGAGATGAGCGCGAAAATACCACTCATAAACGTTTGACTTTAATATGTAAAATGCAGAATACGAACAATATAAAATTTCGTCTTCAAACATTCAAAGACCGTAGTCTCGGACCTGACAGCGCAAAGGTCGCGGGTTCGAATTCCTCTTTTGGCACAGATGTTTCACTTGCCTTAAAATACGAGTCTTAGGTTTGTCAATGCGATGCAACCTTCAAATAAGGAACGGCCAGAGCCCAACATGCCATTACGTTACGCTATTAAAATAAATATTTAAGTCAATTTATGGACGCCACACTCAGTTCTTCTCTCCGCTAACAGAAAGACATTTCAAGCCACCAATTTCACCCTCTATTTCCTTATTAGGGCAAATCGATCCAGGTAAACCTTAAGTTCAAACACGTGATAACGTCTCATGATAGGTCACTACAAAAATACTACCTTTCTCCCTATCTTGGGCATAATTTTTTAAAAGGCATCCTCGTTTATGAAATCAAGAGGCTAAATGATAAATTACTCGCCATAAAGATCTAGAAAATATGGAAGCGTTATTCCAAGTACTCTACATTTGACCTTCCAAGCGTTATTCTCTTCTTTGCCCAAACCTGATGCGAAAACACATTCACTGGAGCTTTTAAAATTTATTGGGTCAAAATTCGTAGGATGCAGCAATGACGGATTTCGAAACCACTACATCCTAAACGAGCGTATGTTCTCCCATCGTCCATATTTGTTCTTTGGAAATTTCCGAGCCATTGAAACCGAATATTCGCAAGCATTTCCGTCGAAATGGGCGAGCGATAAAATGCACGCGAAGCAAAAACACACGTACGCTTGAATTCAGAGAAAAACAACTCCCGCTTTCATCCTCACTCCGAAAAACATTTTATGCGATGCAATTCTGAGTACATGCGATTTCATGCCCTCGCACAGCGTGTATCAAAATTTACTGCGCAACGGAATCGAGATTTCAATCTGATTTAAAACTGTACAACAGTTCATGTTCCGCTCCTACTCAATGCGTTAAAAAAAAATGAAATGTGCGTGACGTCAAGTAGGGATATTTTAAGGACAGGAATGGTAGGTTTAAATACCGATGTAATTCAATAGGCCACGGTGGATGCTCTGGAGTGCCAAAAATGCAACTGCAATACTCCAACCTGCTCCAAGGTAAAGGCGTCGAAAGTAATGCGGGCGTTTATATTTGGGCTCTCTTAAACTCGGCATAATTTTCAAATCATTGAAATGCAACGGGATAATCAAGAGCAACGATGTAACTGCAATTAGTACAAGAGTTTTAAGAGGCATGACAGATAAATATAAGTGCGTAAATATACATTTTACAGTTCATATCGCAAAATTTATGAAGAGCCAAAGCATTTTAAAATATTCTGATTACTGTGGCACGAACCTCTGGCTAATATTTTGGCTCTGCTAAATTTATGAACGCAGGTCATAAGTCTAGCCGGGGATCACTGGGGATACCTGAATATGGAAAAAAAACTTAAAAAAAGATTCATGCACAGCCTTTTTTTACTTATATTTGAACTATTCTCCTCACCATTTTAGGGCGACCAGAATTTCGATTCACAGCTTAAAAAATTACCCACCAACTGCCTTTAATATGCAAAAACATAAGAGAATATAAACTAATTTTCATAATTATATGTACACTTCCGTACTCAGTGAAATGCAACAGCGCATGTGACGCATTCTAAAATGTAACGCCGCGTAACATTGATGAAACATCTACTTTTTTGGAAAATAATTACCAAAACAAAATGCAACAACAAAAGGTAGATGATGAATTCGAAAGAAGATTGGAAAAATGAGGAGGCACGAGTGAATTCGAAAAAGGCAAAACTGATGTTAGTGATGATGTGAACCAATTGAATGACAGGTTAGTGATGATGAGAACCAGTTGTGAACCAGAACAAGCGAATGAGTCAATGATAGGTTAGTGATGATGAGAACCAGATGAATTTAGAGATGAAACATGAGATAGGCAGTAATGCGGGGAGACACGGACAGGAATTTCCGACGGCTTATTTTGTAGGAAGAAGACATGAGCCGAATTATGATACGGCAATGAGCTTTTAAATCGATAACTCAGCCCTCATAAAACAGATTTTGAGAACCCATACATGTACATAATAACCTTTCACGATACCAATTATAATGAATGAGTTCTTCGAGCGACACTACGTGATTTCCAGGGAAAGCGGTAAGAGGTTCATGTGGCACCTCCCATGCCAATAGAGTGACCAATATCTGCCCACCCCCCATCGTCCTAATGCAAGATTACATAAACGGGCTCAAAGTTTCAAAAGGGCGTGTTTCCAAGGCCGATAGGCACTTCCGGAGAGAGTTATGACTAATGAAGTCGAAAGGTCGGATGACGAACTCGGGGAAAGCATCGCGCGGTTGTAAGGGAATCGAGACTATGTTCTTTCCGAGCGATATATAAATAAGAGAACGCATAAAGAGTGAGAAAGGCGGTAAGGCGAGTAAGAGAAGTGGGTTGGGAGGATACATATATATTCCGCGGGCTTGGGGAGTCGTAATGCCGGAAAATATGGCGAGGCGTTAAAATAAAAATCCGGTCGTATAAAAGACTATAATGGAGGCCGAGAGGGGCTCGGAGCTGAGGGATAGAAGGTTGGGACGGGAGGGGAACGATGGAGCCGCTTTAGGGAAGAGCTGGAGAGAAAGAGAAGAAGCGGATGAGGGGAGACTGTAAGGAATTGGAAAAAAGAGATAGTGAATGGGATTAGGATAAATTAGCGCAGAAGCTATACTAAAAGAAAAGGGATCTCCAATGCGTGGACTGCATGAAGGACACTTTACACGGTGCATTTTATTGTGCAAACTAATGTATGAACTCTTGCATGAGGGAAATGGTACCATGTAAAGCGGCAAATTGTATGATAGTCTGAATGACTTAACGGGAAATAGAACCTGCTCTATATCCATTCAGTTTCTGGAACATTCTATGATACAACCGTTTGTAGAATAAAATATACCGTGTAAAGCGGCCTTAAGACTAAATACATGATCACCATAAGCGTCCTTCCCGTTCACGAGTATTTTCGTAAATGGCTCATGCATTACTTTTGCCTTTTCTCGACAACTATCTTTTGTTTCAACACATATCTATCATCATGGCGTTCCACACTAAGTTAAGAGCGCGGGCTCTCCTAGAAATTCATTTCATCTCAGAGAGAATGGTCGAGCGATGTTGACAATAGCAGAAAGTAAATTAACATGGTGCTTTGTAGAATAATAGCTGCACATCTAGGTCTTTTTCTATTAGCTAATATTAATCCCAGAAATAACCTGGGAGCTATTTGACGCAGCGTAGTGTAACAAGGCCGCATGCTTGTCCTAGAGGTGAGTACAAGGTGCGCAAGTTTTCCAACAGTTTTTTCCATGAGATTCAAACTGTCACCTTTCGAACGCCCTACGCTGTTTCTTTCCCGCAAAAGTAATCATTCATTCGCGGCTTTTAACTTTTCCACCCACTGTTCCATATTTCTAATAATCCTTAAGTTTTCCCCTTTAAATTAAGCCCAATGATCATCTCTATGCCGAAAAAAATGTCTAACTACTTGACACCATCTTCCAAGAGCACAACACATCCAAATATCACACTTTTCAAATAAGTATTTTGTTATTGGCTCACTAGGTGCTTTACTGTTAAACTTAAACTTTTCGAGTCTGGACGTTTCTCTCGCTTGAAATTTTCCCTTGTCTGCTGAAGTTGTTCTCACAACCACATAATAGCAACCACTCATGTGTATCAAGGTGGTTTTCAAAATTGGACTAGAATATTAATTCGTATTTCAAATGCGGGAAATAATTACTAGGTAGAGTAACAAGTATGCACAAACATCTAAACCTACCATGAAAATGTAAGTATTCAGTCGCCAAAAGTCTTATAGCTACCCTTATGTGTTTTCCCTCCACCTCCACGCTTCAAAAAGTAAAGACAGTTTACCAGACGGGGTAAAGAGAAACACGGTATTTGCGAATATTAATACGATTTCCATGTGATTTGAGTATAGAGCCCTAGTACAAGCAGTTTGAAGATCTAAATGAGGTTGGAACGAAAAAATATTTGAGGAGCCCCGCAGAGTTTTTTAACACACCATTATCAATGACGGAATGTCAGTATTCTAAACGATTTTGCCCGGGTCGACAACATTATCAAACATAGAGGATAGTTTTGGTGCCATGAAAATTTTTCTCGCACGTTTAAATGATTCTGGAATGACGCCTTTCCATTTCCATTTCGAAAGACTGGTCGAGTGGGACACGGACACTTGGGCGGAAAATGGACGAGTTGGAGAGTAGGAACATGAAAGAGGTGGATATAGAGATATGAAAAAAAGAAGTTGGTGGGATGGAGAATGGAAGGCAGCAGCGTCAGGTAATCGGGAAAGATAGAGGAAATATATTAACGCCAATACACATAAAAACATAACAGTTTAACGTGGGCCCGTGTACCCGTGTCCCTCCCAGTGGGAGGCCAACGACTTGCGTGTCGTATACGACATAAGCAGGGGTAGGGGGTAGGAGAGGGCCACACATAAAGGAATCTATAAAAAAAATCCCACGCGCAAATTAAAGGAGGGAATATGGTTCTCAACTGGCTTTACACTGCATGAGGCACCTACAGAGTTGGGAGGGGACTCCGAGCAGTGTGGTAATAGAGGGAAGTTCTTCGGCCCTGCCTTGAGACGCTATAGACAAAGACAGTGGGAGGTTGTTGCAAGAGGTGAAGATGGAAGGGAGTGAAAGACCGGAGTGAACCTTGGGCTCGAAATGAAAATGTAAAAAAATATCTAAGTTTGCAGGAATGTTTAGCATATAGAGAAATTATTTAATGAGGAACTGGATAGCATCCCACACCATTCAACTCAAAGCAGAGAAGGCCGACATGGTTTCCACAGATAAATGTCATTATCAAGTCAACCGACAAAGGCCCATTGATGGACCGTATCCACCAATGTTATCCATCATCAACCAACCCAGACAAATCTTACTCGCTGGATCACTAAACTTTTGGCCGATTGCCACGCCTATAAAAATGAGTGAGTTCAAGCCAGTTGCTCTCACAGGTGCAAAAAGCTGCTCCGTCTAGACGAGGCAATGTACGTTAAAGACGGATCTTATTGATAGAACCAAAAGTCAGAGACGATAAAATTTTATGATATGAGAACGTAGGCTACTCTTTACAAAGAAGTAGAAGAAATACATGGTGAGCACAACGGAGGGATGACAAACGAAAGAGCAATCGGTATGAAAGCGAATCTACGTCACAGTAAAGAAAATAAGGTATCTATCTCCGGAGGGGCTACTTAGGATTCGATTCGACTGCACGCAAACCAATTAACTCAGTGAGATCTTGTCACTCCATTCGGGTATGACGACTAGATTGGATTCACCAGCAAATTCTCGGCTTCACACTCGCGGGGACGCACACCCAAATCTTATAATTCTTCATTTCATATACATGCCAAATACGTGATATACCTCGAAATAATAAACGCCTATAAGGAAAACTACTCATCACTTTTTCACGCAATTCGGACCAATCCCAATTCCTTCTTCGCGAGAGGCCTTTTATAATTATGAATCCTATACCCACTCACGCTAGACTGATACTTCGGAAAAGCTCAGCCAGCCGACGGAGTAATCACTGGGATCGGTACCCCGGTTTCCATATTTTCGAATACGATCGCAGTCGGAACACTTTCGAAGACCACCGAGCCGCAGGGGAAAGGCGAGGTGTGCACGGGAAAAAAATGTAATGGGAAGCAACAAGGAGGAGGAGAGAACGGGGAGGTTTGTATTGCCGATCGAATCAGACCCCGAAGGCATTTACATCACATCAATCAGCCCTCGTCTACGTGATCCGCGGCGGGGCTGCTGATGATGATGATTGCAATTTGTCCCGTGGGGGGTGGGGTGGAGAAATGAGAGGGAGAGGGGGGTACTGGAGAGATAGATGGAGGGAGGGAGGGAAGGAGGGAGGAAGAGGAGGAAACAGAAAACAGAAGGGGTTAGGGTGAAGAGAGAGAGAGAGAGAGAAAGGACATGGGGGGTAGGGGGGTTGAATTAATGCTAAAAAGATGAAACTCGATCGAGGAGGAAAAACGGGCCGGGATGGAGGCATGCGAAAACGAATCGCGTAGGGGGAGGGGGGCGTGGAAAATTGACGCGTTTTTACCTTATTTGCGCTCATGCCCCTTCCACCACCCCCTCTCCAACAAAGCCGGAGGCGGAATATTAAAAGGGTTGGCATTTTATAATGAAGAGGGGGGAGAGAGGAGACAGCGTGAACGACGAAGGAGAAGGGGTGGCAGAAACGAGAGCATGATGTGTGTTCCTGAACCCCCAACCCTCTCCCCGGTCCCCGCCTGGGGGGGGGGGGGGGGCGTCCACCTCCGCCACCCGTGTTGATTTTAATCGTGGAATGGATTTGAAAAAATAATGAATCGTGTAAAACGGCATCCGGGGCTGTTTCCACTTCTCTCTCGCCCCTCCGAGCCACGATGCACACCCCCCACCCCTTCATCATCGTTCCTCCCTTTCACCCCCCACCCTCCACCGAGGACAAAACTCTCCGATCGTTAACAGAGTGCGAGAGAGAGAGAGAGTTCTTTTTTACTCGAATGTTATTATTTTCAAAGAGTTTTTTTTTTGAGTGCGGGGCTGAAAATGATTTCATTGGCCTCCGGGCAATACGTATCGCTGGGCCATAACGCGATCGTTAAAGTTCCGTCCGCGCTACAAATGCTCCATCGGACATTCATTATAGTCGTTCGCACTACACTGTCTGAGGCTGTGCTTACTAGAGCGTAATGAACACAGGGAGCACATAAACTCGATTGCAGTAATGGATTATTGTGTCTAAACAGATAGGGGGAAATACGATTCATATAAACATGAATGCGTTAAACTCTAGTTATTAAAACACAAGCCGGTATAATAAGTGCCTTTCCGGGGACGAGAGGTGAGAAAAATTGGAAATGTACGAATGAGTGTAAAATGTGGGCAACGGTTGGAAGCGAGACTTTGTGGAATACCACAGCGAAATAAAATGAACTTCAAAAGAAAAATTACGAACATACAACGGCGGAGCTTAATGAGTAGAACACATAAAAATATAACCAAAGGAATCGGAAAGTTTTTATTTAAAGCTCTCCTAATTTCCAGAATAAAATTAATTTAAAAAAAAGTTAATTGAGGGACTTAATATTGGGAAAAGAGTTTTGCGCAGAATATGAAAGTGAAGATCCCCTCTGGTTGGCATAAAATAGCCAGGCCCTGACAAAGATTTTTGACCCACTTCGTTGAGTAATTATGAAGATTTTATCCTTCACAGTACACCGGAGAATAGATTTCGTGCTTTATCAAAAAAGTTGGGGCTGTGAGCCATTGACCGCAAAATCAACAAAATTTGAACACCTACTCCTGGTAAAGAAAGTTCGTCCAAAAACTTCATACTCTCTTGCGATTAAACTGACTTGATATATCGCGCCCCTCATACTTTTCCTTGTACGATATGGCAACTCAGGAGACAAGGATAGGTGACGTAACCTGGGTGGAATGAGCGTGCAGCAATGAGCAGACGGTTACGGTGAGATTTCTGGGGGCGGCAAATTGGTCTGTAAAGAGGGGGAGTTTGCAATTCCGGGAACGAGCGCGTCACACAGTGTGTGGGAAACCAGGGAGCAGGGGGAGGAGGGAGGAATGGTATTGGGGCGAGGAAATAAACAGGCAACGACGGACGGAATGGGGAAATGAGTCGATTAATTGGTACCAAATCATTTTAGAATGTTATCACCCCGATGTTTGCCTCGTAAATTGAGCACGGGGGGGGAGGGTGACCCAACCCACTGCCTCCTCCCCTTCCACCCCCAAATTCGCATCAAAATCCTACATTACGCCAACCCTACCCCCCTCCCCCCCAACTCTCTCCATCCAAATACCAATGAAATCCACCCACAAAACCCCTCCGGCCCCTCATTCCACACCGCTAAACTTCGTCTGTGCCGTGCATTTCCGAAATTAGCTCATTAATCCTATAAATCCCTTCGTGTTTAGAGCGTGCTCCCCGGACGAAATCGTCGACCGTAAAACCGCCCCCTTCGACTCCCAACCCGCAAGGCATCCACCCTCCTCCCCCTCATCTCCCATTTACTTCCGCGGCAACCCCTTCCCAGAAGTCACCGCGACAAGGGAGGCCGAGGAATGACTGGAAGCATGAGGAGGGCAGTTCTTCCCCTTCGCATCAGCATGCACTCCCGCAACAAATGCAGTAGAGTGAGGAACAAGGACGAAGGTGAAGTGGGAAGAGAGAAACGAAAATTGAGAAGCCCACAGGAGAGTTAAGGGCAAAAGATACGGGATAAAAACTGAGAATCAGATAAAAAAACTCAATGAATACAACTTGATGCGAAATACCCTTAAAAATACTTTATAAAAGGAAAACTGACGGAGAAACGCTCAACGAGGAAGACAGGATGGAAAATTTCGAGCAAACTTCGTAAAAAGGACATTAAAATGTTACTGAAATTGAAAAGGTCAGAAAAACATCAACATCAAGGTTATCTTTTACAGTGATAGTCTCATTCTATAAAAAAGCCTCATCCTCGTTACCATATAAATGCTCCAGTTCACGAAACTGACCAAATTTCCTGACCAAGAGTAGAAGAACGGAATCATAATGGGTATATTATTGACAGGTGAGGGAACTACGCTGTGATTAGCGGGACTGAAAACAATACGCCCACATTCCGGGTTAATCATTTTTACTCGATATTGCATATTATAAAATTACACATGGCGGCAGCGATTGACTCCTTAGATGTCACCCTCGCTCATATATCAACGTTCTATATCCCTATTCCCCCTTTTGAACACCTAACTCGAATTCTCTCCGTTGATTAGACCACATCAAAAGAAAAGAGAGCCTTTTAGTGACCAGCGAAATTCCCTCTCCATAGGTATGCTCGCTTCCATTCCTCGTCTCGGTTCATTTTTGATTCCCCCTCTTTTAATCCAACGCTCCTTCTAGCAGCTAAACGGCCAGGGTGGACGGAGAGAGAGAGAGAAAGGTGGAGAAGGGAAAGGGAGGGAGACACCAAATCGGAGGCTGTAACAGAACGGCACCAAAAAAATACACCGAAGTGTGAGTGAGAGGGACGGATCGGAGGGAGATAGGGAGAGAAAGGGAAGAGGCGGGGACATTGGACGACGGTCAATCGCCCGACGCGGACACAGAGAGCAGGGGACACACGCACAGAGGGAGCCAGACGATATTAGCGGCGGATTAGAGCAGTATTTAATCTCCGCGCGACGGCCATTGATTCAATTCCGCGCGACTAATCATCCCCGAAACTGCGTGTACCTGAATTAATAGACTAGAGGCCGCTGCTGCGGCTGGCTTTATTAATGAGAGAGCCCCGCACAAAGCGGGTGTGTATTCGCTATTTTAAGCCTCCTCCCGCCCCCCCTTTTCTCTCATCTGTACCGACTCACTCCCCTTTCACAGAGGGATACATATACAGACAGAGAGCGAGAGAGAATTTGACTTTGCAAATGATTTATCGCGCCAAAGCGAATGTTAACGCGCGATCAAACGCGCCTCCCAGGCCGCTGAACACGCTCTGGTAGGGGTTCAGGGAGGGGTCGAGGGAAACGGCAGCAATATCCGAATCAAAAGGGCGGCCCTTATCTATTTCGCTTGTCTGACGGTGGTGAAGGACGGTACATTCTGTTTGCAAACCACGTCGACGGCATTCAGTCGTGCGGTTAACGCTTTGCCCAGTAGCTGCAGGAGCTTTTGTATTCTAAAAGGCTCTAAAGTAGGCAACTACTTTCCCAGGACCACCATCAACGCTCTCGGGTCACCAGCTTTACGGATTCGTGCACGTATTTTGACATAAAACACTATTATTGAGTAAACTACCAAGTGAGGATAGGTTTAAATGGAAGTCAGTTAAAATCTTTGAGTTTTCTCGGCCAATGGAGGGCCCTGTTGACGTACAATGTTTCATTCTTCATCTTCGCGTACGCCCTACCCTTCTTCATCCCGTCCATTAAAACAAATCTCTTGGTGACATTGATATAAACATAAAATATAATTTAAATTTCCAATTGCCATTATCAGAGAGTCAAATCACAGGACATACAAGTTGGAAAAGAGTGTATGGTGCGAAAGGATGATTATTAGTGAGTTTCTGAACAAGGAGACTAGCAGGTGGAATTACTCTGCGACACGCGCTCCATTTTCGCCTAGCAAGAAGATGAATCTTTCTCACCCGATGAAAAATCGCAAATAAAAGTGTGAGCAATTTCTACGAACGAATCCCCACGACTTGGGAGAAATTAAAGGATGTAGAGCGTGGAAATGAGGGAAACAGGAGACGCACTGCAAAGATGGTGGAACACGAAGGGAAGGAAGGAACGGAACGAGAGCGGGTATAAACGGGAGGACGGGGTTGCGGTGTTTGCATCGGTGGTGTGGTAACCGTGGTCTCCGTGCGCCTTCGTGGGAGGGCTTGTGTGCACACGTCGCATGAAATATTCAGGGGTGGCGGGCGTACTCGGCTCGGCATCACCGCCGGCGTGAATTATAAAAGCTCCTGCCTTTCCCCTTCCCCCCGACACGCCCATTTCCACCACCCCCTTCCCTCCTCGCTTCCTTCCCCAGGCATCACGGCTACGACACTGAACACGCCCCCGCACTAACCGAAAGCCACTTCCCGAAACAGATACATAACTAGAGCGCAAACGGGGGACCTTGCGGATACATATCCGCGCATCAAAACGTGCGGATGTATCCCAGCAGAGAAGCTTGCGGATATATCCACAGTTTAATTAGCAATGCGAGCAAAAAATTGATTCTAAGGAGATGAGCGGACGAACACGCGGATTATTTTTGTGTTCTACCCGTTAAGGTAGGTTTTATAGGATTTCAGAGAATCTCCTCCCATGTTCTACTTATTCAGAGGCCTACCTGGCTCTAGAGTATCCTTTTTCGCCTCAGTATACGACCTACCCTTCATCCTGTCCATGAAACCTATGCTCTCTCTTTTCCTTCCCCGCTTGCCCAACATCCTTCCCTCTATCACATTCTTCAGCAACCTCTCGTCCCTTATTACATCCTCCAGCCACCTACTCCTCCGGTCTCGAATTTCATAAAGAAGCTTCCTTTCCTCGCCCACCATCTCAAGCACTTCCTCGTTAGTCTTCCTTTCCATCCACCTAACCTTCTCCATCCTTCTCCACACCCACAACTCAAATGCCTGCAGCCTATTCTCGTCCTCCTTTCTGAGGGTCCACGTTTCTGCAGCATTCAACGCTACGCTCCATATTAAGCTCTTCACCAGCCTCTTCTTCACTTCCTTACCCAATGCCCCCGTCATCAGCTCCTTTTTATTACTATACGCCTCCTTAGCTAGTAACCTTAACTGGTAAGTTCATGCATTTCGGAGAGAGCTTTTTTTAAAAAATGAGGAATTTCTAAAGCCTAGATCACTTCAAAAAATAAGTGTGTCGTATGTATGTTTTCTCAATTATTTTTTAGAATAAATGATATTGTCACCGCGGTAAAATTTTCAGTATCACAAAACACCTTCCGTTATGAAGGAGTTTTTAACGTACCGCGTGAAAAAAGTCAAGCTCAAGACTTGCATAGATATTTTAAATTAATTATTTAGAATTTGTCTTATAAAAGTATTTAATTGTGCCATTAATGATGAATCACTATTAATCCATGCTTTCCACAGCAGCTGAAATTAATACGGATACTTCGAATATGGTCTCCAATATGACAATCTATCTCAAACTACTCAAGTAACTCACCCTTTCCACATTCTTCCCCGCAAGCTCGGCATTTTATTGCCTTTATCATAGCCTTCAACATCCAATTTCCCGATATTAACTGCAGGCAATTTCTCTCAGAAACTTCTTATTCTACAACGCCACGCCTAGCACTTTTCCCTTCACCGTCCAACATATTTTCGTCTCCTACCTTCTCGAAAACCACTCCTTGCAGCGGAGGCATTAAACAATAATTTTCCCCCGGCCTCCCGCCGATGGCCCCAGGTATACCGCTTAGGTCGCCCGCACAGAGGTCGACAGATAGGTAAACCACCCCGCAACGACCTCCTGCCTTCCCTATATCCACTCCCAAGCCATCCCAACGCCCTTCACAATCCACTCTCCCCCGTTTTAACACACACAAACGCACACCCAAGGGTGAGCAAACACCCCATCTCCCCCCTTCACTCCTTCCTTCTCCGCATACACCTCCACCTCTCCCCTGGGGTCCACTCATTGTGCGAATGGGTTGGAAGACTCTCAAGCTGGTAAACTCCCCGCGGGGCGCTCGAGAGATGGCAGCACCAGTGGTGTCGGAGGTGAGCAAGAGTGGGAGGCGCATGAGGCGGGAGGAGATGATGACACGAGAGGAAGATGACGGGCTAGCAGGGCTGCCAACGCACCGCCAATGCACCCACGTCTACTTTCCGGCCATCCTTGCTCCCCTACTGCCACTCGGCTACTCCGTTTATTAAGTATCGTTCCCAATCTTCCGACCGCCGCAAACTAGAAACACGTGCCTTTAGTGCATCAACTCTCAATACAATGAGACATCTGCAACCGCTTCTCCGAAACCCAACTACCGACATCACCCATGGAGCGACCGAAACCCGTTCATATCCAAACATTTTGCTACCTGAATGAGAGACACATCTCAAGTGACATCTACGTTTTGACAAATTATTTTACTTGGCGAAAAAACAAGCACTGATCAACAAAAGCCTCGTATAAACAAACATAATAATAAATATAATACACAATAAAGGTAAATTCCTATTTTCTTATTAATTCTGATGTGTTTTTCAAGCCTATAAAATAATTTTCGCGTTTAAAATTTGGTTTTATGATGCATTGACACTCCAAACTTTAATTTAAGACCGTTGCCTCGGGAATTACAAGAAGTGGTGCACAACCATATAGCAGCGACAACTAACTAGCAAGGAAAACTAAATAAAAAAGATAAAATGCGAAAAAAAAACAGGATTATTGTTTGCCCGCCAATTTTATTTTCGAATAACACAAGGGAGAGGCCGAAGTAAAGTTAGAACTCTTAAGCCCGCCCCTCTTTCTCAACGGGAGACTGAACACTCCGTCGCCGGCGTCGGCATAAATCGTCGAGATTATGCCCTTCGAAAAGGACAACGCGTCCACGCATACGAGGGCATATATCCCCACCCACACTCGGCAAGAGCAACACGGTACCTATCACACGCTGAAGCATCAACACAATCGGGGAGTAAGGTATGAGGCTTTACAATGGGATTTGGGGGGGGAGGGTTTCTGATGGTATTAATCCCTCTCATGTTCCATTCCGCAGACTTGCACACACACCCACCTACCATAAACCACCTGCCCATAAGGAAGGGCGTGTGCTGTCACCTATATTGGCTAGGCCTCCCGCGTCTCTCCGCGGGATATGATGGGCGTTCTCTGAAGGGTGGAGCGAGCAATATCTTTCCACTGGAATGGAGCGAAGAATGATCGTAAAGACTCAAAATTATGTACCGAAATAAAGTTATTAAAATAAAAGTCCAATCTGTCGCCTTCGGAACGCATTATAAAGGTTGAGCTACAACATAGAACGATCGAAACTCGGCGGAAACTCGTGATTCAATCCACACTGGTCTTCCTCTGGCTTATTTCTGGCCTTCCTGACCATCTTCAATGAAGTCGAAGGGTAAGCTGATATCAGCAGTAATCAACCCGCGTATTGGATGACTAAGTCACGCCATTGTAATTTATTTCCAGCCAACTTATTTTGGCATCGCTCATATTATGATTCATCTCACCATCCTTCATTTCAACCGGTAATTCTTTTATTTTTCCATTTTATATCGTTTTGAGGACCCTGATGTCTCCAAGTGAGCCAAATCAAGTAGCTTGTTTGTTTTACCGAAGAGAGTGTATATAAAATACATTTTTTCCATGAAAATCCAACATTTATGTCGCCAATAGAGAACAGGCTTTTACTTTTTATACTTAAGAACATTTTGCATCACAAGACACAACACCAGTCAAGAAAATAACTGAACACAGCGGTATAAAGAGGAAAATTAGGGAAATAACAACAGTGACATTCTGAATGAATTACACCGGTGAAGATAATAAACAAAAACACATCAGAGAGCGAGGAAACATAGGAAAACGAAGAGGTAGCCTATGGAAGATATGAGTTCACACCACCCGTGTCGAACCGATCTCTCTGACAAATTACCGTTGATGATCGATGACTAGAAAGCATAGGCGCTCGCAGGCGGGTGCAACGACGCCGATAAAACCGTATCATTCCAAACGCAACGCCATCTGCGAACGTGACTTCGAACTGCCACGAAAAGAATGAACAGGCTCGGTCCATCGCGCGCGATCTCTTTATTCCATTGCTCTGGCGTTCATAGACGCGGAGAGACAATGACTCACACGTCGGTTGGAAGCACGGTACGGCGTGTGGAGGGGAGCAGGGGGTCATCGACGGCTGATAATGCCTTTAGCATCGGGTGCAGAGGCGGAGTGATGTCGGTGCGGTCGGGATATTGGGCCTCGGGCAATTGTTCTCGACGTGACGGTCAGATAGAGAGAGCGCTGCCAGAGGACGAGAGAGAGGAGTTGAGGAAGGATGCCGGACGGAGGGATTGCGTGGGCGATAGAGCGAGAAGCGCGTACATCAGCGGGGATAATCCTTCGTAATACGCCGATAATGCTGTGAAAGAAGTGCAACTTGATCCGGCGTATAGGGGATTGGACATAGGGGGGGGGGATTACAATTTCACTGGAGACAGACGAACGATGCCGACACCTTGATTCCCAAAAGGACGTGAGGCCGCTTCGACCAGCAGAGAAAGGACGCCGGCTCAAATCTTCTGCAAATACCCGACAGCAGCGTACACAAGCAAAGGTATAATACAAGGTTTTTCCGCGCGATTACAAAGTGGATCATGGATAATTAGAGAAGGAGCGTGAAGCTATGAAATTCAACACGGTGCCTACAGCAAAAATTTCTCCGGCACTCCGTCCCACTGAGAGGGATCTTTTTCATTGACGGTGACAAAAGAGACGGTCGCACGTGTCATTAATCTTATTGCGCCGAATGGATTTCAATGAATTCCATCCAAAAGCAAACCCTGATATTTTATTGTTCCTAATCTTTCTAAATTCCCTTAATAATGTATCCCATAAAGTAAAATAAATTGGCTGGTTCATTATTCGGGGAGGCGACCGACAACTAAGGTCATTGTAAGATAAATATATTATAACACAGCCTTGACTGCATCCCTTTTTGTACACTATTTTATCTTCGATCGAGAATTGGAAACGAAAGTAGAATGGCACAAGTTGTGTACAAAGTTTTAAAGAATACTCGTCTCAGCGACAGGCCAAAATCCCTGTGGGCCCCATCATAAAATCAATTGCTTTCCTTAAGTCTTACCAGTACCAAAAAAGTTCCGTTTACAGGAATAGAATGAAAATTGACAGCCACACAAATGGTGCACACTCATCTCTGAAAAACTTCGCTGGGAGGTTCGAGGTAGCAAAAATACATCTCTAACAATATGAGGGGAGGTTGCGATATTTTTAAAAGGGAAACGACATGAAGGTTTGAACATGGAGATAAAAAACTGAGGTGGGAGTAGAGAACAGGGTGGCTAGAAATGAGTAATGGAGGAACTGGAAGAAAGAGGACAACAGAGAGGACGAAGACATGGGCGCGGTGATCTGAAGGAACGGCTTGAATTTCCAAGGGGCCTCCTCCCACAATGAAATATTTACTGGCTTACACTGTATTCGTGAAGCACCACCCACCTAAAAACTAACCGGTTTCGACATAAGTATTACAAAAACCAAGATACGACCAATCGAAAGCAATGATAATAAAGAAAAGGAACGAGGCTATTCGAGGGTTATTTTTTCCGAACAGCTATCTTTTCAAATTAAGACGGAAAACGTAACGTAATACGTACATCTTCCTTGCGAGAGAAAGCAGTAAATACATTCATGTTCCGCTTACTATACACGTCCGAATGAAACTCGAAAAAGGAATTACGGCCAATAAATGGAAAACCCTTTTCTTATTGGAATCTAACGGAAGAGAGGGAATATACTGTCCCTTCCCACACAGCTACGAGGTTGACTTAGCACCTCTACACACGCTATGCTGAGCGGCTTAAAGTGCTTATTTTCTTTATTCTCCACAAAAAGCAAAATAAATATAAATAAAAAACAACAGTAGTAAACAATGACTACCCTCGCCAACTGTCGAAGAGTTTCCGATCATTTAGTAAGAAGTCAGGATCAGAATGTAAAATTAAAGAGTTAAGGAAAAATTAAAGCATTCGGCCCAAGCGGCGGGGGTTGATTTGAATGGGTGGCGATTTTTGATGGTAATTGATTAACACCCATGAATACAACAAAAGAACTCGAGCGAGTGCTGAAAGACTTCCGTACCTGCAGCGGGGGGTGGCTCGAAAACTGTCATGTCGGGTTCCATTCTCTACTCATCGGAGGTGCTTGCTTGTGTCGCGATGCCACGAGTAAAACAGAAAGTACACAGCCAACGCAAAAAAAGCCTTGATGCCACCCACGAAGGTGGACGGCACATAGTTTGTCGATACGACACCCTTTAAACATCAGAGATTTGACAAGTCACGAGTATATCTCCCTAGATTCAAATCCTACTCCAGATGACAACATGCACACGATTACTCCACATCCATGGTATCTTCTGGTATTACCTCAACCTCTCTCATCTCCTGAAAGACCACGATACGGATACAACTTCTCAGTGTCACCGATTCGTACTCGGTTCCAAGATTTGCAGAATGAATAGAAGAGATATAGGGACAATAGTAGTGAATAGTTAATGAATCAGGAAACTTCAGGCGAGCATTAAATATTTCAGACTCAAATCACCGAAGGAGTCGCTAGCCACGATACGAAAAATCTTAGGTTACACAATGATAACGAAACAATATGAAATTTTTTGAAAATCATGGATGTAATCACTCATATTGCCGAAGCTCAACACGTAAAGCGAACACAAATCTTTAAGGTAATGAATGAAACTAAATGTATACAGGTTTGGACCCTCGGTATCATCCCGAAGGTCTGAAAGTGTGTATTGTAGAAATAATGCCGCGTGAAAAGTTTGACAGCGTTAGTTTCGGCTCATCTCACCCCTAAACAAATGAAACTTTGCATTAAAAAAACTTGAAACCGTTAGTTTCGACCAAGCAACGAACTCCAATAATTACCCTTAAGCCTCAATCCTCACCTTAGAGCTATCGAACTATTCCGCAGGTCGATGTCTTCATTGGTCGGCTGTCTTTTCGACCGAGTATTCCATCGTGCGCTGGGTGCGGTACTGGGAGTGGGGAGAGGGAGGCGTCCGTCCTTCGATGGGTGGTGGTGTCAAGTAGTCGGCGGATGTCCACCGGAGAGGAGTCGACGTCCGGTAGATGCTCTCGCGGGGGGGAAACAAGAGGAGAGGGGCGACCCTCCTCACCGCACGTGTCTCTGGTTCATTTCATTCCGATCCGCGGTCGCCGTCAAGGCCTCTACGGCGTGCAACACACGGATGCACTCCCCGTGTTTCCTTTCGGCCTTCTCTCCCTCGCTTATCGAACTGCACACATCTTTACGACCAGCCCAACCCGCGGGCGAGAAAGCGCGCACGTTCTCCTAGGTGAAGGAGTTGTTAGCGCGCCACCGGCTGTTACCTCCTCCTCATCCTCCCATCAGAGAGCCGACAAAGGTATGACGGAAGGACGATTGGGGAGAGGGGGGGAGAGGGACAGCAAGAGGAAAGACAGTGCACGTGGGAAGAGAGGCAATAGCAAAAAAAAAAGGTTAATGGGTTCGTTTGAATGACGGCGCATTTTCGCAAGCTGGCGATTGAAATTCAAATAGAGGGATATTCCACCGGCATCAACGATAAATCATTCGCCATAATCACGGCCAAAGGTGGGGCGCCAAATCGCAGCAAAACAAAGGAAGATCTAACAAACTTCCATTGTTAATTTTTTTAAAGCAGTAGATTTACCAGAACAGCAATAAGTAACATCCATAATTTTTTGAGAACATAATTTTCGCTCACTTGATTGCATTCCAGTTCATAATGATACATTTTCGGCAAGAAATTCAAGAGTCACATCACTAATGACTGAAGAAATTACTAGGTTTCGGCAATAAGTGGGTCAGCAATGACTATGATCAGCATTTACTAGCGTGCATTATGCTTCCGTGCAACTTTTTTCATTTTACGCAAACAATATTCTGCACTTTTTTCGTCCTTATCAAAATATATTCATTCCATTTCCAATATCGCCTCGAAGGCATGCGCCACCTAATACTTGAAAACGATAAGCATTCTTAATGATAGCTCATGGCCAACAAAATAGTGCCGATGAGGCTAACCACCGCTAGATGAAGAATGGTAAGTTGTTTTCGAGTGAATTTAAAAAACTCATCGTATCATATAATCATGCTCCACTGCAAATACTAACACAAGTTACAAAATTCAGACATGCAAAAAATATGACACCAAATTGGAACACCTAGGAAATTTACACTAGCATCAGACACTATTATGACGTATTTATTGCCTGCTTATATACGTTTTCTAATGCAAAACGGAGGACTAACATACAAACAGAAAATAAAGGGGCTAATTTTGTATGAAGTTTTTGACGCCATGAGAGAAAACGCACGTGTTAATGGAGCGCGAGGGAAAAAAAGACGTTTCAGAGGAAGAGACATGATGAAGCGGTCGCCAGTATTCACATTCTAACGCCGTCGAGGAAAGAGATAACATGAGACACAAAGAAGCTTTTCTCCGATGTTGTGTACGTACGAGCTCCAGAAAGCGAATAGCCGCGTTACCACGGCCGGGTTGCAAAGGGAAATGTTTCTGCAAATAAAAAAAGAGGAAATGATTGCGGGGAGAAGCACGAGCACAGAAAGGGTGTGTCTGTTCGGGTGAAATATGCGCTCGGCCAACACGACTTCTTCGTGCTCGACTTCGAGAAGAGTAATGCGCATGAACATACCCTCGCCCTCCAGGCCGCGGTGCAGACTTGTACAGCGCTGCACTTCTTTTCAAAGGATCTTGAAACAAGACGGCAAGGATAACCATCTCCGCCGTGGAGTGATTTTACTCCGAAGACGACCGAGGCCGGTATTCGAAGCGATAACTTGCACTGATTGCATTAGGGAGATGAACAACTCTTAAAATTCATCGCGAGGCCCAACCTCACCTTTGTCTGCTCAAGCCGGTAGAACTCCTGGTAGGGGGCTCCTTCGGTAGTTACGCTTGCCGCGAGAGATATCATTTCCATGTACAGAATAATCCCTTAATTGGCACGAATAAGAGGAATGATATCTTGCCTCAGTTGAATTTTGCCAGTGATAAGAGCAAAAACAACACTAAAATACGCAGCAAGGTTACAGATGACCAACAAGAAAACATGTACACTAAACCATTCCTATTGTGTACACATTTAAACACTTAAGACCGTCGCGTTAGCGTTTTGCTAAAGATAACTCTCAACCAGAGCCTCAGATGGATTTCGTCAGTGATAATGGCAAAACAATACTAAAATACGTACTAAGGTTATTGATGACCTACTAGAAAACGTGTAAACTAAACCATTCCTGTTGAGTACACATTTGAACACATAAGACCTTCCTGTTAGCGTTTTCTCCTAAGATAAACTCTCAAGCAGAGGCTCAGCAGACGCCAACTCAGACATTGAAATAACACAAAATATCAAGCAAAGAAGAAAAAAATTGTACGAGTAGTCATATACGGTGACCCGAATCAACATCACAAACGCACACGGATTCGAGAGCACGACGAGTTTAAAAAAAAATCAATTATGAAACATGGAGAGGAGGTCAATATGCAGAAAAAAATTAATTTAAAAATATAACCGGGGATTGTTTTTCCAACTTTTACAACCTCTCGAACGGGAAGAATGGAATGAGAGAAGCATGCGAAAAAAATATCTCACGAGCACGTGTAGGCAGCAGGATTGGCAAATAAAAAGGAGGGAGAAGGAAGCAAGAGGATAGGGGAGGCGTGAGCAAGCATGTTTGTACGAACGAGAGTTTGCCGGGGGTTGAGCTATTAAAAAAAAAAAAAAAATTGCGGGCGTGAGGACGTGGGCAAGCCGTCGGTTGGGCGCAAAAAAAAAATGAGGAGAGTCTGTGGGAGGAGAACATGGAAAAACGAGAACAAGGAGAAATGGAGGAGGGTGGTTTGGAGGCGGATGAGTGAGGGAGGCCTCAGCCCAAACCGGGAGGGGGGCACGCGGCTGCACTAATGCGACCACGGGGAACAAACAAAAATTGAGGAAAAAGGCTATGGATGCGGAAATACTTGCACCATTAAAACCACGAGGCTTTGCAAAATCTGCAAAAATTTCTCACCTAAGCAGCAACACCTTTTTGCATTAATGGTAAACATACTAGGATAATTTTCACATCAAACCATTTTCCTCTTCGATTCTTTATCGATTCCACTTAACTATTTCAGCAAAATGGAGACAATAAGAGTCGTACAAACCTACGAAGTTAAATATCACACATAACAATCCTCAGTTGTCTCAGGTGTCACTCCATGGAATTTACTATACCTTGTAAGTAAATGAACTAACTTTGTTATTCCACATAAATTTTATTTAAGACGTTTATCAAAGAGGGATTCGACGTGTAACATCATCTCCGTATTCACCTGATGATGACGTGCCACGTCGATACCCGGGTCGTTTTCAATAAAATTTGGGTGAAATAACATAGTTACTTCATTTACAAAATATGACAATGATTTCAACCAATACAGTCGCATCTCCACTTGTACTTAAGGGAGGCTAAATCTTCCACTACCTCAAATGATCACTATTTACATACATTCGTCATGTAACAATAAAAAGATCGTCCATCAATTTTGCGTACGTTAAGGTAAAAATGTTCTACTCTGTGCAGGTAAAAAAAAATTATCCTTTAATCGTTACTGCATGGCAGTGGGTTAAAAACTATAGTAGCAGAAACTCCGGACGTAGAGTCGTTCTCCGAATTCACCGGATGAAAAACTTCATTCGATTATATACGTAATTCGCTGAAAAAAACAAAGTGGAATGTAAATTTTTTTATAAGATTGGAGCAGCTTTTCATGATCAAACGCAAGAACGGAGAGAGATAAAAGAAGAAAGAAGATGGAAAAAAGGTAAATGATGATTCATATGGCGCTAAAATGTCAAGACGAAGCGAGAAATGCGTGTGGAACCGAAACTATTTTTTACAAGTAACCTGAAAAGCCAAAGCACTCAAAAAGCACAGAATGGAGGCTATTGTGAAACCTCGGCACGCTCGGAAAATGAAAACATTGCCATGAAAATAGAGGCAGGCCCACAGGAATCCGAGAGAAAGCAGATGAAAATTTGAGCACCGCTTCAGAATATAACAGCTATATAGGAAACAAAAGTAACATGAATGATTTCTACAGGGGAAAAAGAAGAGTCCAATTGCAGGCCATACGGTATCATCTTCGTACGTCGATTCTCGCAAAAGAAAGAGACTATAGACGCTGCGAATACTGAGCATGTAATTGTCGAGCCAATTTTTTCGGATTGTTTTTACAAACTTTCCATTCAAAATTCGGCAAAGAAATGCGATTTTATCGGTTTCGTAAGGTGAGGCACAAAGGCTCTGACACACTCGCCACTGACGAACGGGCTGAAAAGCAATGTCTGATTTTTACCTTGTCCTCAATTATTCCCAAGGAATTCGTCGGATGTAAACTCAGTTCGTTAATTGGTAGGGAAACCAAAAGTAAAACGCCCTTTTTCCAGGATCCAATGTAGTATCAAATCTATCATTTTCCCAAATTGCGAGCTACTCCCAAATTTTATAGTACGATTACCCGAACACAAACCAATTCGAGAGAATAAACGAGGGTAATTGTATGATAGCAATAAATTCGGAGACATAATTGACATTTTTAAATTTCAGAAAAAATGACTCGATAGCATTAAATAAGAGAATCCGGCCGGCAGTACCTACTTTAGATTCAATATAATAAGCAACAATTTTAAAAGAAATTACCAAAATAAATGCTGTCCCCTTATAAATAAATTTAATAATACAATGAGTGACTCCAAAAATTTCGACTGCAAACACGAAATGCAAATCACAGACCAAATAAGCTATTCCACATCGAACTATCCAATGCAAGAGAACTGTTACAAAGCTAATCCCTTTTTGTTCCACGCATGGATCTTTTTCACACTAGTATCGGCTTTAAATAAATAAGCATGGCGGACAATGGTCGCTGTTATCGTCAAAAGGTAGATCAGTCCTCTTTTTAAAAAAAAAACATGGTTTCGACAATGAGAAGAAACTAAAGCTATTCGAGGAAATTGGATTTGAGCCAATCCTTTTTTTTACCGCGAACCGGTATTTAAAAAATCAATAATAACCGCATATTCAAATAATGCGGCCTCCATAATCCTTGAAACGAGTTTTCGCAGGAAAAAGAGGGCCTAACAAAAATTGGAAAAAATTGACGAGCAATAAAAGATAAAAAAGTCGATTCTTCCGGAATAAAGGAGCTACAAGGCAAAAACATTGACAAAATAAAACCATGCAAAATATGTCCAAAAGGAGTAAAGAAATAAATCTATCGAGGAGGGATGAACATGGTATATGAAAAAAATGGGGCGCAAAAAAATGCGTTTTCTGATGAGTTTTCGAGGGAATTGTAACCCGAAGAAGTAAAGCCAAAGAGAAAAGAAAAAAAACGTGGAAATGGAAGAAAGGATGAAAATTTGACGAGTTGAAAAATGAATAAAAAATTGGGCGTGGGAAAAACATGATGACTTGAACTAAACGAAAAAAGCAGCATATTCAAGCCATCTAAACGAGACGGGAAAACGGAGAAGTGATAAAAAAAAGATCATAAAAATTGGGTGTTAAGAAGTGGTAGAGGAAGAATGAACAGAGAGGATGGAAGCAAAGGTGTTAATTGTATAAGTGCTACGAGCTTAATAGAAGAACTAGGATGGGAATTACTATCAGAACGCAGGTTAAAATTTGGGTTAAACCTTTTAAGTAAATTCGAAACAGAGTTGTTCACAGATGACGTTATATATTGAGAACCCCTGGTTTGATCATATTAACAAGATTAGAGAGATAGATTGTCGTACCGATATATTTAAAATGTCATTTTTCCCTCGTACTATAAGAGAGAACAATAGGCAGCGTAGCAAAGGGATAGGTAGGTGAAATATAGTTAGAGTAGTCTGTAGTGCATGATGCATGTAATAACAACCAATTATCCCTTTCATATTATGTAGATACTAACCATCTAGCTCCATGTGACCCTATTTTCTAGCATGTCTCATTTAAATATCCTAGTTGCATGTCAATAGTGCATGTTTGGTGATCTTCACCCCCTGCCACACACCCTCGTGGTGGCTCGCAGGGTATCACGTAGTTGTAGATGTAGAAAGGAGAGAAGGATAGGAGTGTTAAAAAAATTAAAATACTTCGTGCAAGAGGAAAAAAAGGACTAGAGAAAAATTATTGAAGCAACAAATCCATAGAGGCTGAAATATATGGCAGATGGGAAAAGAGACGAGACTGGGAAAGGGCAGAGAAACAAAGTTCAAAAAAAGGGAGGAAGAAAACGAAGCAGTGAGAAGAGCAAGAGTATAAACGTGAAAACTGTAGGGGAAAGGGAAAAAATTAAAACATTTGAGACAGGAAAAAAACACCAAGTTGTACACAAGAGAAAAAAATCAAAACAAAATCATCAAGGAAGTTGAAAAACGGGAGCAGAAAAAAAGGTGTGCAAGAAAACGGAAGTAGGAAAAGAGTGAGCTGGAACGAGAAGCAGCGATGGAAAAAGAGAACGAAGGCAAGAAAGGAAGAGAGGATTGAAACGCGTAATTTTTTTTAAACCGAACAAGGGAGAGCGAGGTCGGTGGAATAAGAGAAAAAAGGCACACTTAGAACGACAGGAGAAAATGAGAGCAGTCGAATAGGGAGAGAATGAACATGGAGAGGAAGAAAATAGGGACAGACACGAAGGAATGGGATACGGAGAGGGCGGGAGATAAGGATGGTAAGGGGCGGGAGGCTGAGAGTGTTGGGGATGTTTTATTGTCAACGAGAGGTGACGGCGCGCGGCAGTATTGCGACATCCACCAGGGGAAACAGGGCCGGAAAGCGTGTAAAAAAAAAGGAGAGAGGGATTTTGACGGTGGATAGAGGAAGAGGAAAGCGAAAGAAAAGAGGAAGAAGAGGGGATCGGAGGAGGGATGCAAGGTAAATGGAAGGGGAGGGGGAAAGAGGCAAGAAAGGAAGGAGATGAGGCACGCGGTATGGAGAGTACGTAAGTGCCTGGCTGCCCGCCCGAGAGTGCGAACTGAATAATTCATGCGAGCCATCGTCAAAGGGAAGAGATGGACGGGAGGAGGGAGGGCGAGATGGAGAGGGAGGTGGGCACGAATAAAATGGAGAGGTGGCACATGATGCATCTGGATGGAACGAGACGAATAGAGGAGGAGGGGTCGGGGAGAGTGTAGAATACATAAAAAGAACAGGGGGAGGGAGGAAGAGGAGAATTTGAGATGTTGGGGGGGGAACGGTAAGGTTGAAGGGGAAAAGTAGAAAACGTGGTGGAAAAAGGGAGGGAGCTTGAACGGGCCAAGGGGTCGAGGAGTTTTCTTTTTTTTTAAATCTTTTATTTTTTTTAGAGCTAGACAAGGACTGACAAAGGGAAGGAGGGAAAAAAAGAAGGAATGCCTTCACTCTCTTCAGAGAACGCAGCGGATTTAACCCTTCTTTTTCACGCTTTGCAGCGCCACCACGCCAGAAAGAGATAATCCTCCTCTCCCGACTCGCTTGGCTCAAAAGGCCTCCCCTGTTTTTTTTCCTCCCTACTACTTCACCTTTTTTTATTTGACCGCCATCCCGCAAACCAAGTTCCCCAAAACCAAAAGGCACGGGAGCGTGGTGTTATTTTTTCCCACCCTCTCGCCAAACGATAACTGTGGGACATGCGAAGTGCATGCGAATGGAAGAAAAAAAACCACGGGTGTGTAAGAAAGGATCAAGCAGCGGTCGCTTACAAATGTCATCTCGCGGTGAACGACTCGGCGCTTCGGACAGTGTATACATACCATTTAAACGAATCGCTCACGTTTATACCTTCTGCGCAGTTGAAAAAAATATACACAGGACGCTCGTTGACAACACTATCCAATGACATATCGTCAAATGTCGTAGCCACAATTTCCCATGCCGGATATACCATCTTTCAGGTCCCATTTCTTGCCCTTCCTCGACCGTCATATAGAGCGAAATATAAATACATACTTTATGGCGGCTATTCTGGCTTCAGCAGAATCCACTTTGTACTAAAGATCTCTGAAGTTAGCCATAAAAAATTAAGGCTCAAAACCATTCATACAAAGTCATTCCGTCGGATGCAGACCGCATCTAATGCTATTGCGTCTCATTTTAGACACACTGCGCTTTTTGCTTCGCTTGCAACCGCCACACTACTCTTTCCAAGAAAGATTTTACGGCATCCGCGAACAGAAGTGATAAAACTTGCACGACCTCGATTTATGCCTGTTTTCATGTCTACTTAAATGATCCTGCAGTAACTCCGCTTCACTACTTCTCTGATACGTCGTTTTATGGCTTATTATCATGCGCCATTTTGTGTTGGGATTTCGCAGACTATTTTAACACCGCTTAACAAGCAAAAACTCGCTACAATTTTTTTCCAAAACGGAATGATCGGGAGTTTTTTTTTACGGCTACAGTTTCGTACGTATACGTGAATGATCCAGGATAATAAAAAAATTACGAAAAAACAACCTCCATCATGCACTCAAATCATTTTAAATAGCATTTTTATGGACAACACATTAATTTTTTCAAAGAAATTGCTTATTTGAAACAAGCATTCCTTTCCGAAGCGATACATAGTCATGAGTATATATTAGAGACAGTAGATTTTAACTAAGCATTTCCTCAACATATTTATGGGTAATATTCATTCACTGCAGGTCTTCCGACTGCCATAGGAGCTGAGAGACATCAAAGCCGTCGAAGCACACAATAAAACATTCAAACTCTACTACATACATTTGAGTTTTCAAGTGAGTGAAAAAATGTTTTTGGAATAGTAAAGCTTTCTCGGTTTCTGAGGACAAATGGTTACCTCGGCAACGGAAAACATAACTAAATTCCTCTCCCCTCGCAATATTTCACTCCTAGAAACCCCATTCATCCCGTCTCCTTTCATCGTTATCACACGTTACCACACTCATGCTATCCGACTCAACATTCTCCACGGCACGAATCCTACCTACAATGCACGAAAACCGACAATTAAGGAGACAAAAGGAAAGGTGGGAAGAAAAAAAACCTGACGAGAGCCGCACACACGTTCGGGGATCTTGAAACAGCGACCACGTCAACCGCACTTACGAGAACGAGACGAGCACACTACGAGTAGCTGGAGCGATTTTCGTTTATGTAGGTATGAACTTAAGCGAAACTTTGCATACCTATGGGCACTTGTAGAAAGGTAATAGAAAGGACAACTTATGTGAATAGATGAAAGTGAAAAAGTTGCCAATTTAGTTTCTCGACAATTTGGGGCAATTTGAACACATAACCTTATGGTAGTTGGCATATTTTTCGTTATAGTTTGATTACATACGAACAGATTATCCCATAAACGCGAAACAAGTTTCATTTTACTATCATGGTAACTAACAAATATCAATGTGCCATTCCGAGTAAAAAATACGCGTACTCGCATGTGATTTTCACATTAACATCGAATTTCGTGCCGTAAACCCAAGTCAAGGTAATGCTTTATTTGAGACAAAATTTAAAAAATATAATTCTTGAACCATTTATATTACTCCGTGCACGTTTATCTCCGCCGTATAAACATATGTACACGAGTGAAGTATGGTCCAAGAATTTTTTTTCGATGCCGTCAATGATGAATGCGTTGGAGATGTAGTGCGTTAGGCAGGGATAAAGATAAGCCTTAAGATAACGAAGTGATGAGATTCCCTCGAATCAGGAAGGCGGGGCATATCATAAGGATGGCAGGCCACAAAATAGAGAACGTCGAGCAGTTTACGAGTCTTGGTAGTACTTTGGAGTAGAATGTGTTTAGTGGTGGGGACAGTAGATGTAGAAATGCCATGGCTAAAGAATCATTTTGAAAGAGGTGGGAATTGATGACGGGGCGTCTGAGTAGAGACATAAGGAAAAGACTGGGGAAAGCCCTAATATGGATAGTGACGCTGAAGGAAATATATTCATTGAGAAGGGAGGATGTACGTAGACTTATGGCGCTTGAGATGTAGAAATGGAAAAGGATGGAGCTAGGTGGAGAGAAGGACGAACGAGGAGGTATTTGACACGGCCGGAGAGGAGAGGAAGCACGTAGCGGAGGTTCGGTGCAGGCAGAAGAGATGGACGGAGAGCGTGGCGCAAGTAGAGGAAATGCTGAAGAGGGTAACAGAGGGGAGAACACTGGAGAAGCGCGGAAGAATACAGGAATTATGGACGAAATAAAAACATGGAGACGATATGAGGAATTCAAGAGGGATCTAATGGCGGGACATCCATAGGAGTGAAAACAGAAATATGTGCCAAAAATAGCGACGATAACGACGATTGCCGGCCCCGGTGGCGGCGGGGTAAAGTCCTCGCCTGCTAAACCGAGGGTCGCGGGTTCGAGTCCCGCCTGGGTGGGTTTTTCACCACCCAGGGCGTGAATGTATGTCAAGTTCTGTTGGTCCGGTCCCTGGAAAACCTAATGACAGGCTCAGCAGCCTATCGGGATTCCGGGGACATAGGGCCAACAGAATCGTCCGGCAGCAAAAAAAAAAAGATGAATGCTGTCAAAAACCCTACAAATCAGCTGGAATAATACTAAACTAACTCGAAAAGTTATTAAATTGTGCACTCATTGATTCACGATTAACAGCTCCAGCCACCGTAAGGAGAAAAAGCGAACAATCAAAGAAAAGAAAACCTTACAGGAACCGCACACGCGTGAGGTCATTTTGGAACAGCAACCACGCGCACCAGTCGCGAGAGAGAATTAACACCAACACCGCCACAACTTAGAGAGGAGAGAGAGAGAGAGTAATAATGAGGGTTTTGGTTCCCCTTGACTCGCCATTAACGCCTCGCGCGCTGTAGGAAGAGAGGAGAGGGACACAAAGGAGGGACCACACGTCTATGCGGGCGAGAAGAGAAGTGGCTATTACGGCGGAAATGGAGTTGTCGCCTTCTTTCTCGTCGCCTCTATCACGGGGCACAAAGGAATCGCCTACGACCCGCCTTCCCGCAGCATCGGAACGCGACACTCGTCCCGCTGCGGTTTAAGGCCGCAAGGGGACGAGAATGGGAAGTCGGCTGCCGTGAAGGTGGTCGGCCGGTCGGTTGCATGGCTGTGGAACGCGATGAAAGGGAAGCTCCGGGAGCTGAAGAGACAAAGAACGTTCGGGACCACTGCGCCACTGGCCTCGTTCGTCACGCCCACGGAAAATGCACACACACGCCGCGGAGGAAAAAGATTGTGCACATTCATTCATTTAGTATTCTACCGATTGGTAGGAAGACTTCAGGGCAGGCTCAGAATTTGTTAAAAGGACGGAATGAAGGGAGGTGGGCCGCATACCCAGATAAACAAATAAATTATGTCGGTAGATATTAAATCTCCTCCATTTAAATCGGCCTGGACCGGTGTATAAACCGAATGATAGTGTTACCTTATAGCATTCCCCAATTAAGGGTCAGGATCTAACTTTACCACAGGTAAATAGTTATATTCTAGCCATTAAATCTCTTGATTTAAGTTCCTCATACACGCATAAACGTGATTGCATGACATGTAACTTAGTGGAATCGCGGCTTAGATGGCGAATGAACCGCTTTGTAATTTCCCACCCTTTTTATCCTATTCCAAATCTGATTATAATGTTGTAACATCAAAATCGGTCTGTTACATTTATAAAGTGTGGAAAATTACAAAAAGATTTAATTTGTTCCTCCTCACAAGCCTCCTCACACTTCCATATTATATCATCCTACGTTATAGTTCTAATTCTCCGCCGCATTCTTGCTGACTGATTATTTTTCACTCCATCACACTCACCAAATACCCTCACATCACCATTAGTCAGCCATTCACCTTTTACGTCCACCCATAATTTACGCAATTAACTCCCTTACACCTCCCACCATATTTAACACTTCTTAGTTTGTCCTTCTTAATTCCAAGATAACCCTTAGGCGCACAGATGACAAAAGAAAATTCTTACAAGACTATCAAAACGACACGATTACCTGTTGTTCAAACACAAATGCCAGCGAATAGGCTCGCACAACAAATATTCATATTCCGCATTAATTTTCACAACAGAAATTAACAGGAGACACGACAATCATTTTCAAGGAATCATCAATTATGGTGTTCATTAGAACTTTGTTTGGTTTTAAGCAACAATAAGGTCACAAAACATAGGCGAATTTGGGTATTCACCACTGATACAAATGCATTAAAATATGGAAGAATTTATAAAAAATAGACTCTATAGATTATTTTATTTTAGTGCGCACACTCATGGAGTAAACAGATACACTGACGACGTTTTAAACTCGACGATGGAGTCCTATATTTCTTAAATCATTATCGAGCCTCATACATCTTCCCCCAACCGCAACAAATTAAAACAGCGGGAAAAAAAGAACCGTGCTCTTGACTAATTTTTCGACTCAAGTTTATCCGTTCCGCCGTGAGTTTCAACGGGAGTTGGTTGATTTACTTTTTATTTTTGACGGAAGATGCATGGACGCCGAAAGATCGGGTCACGCAAACACAAAATAAAGAGAGGAGGAAAGGCCTTGCGTTCTAATTTACGAAGCATTCGCGCTAACTACCGGGCGCCACTGAATCACGGGGGCAGTCAAGAAAGAAGTCCGTTTCAAATCCACGGGCGCATGAGGCAAATGAGGGGGGAGAGGTTTGTCACGCAGGAAGGAGGGGAAAGAGGCTAGAGAAGTTGAGGATGGCCGACCGTATGGCATGCATGCAAGTAGAGAAATTCAGAACTGATGTTTCTGTTTGAGGCTTTCGCAGCGCTGGATTGCAGTTCTCTCCATTGTTTTCGGGTTAGCTGCGTCAAGTTTTATTCAGATGACGTTTCGAGGCCTATGCTGGCCACATCTTCAGATCAGGTCTGAGTCAGGCACTCAGACCTGATCTGAAGATGTGGCCAGCATAGGCCACGAAACGTCATCTGAATAAAACTTGACGCAGCTAACCCGAAAACAATCAGAAATGATGTTTCAGAGCGACACAGAGAATATTATCATGACGCAATACTACATTTCTAGGCCACATAGAAGCGATAAAATAAGAGAGATACATTGCCGAACAGATAGGTAAAAAAAACTTGTCCTTTCCGCGCACAATAAGCGACCACAATAAAAACTGAGCTCCACTATATACACTCCCGTAATAAATCTCACCATTCACCTCCCAAAACCTGACATCTTTCCACGCCTGGTGACTTAACACCCACTGCCGCACGCCCATGCAGCAGTTCGCAAGGAAGTATGTAGATGTAGAAGTAAGGATGATTTCAACGATGGCCAGTTTTTGCACCGCTCGGATGAAAATTCAGGGCTCCACTCTCTAAACGATCACAGACTAGGGCAAAAACTTTTTTTAAAAATCACCTACTTAACATACTTAACGGACCAATGAGGAAAAGGAAATAGCGTTTTTATTGAGTCCGGATCAAAGAACGAGACGTGAAAAGTAGAAGAGAAAAAGCAGGCGTGGAAGAATGAAATCGAGTTCAACTCCAAAAAAAAACCCTCTCAATAAATTCAGTAAAAAGAGACATAAAACCGATGGCTATCCGTGGTGTCCAAATGCCACGCGTTATTGAATAAGGTCATTGTGTACGAACACCTGGATGATTTCATCCACTCCGAACACTCCGGTCGTGCTCATAAATTCTTCCTGCCACCCTTCAGATACGACCCCGAAAATGAAACTGGCTCCGTCCAGTTTTTCAAAAACATTTCCACCCAAAGTAATGAGGAAACATAAAATAGCCACATAATTACCAATTCAATGGAAAAAATGGTCCCGGGTAACCGCTAAAAGAATAATTACCTTAACAAGCCTCGTAACAAGGTTAACACTAGTGTGCAAACCCAAATAATTAATGCTAGGATAAAAACCTCCAAATCTGTAGACTTCAAATAATAACGCGAACGTAATTATTTCTGTATTTTTTTCAATGCAAATACTCTCTCTTTTGGGATCAAATCCCTTTAAAGGTCTTGACTGATAAAAATACATTATACATATCAATATTGGCATATATGCCTGTTTATCCCTGCGTTATCCGGTTAAAAGTGGTCAAAAAGAAGTTAAAGTACTAAGACGCCATCCTACATTCAAGGGTAACATACATATATAGGAACGCAAGAAGGAACAACTCTGAAGTGATTTTTTTATTTCAATGTTGAAAATAAGGAATAGCTCGAGCGAATAAATACAAAATTATTATAAGGGAATACTTCTCAAGGCGTAATAATTATATTAGTACAATAGAGTAGAATACGATTTAAGAGTGCGCCAGACTCCCCTCATTCTGTTCAGTTTTCCACATTTTTTTTCGTAAAATAAATGAAAAAAAAAATTGACCGGACGCTCACGAAGTCGGGGAAGGTAGAGCGAGCCAATGCACAGTGGGCTGAAGTCGAAAAAAGCTGGAAAAAATTGCAAAACTGGATTTTTTTAGTCTGGAAGTTGAGTTTAGGAATAGTGACTCTCCAGTTATTAGTGCATATGATGAGTGATTTCATTTTTCATAGTTCTTGCGCATCAAAAATATACAATAATTACTAATTGGCGTAATAACCCCGCATTGATATTTAGAGAAAAAATTTCTCATATTTTCCATTTGTTACCTCAAGATATCTTCTTGTAAGTGCTGCACGGCGGCGGTCGAATGGCAAAAATGTTTAAATGCATTATTACGGCAGTTATTGCGAGTGAAAGGAGTGAAATATTGAAAAGTTTCTTCCACACAGGCACCCAAGGCATCTACGTGTAAGATAAGGTACATATAAGCAATGTCGAGGAAAGAACGATTTTGGGGTTTTTGGCCAGTTTTTCGCGATACGGTGTAATTCCGCGATCCACTGTGCGATGGTTAGACGCAAGAGTACATCCCTCTCTCGTTTCCCTGGTTATAAAACCCACCTGCTTTTCCCTTTCTTTCTCCTCTGCACCCTTCATCTTCTGCCTCATCCACTCTCTTCTCTTTCCACTAGTACCCTCTTCTCTCACTTCAACCCTTTCACTTCCATCCCCCCCCGTCAACCCTTTAGACTCCGTATCACCGGAATCACCCCTTTCCCTCCACTCCCCGCTCCTACGACACACCCCCCGACCACGGCCCACTCTCACCACCCCCCACTCCTCAGACCCCTTTGCCCGCACACACCTATTTACCCGCGCAGCTCGGGAGTCTAATGAAGGCACTTTACGGCCGCGCCGCTCGCCTCAACTACCCACTGCCACCTCTCACTCCTGCACCTACACACTCTCTCTACTGAGCCGCACAGTCAGTCCATTCCCTCCCGCACCACACTTCACAGCAACTGCCAACACCAACTAACTCCCCTCCATCGACTTCATCATTACTGGTCGTTTAATCCAGAGATTGGTTGACTGCAGCCCTCCATCCTTCCCTACCCAACGCTAGATATTTTTTATACGGGAGCGCTAGTTTTTTAATTTATAGTTGGCTTACTTCCTGTTAGCTACTTTCTTCTTCATTTGCCGGTAGTAGTCATCCCTAGGCCTTCCTCACGCGATGGACCAAAGGGTGTGTCCAATCCATCCGGTTCTTCTTTTCTGTAGAGTGTTCCACATGGTCCTTTCCTCTTCTACCCTTCAACATAATTTTTCATTTCTTATTATAGCCGTCTATTTTATCATCAGCATCCGCATTCAATACCAGGTTTCGATTGTTTCTAGTCTGCTCTGGTCTACTTTACCAGTAGTCCAAACTTCCGATCCCTAGAGAGCAATGCTCCACACGAACGTTCTCACATACTGTTTCCTCGTTTGTGGTCCAATCTTCTTGGAACACAGCAGTTGTCTATTTACCATGAACACTTTCTTAATGGTTTCAAAACCTGGTGTCGGAGAATGTTTATGTAATCCACCAACTTCCACAACCTTGAGAGGTTGATGTTTTGGTAGGAGCTGGAGAGATCATACCATCTAGATGTACTAGCTAACTAAATGAAGTATATTTGAACTAAGCCATCGTCGGGCTCGGCAAACGGGAATACCCTCATAATGAGGATCAAGAAGACACAGTAATACCAATAAATTTTATATTTAAACGACCATGGTTTCAATGTATCATACTCACGTGAGGCGAGTTGCAATGTGTCATCTTCACCTGAGGATGATGCACGGCTTTGAAACCGAGGGCGTATAAATATTCAACTTCGTGGAACTGCAATGCTCACTTTACCCTCCTTGTGCATCATCGTCAAGTGAATAACCCAAAGCGGGTGATCTCAGCTGTATTCTCTACTAAATCACGCTTCACTTTAAACGCTCTCCGTTACACACCTAAGTTTCGCTTTCCCGGAGAGGAAATACCAGCACTTACACTCAGGCGTACACATTCTCCTGACACCTGTCCTAATTTCATTCCACGATAAAACCTCTGTGTTCAAAACGAAGGTCTAATATATCAGTGAGGACACAGCTCACCACTTTCTACGTTCAACGGCTAGTCAAATTCACGCAGTGAGTTAGGGGAACCAGGTCTTATCTCACGGCCGACTGTAGCTTTCAAGAGCAATCAGGTACCAAGGATATTTTGCGGCTTGAAATTAACTGTGTAAGTGTTCTAAGAGTCCCAAGGGTTTGGATTCAGGACTGAGATACAAAATTTCTTTGGTAGTAAAAATAACTTTAAAATAAGTTTTGAAGTTTTTAACGCATTTCCACCCGTCCTTAAAACCACTACCGAACAAAAGCTTAAGGTCGACTGCTTGGGACCCGAGACCTTTTTAAATTTTCATAGTGTCAGTAGGACTTACGCCATTTCAAGTTCCCGAGACTCCTAATCATAACTGCAAAGGGATAACTGCGCCCCTGAATAATTCAACTCGATCTTAAATGCATAAGTTTCCAGAGAGAGCTACATTTGAGCTCCGCAGGGCCAGGGAATCAACGTCCAGCATCACGGGCGACGCGCGGCAAACAGCCGGACGCCACTCCAGGAAACGACGCGACCGTGATGAATATTACGGGATGAATTTAGGAGACAGGACGTGGAGGGGGGGGAGGGTAATCTCGCCATGAACGCGGCCCGCAATACATTTCGGACGCCGACTCCCGGCAAAGCAGAACCGGGCGGAACAGAGATCCATCGATGCAAATTGATTTATCACGCGGGGCAACGTCGGAAACTGTTTTCGTGGGGGATCCAACCCCTTCCCTCAACCCCCCCCCCCATTGCCTCCCTCACTCCAGCCCGGACCGCATGCGCCAAATGTCACTTTATCGCGCCCGAATGAAAATTAAACCCATACCCTCCCTTCCCCTCGCCGCCGACCGAGCGATGGTTGACAGGAAGTTTCATTGCTAAGTAATTTCGGGGCGTGAGGCATTCATCCATCTTGTGACACATCAAATCTCTCTCCTATTCCCCCCCCCCCCTTTCAATCCGGTCGCCGTTTCATTACGCGAGTGATTCCTCCTCTCGATGATAGCTCTAACGAGAGGCCGACGAGCGACCGAACGAACAGGAGAATGGGCGGGTGGGTGGGGGGGGACGTGGAGGGGGCGTGAAACACTGAGGAGTCGACACCGCCCGGATATCGAACTGCGGATAATGGAATTAACGGCGCGGCGGCACTCGTTCGACAAAACCACCGCGAATTAAAATTTAAAAAACCTGACCATGCCCGTCGCTCGTCACGCAGGCGATATATTATAAAACAAATACATACTTGAGAGCCATGTTCGACCTATAACTTAAAAGTTTGTCGCAAGCCTTCCTTTGTCGAAAAGTGCCCACTAAGCCTCCCGCATACGTTAAGTAGAGCCTTTTTACTACACACACACACACACACACTCGGATTGCTTTATGAATAATGGGGCTGAACACTACCATGGCACCAGAAGGAAGAATGATAGACATCTGTTTCAAAACAATTGTGCCCTTCGTAAAAATAGTGGCAATGAAGAGTTATCTACAAATCACGATAAACTACCGGGCAATATGAACAAAACAGGAAATATAGAAAATTTCTAAAGTTGATGAACAGATTTTTAAATACCAAAAACAATCACCCTTTGTCTATGAGTTTAAACACAAGAATAACTTTTGTGAATCTATGTATTCAAATTTTGACTGTATTCCAAAGATTGGTACATGACATATTATGACCAAGAGGAAAACATAAGAATTGCTTTTATTTCATCTCATGTATAATGAGAAGAAACATGTCTCCATTCGATGAAACAACTCTCACGATAACCCGCTCCAGCAAAAATGTAGGAAGACAGGGCCTTCCTTTTGCTGTTAGATGAACAGAAGTTTTTGTATTGGGACGCCGTTTTCTTAAGTCCCTGCTCTCTCACTAAAATACCGCATCCAGTGTGTTCATGCTAAACTCAAAATTCACTATCCATTCATCTCATACGGTCATACAGAATGGATTTTCTTTCTAAAATTAAAAGTTCCAATTTAATTTCTAATCATCGACTCGCCTTTTTAACCCGAGAGAATCGGCTTACTTCCGTCACTGAGCAAAAATATATGCAGGTTTGGCTGTGAAATATCTCCACTATGGAAATATAAAATGCGAGGTAAAGGTGATCGCTAAAAAATAAACAATCGCCAAATATAGCCTTGTGTGCGGTACTATGTATATCGCATTACAATTTAATTCATCTCTTCCGATCAACAGACACAATTCAAATCGAATCAAAATCGCCACTGCATATCTTTACCGCAAGCGGCTATTTTTAAGAGCGACATAAAGATTTCAATATCACATATATAATCTAGGTACCGTTTTCATACGTATACCGATACAACTCATCGTCATGGCTCGCCTCGTAATCTTCGCCGAGGACTGAGCATCGAGAGGACTTTGAGGTGGCAACGCAAAAGCCAAGTGAAGGAACTAATGCCATGAGAAGGAGAGAGAGAGGTAAAGTCGTGAAAGGAAAAGCGAAGAACGTCAAGATGACAGCCAGGAAAGAGCGTAGGAATGGAGGAGGGGTCGGGAGGGAATGTATTCGAGCGAGGGAAAGATAAAGATGGACGCAAAGAGGAAATGACAGAAACGCGCCGCACAGCGAGACGAGGAGGAGGAGGAAGAAGGTCGAGATATAACGGGGACCGGTTGAAGGGCGTCGCCTGTATTTGCGAGTCTCACTTCGGGAGAGGAAAAGGGTGGGAGGGTGGAGTACGCGAGATAGAGGGAGGAAATGTAGGGAAGCGAGATGAGGATAAAAGGGTTAAGGAACTGCGTTGCGAGGGGTTGAGTGTAGGGGGAGGCAACAGTCGGCCTGGTGAAATGGGGCCTGTTATTTATTTATCGTCGCACGGCTCAAAAGCTCCACTACTCTCTTCCCCCTTCTCGCTTTGTGCCGAATTACGGCTAACCGAGAGAAGATGATGTAACCATGGCGATTAATAATGCAGAAATTCCCCACCGGAGAGAGAGCCGGCGCGAGCGTGCAAAAAGGGTTTTTTTTGGCAGGGGGAGGGTGGGAGTGAGAGAGAGAGAGGGAGAGAGACAAGTGACAATCGAAATCATAGTCGAGCATTAAATATGAACGCGCCGACAAGAGCGAAGCGTCCTGCGCATCCGAAAATCCTCTCTCTCTCTCAAATCTGATTTCTTTTAATTGCAGCGACACACGAGGAGGATGATTTTAATCACCGTAGCGATCGACAGAGAGCTCCCCGACAACCGCTCATCCTTGAATCATACACGGTTAGTAGGGGCGCGCGTTATTTTCCCCGACTATCGTCACGCGAAATGTCAAACAGAGGGCCACGAAATAAAAGGGGTCGATTTTACTTATTCACTTTTATTTATTTATCGCGCTACTTTGAAACAAAATGAAAGCAGAGCGCAGTTTACGGAACGCTTGTCACCAGTTGCCATACTCCTCTCGCGAAGGAATCATTTATCGAATCGCTCATCCGAGGAAAGCCTCCCATCGCAAGATTCAATTTTTAATCACAGTGTTATCCACCCATAATGCAAACACATGTATCGTTGCCGAGAAAGCTTCACTGAACACGTCAGGTGTTTTTCGGTACGACAAATGCTGGATTATGCAACGATGGGAGCATCCCCAGGGGAGCCGGGAAGGCAACAGGGAGTACCTATATATTTGGCAACAAGGTAGACAATCTATTTATTACCCATACGATGCATTCATCCTTATCCGCTATCGTAATTACAGGGGAACTTCAATGGAAAGTCATTATGTCTCGCTTTACCGGTAAAATCCAGCCTGCTTGTGTCGGCTTCAATTTATACATTGATCACAAGGAGTACCTATTTGAATTTCATGAAGTTCTCCTCTGGAATTCCGCGGGAATTTTCACCAATGTACGCAGTAAATTTGACCCAGGGTCCACATTATCTTCATTCATCTTAAATAAATAAAACATTAAACGATATTTATGGTAAATGTATGGAACTTATGCAAATGCCAAAGCTTCATACTTTAAATTTAAAGTTTGAAATAATAATTTGAACAAAGGAATGCAGGATGGAAGTACTCGCTTTAGTCAGGGAATGCCTATTCGATTTAGAAACAGAAGGAAGGGGAGGCACACTTGACGCAATGAAAAATCATAAAAGTATAGCACAAAATATAAACAATATTATCATTTGATTCTTTCCCAGCGTATAAAGCTACTGAAGTCTCCACGGGTTTTCCACAAGGTTTGGTAGCCGTTGGCCGACGTTTCGATGGTCTGGTGGAAACCCCAATAAGACTTCATTAATAAGCAATAATAGTTAAAGTTTAAGATTTTTTAAAATATTTAATAGGTTGCTAGAAATACTCGAAATTCAGAAAAATCTCCAAATCAGTTGCTCCTAAAGGATAAGAAATCAATGGGAAAAACACCACCATACATTGAGTAAGTAAGCAAATAAATAACGCGACTATTAATACAAAATTACGTAGCAATCTAGACGCCAAAGAAATAAATACCGACTAAAACAACAGTAGGCACAAACGGTCATGATTTCGGAACGTCGCTCCAGACTTCAAGCAACACACAGCTACATCGCTCAAACGAGAGCTCCCTTTTCGCAAACCCAGTGAGAGGGAAGCCATTCAACTTTTAACGACGATAAATGAAACGAGTCAACAGGACAAGAAAGCACAAACATCTCCGGAAAAGACGCGCGGGAAGAACGCCCTTTGCGAGTTTTTAAACTCACAAATACAGGGACACGAGCACGCATATATGACGTGAGAGGCGGAGGGAAGGGCAAAACGCTCGCGACAAACGCCCGGAAACATTAGAATATCACTTTGACAGTATCGCGCGTTTAACGAGACGCTTGGCGACGAGGATGGAACGAGAAGATAGCGATGGGAGGAAGGATGACGGTAGGGAAGAGGGAGAACGACGGGGAAAGGAGACAGGAGGATGAGAGAGAGAGGCGAACTCAGGCTGGGAGGAGGATAAGAGGGAAATGGAGAGATGAAAAGGAAAAAGGGCAAGGGTACGAGAAATGAGCCGAGTGGAAGACCGCCCAACTAAAACAACTTCTACACTTTCTTCTTTCATTCTTTATTACGTACTCACTAATTTAATCTCATCATCATTAGCCATTCAATCCGAAGAATGACTGACTGCAGATTTCCTAATCTAATGCTGGGTCCTTCACTTCCTGGTGGCTCTTCCAATGCATATATATTATCTGCTCTAATCTGAGGTTGCATATTATATTGATAAAATGGTACTATAAGATTGTTTTCCGAGGAAAACATGGTAGAGAGTTAACTTAATCTATTAAAACCAAAATAAAGGCCGTTTCACACGTCAGTTGTTTTTGTACCCGAAAGAAGAAAGATACATAAGCGTCGCACTTATTTTTCGAATCGCACTGAAAATCGAATTCGACGCATTCATCGAAAATGGTTGAGCTTTTTTATACGATAATACTTAGGCCATGATCTCCAAATTTGTCACGATTTCCAGCACTGAAATAAATTTCGAGCGAAACGACTGCAAAAGTAAATATGAGAGTTTAATATGCCCGAAGACAAGACGAAGGCTGGGGGGATATGTTTGCAGAAGAGACTGTGTTCTGCAAATACATTTCCAAAGAAGGCGCAAGTATCGTTTTCAGAAGAGGAAAATAGATGGAGGAGATCGTGTAGAAGAAGGTAAGGGAGGATTTTAAAGATGAGAAGCAAACAGGGAGGCAAGGATACTAGATAAATAGATAGATAGATATACTTATTTAAGTTCCGGGACATTCTGTCCCCTGGAACATTTGCAGATTATAAAACAAACAATAATCAACAGTCTCGTTTGTACTGATAATTTAACAGCAGAGGGTTGCCAAGACGTTGTTTTAACATTAGTAGTAAGCATAAGCACCAGCTTTTAACAGTTGAACACATTTTAGTAATTAAAAAGACAAAAAAACGAACAAACAAAAATGAGGTCTTATGATATAAAAATATTGAATACATATAAGTAATATATAAAAACCAAATCAACTGATTCATTCATCTGCGTTAAATCATAAATGCGATACATTTTATATATCATTGATTTGCACGGTGGTTTATTACAGGCTATTACAGACAAGGACTACGGAGAGAGAAAAACGAGCCATAGGTCAGGAAGTGTAGCCGGGAGGAGGAAGAGAGATGGAAAGGAGAAGGCGAAGGGAGAGAAAGAGAGAGAGGAGAAACCAGCCGAGTGGAAGGAATGAGGGGGGGGCGTTAGGCTGTAGGGGAGGGGGAGGAAGAGGAGGGAGGCAGTGAGGTAGATGGGAGGCAAGGGAGAGAAGGCTCTCTTAATGCCTCAATTAAGCTCCCGGTTGGCGAAACAGGATTGGCAATTACACTTGACGCTTCTCAGATTACCCCGCCCTTCCACATCATCCCCACACCCAGCGTACCTCCATACAAGCCCCCCCCCTCCCCACAGCCACCCTCCACCTCCGACACGAACCCCCTCCCCCCAGGGGTTCTCCCCAGATGCCCATCCACCCCCCAACTTCCCCCCCCCCCCAGTAACACACTCCAAGGGTGAAAGGAGAGGGGGGGAAGAGAGCGAGCGGAAAGGAGTGGAGCGGGAAGGGGTGGGAGGGGTAGGAAAGAGGGAGGGAAGGGGGCTCCCCAGCCTCGTTCCGTCGCCAACAAAAACTCCCAACTCCCAAAACTCTTCACCTCACACTCACTTACTTCTATTAGATTTAGAACTTACGTCCATGTGAACTTTTCAAGCTTCTTGAAATGCCTCTACGGGTTAGCTATCCTCAATGTTTGTATAAACTGCTAATCGCGCGCTCACTATAGAGGTCTATCTTTAAACTTCGCATACATTAGGTTATAATATGTGGCGTAACAGTTCGCCACCATTGTAATAATTTTACAGGTTGGCAGTTCTGCCTCGCGCGGAATGTCAGAACTGGGAGGATATTGTTGGGGGATAGGATTGTTGAGGGAAATTACGAGGAGTGAGAGGAGAGTTATGTTGGGAGGTCAGAACGTGCGGAGAGGGAGTGGAAAGTGTATGTATAAGTGGTGTGTGGAGGAGTGTGGAAAAATCAAGAAAATAAGTACGAGTTTCGGGAAGTAGAGAAAGTGGACAATTCAAAGTGGACCAGGACTATAGCCAGAAAGAAACAGAAGTGGGACGTGATTTGGACGGAGGTGAGGAGTAAGGAAGGTTGATGTGCAAATGAAGCATTACATGTGATACGGGTAATAGAAAACATTGTTCAATATAAACAATAACGTGATTGATGTGTACACATTTGTATTACATGTGACAAGAGTATTAGAAAACACTGATCAATATAAACAATAACGTGATTAAAGTGCACAAATTTGTATTATATGTGACTCGTGTAAAGAAAACGTTGCTCAGTATAAAATAAACAAGTTAAAAATATGGAATCTGAAAAATGGAATACGGAAAAATATGGAAAAAATGGAAAAAAAAGTTTTACGGAGGAAATAAGAAGTAGAAAATCACAGGGAAAGGGGCAGCCTTCAAGTAAAGTCAACCAACCATTTACAGCCAAATCTATCAAAATGGGCTAAAGGAAAAGATTTTTAAAATGTTTTATTAGGAGTGTTGCGCTATATGGAGCAGAAACGTGGACTGTCAGGAGGAAAAAAGAGAAATACATAGAGTTTTAAAATGTGGCAATGGAGAAGAATGGAAAGGTGAAAATGGAGTGATAAAGTGAGAAACGAGGAAGTGCTGGCAAGGATGAATGAGAAAAGAAATATTTTGAGACCAATAAGAAAAAGGAAGGCGAACTGGATGGGACACGTCCTGAGGAAAGATCGCCTGCCGAAAAGAATGTTAGAAAGAAAGATCTAGGGGAAGAGAGGGAGAAGACGACGATGGAATAATATGTTGACGGATTACGTTCCATAGTTTGAGGCTCAACTATGTGGAAGTTGAATTTCACAAATGAAAAAGTAACTTGGTTTTCTTCCACAGATTTATTTTCTTGGTACAACATGTTTCGACACAGCGGTGTCATCCTCAGGTACGCCGCTGAATCGAAACATGTAGAACCAAGAAAATAAATCTGTGGAATAAAACCAAGTAACTTTTTCATTTTTGTTATGTTGACGGATATTATAAATAGAAGAAGTTGAGGATCGAAGAGCAGAGGGAGGCAGCCCAGGATAGACGATCATGGAGGGAACAGCACAATTGAAAGCTGTCTGAGGATAGATTCACCTTAGAAAAAGATATTACGAATGTAAAGCTGGTTCCTAACCCGTCGTTTTCCATTTTACCCCAAAAAACTACAACGAACGCTGAAGAAGACGACTGAGGTCGCACCCATTGGGGGAGATGGAGAGAGCATTACGGCATCAAACTGCATCCTGACACCCGAAATTGCGACCAAGCTGGTTATTCTTACTCATTCCATACTTTCCTTCGTATAAAACAACGGAATGGATGATTTTTTTAAGTATCCTACCGGTTAAGGTAGGTTCCGTTGAATGTCAGAGAATCTCCTCACAGTTTACTACACTCTCTGGGGCCTATCTCACTCTAGTCTATCCCCTTTCGCCACGGCATACGATCTGTCCTTCTTCGGCCCGTGCATGAAATCTATTCTCTTTCTTCCCCTTCCCCGCTTGCCCAACATCCTTCCCTCGATCACATCCATGAGCAACCCATCGCCCCTTACTACATCGAATTTCATTAAGAAGTGTCCTTTCCTCCCCCGCCATCTCAAGCACTTCTTCATTAGTCTTCCGCTTAGTCCACCTCACCTTATCCATCCTTCTCTACACCTACTCAAATGCCTGCAGCCTATGGTCGTCCTCCTTGCTGAGGGTACACGTTTGGACGTACCACTGGATGTAAGGCAAAAATATCCACCGTCTGTTTAAAATTTTATGTAATCTTAACAGTGAGTAACTCTTGAAACATATATGGGATATAAATTAGTATCAGGCCTGATGGGTCAGAACGTTGTAGATATAACAACTCCTAAAATATCGAAATTTAGGGAAGCATCGCCAAACACATCGTTGAATATGGTTTTCCAAGATGGTATATTAAATTTTTTTTAAGCAGCCCACATAAAATATACTTTTCCAAGCCCTAAAATCCCAGATCTACATTCATTTGCAGGCACTCTGAAAATTCGCAGCCCGTTGTAATTTCAGGTGTGGGACGATTTCCTCCGAGCTAAAAGCCAGCTTGATCCAATTAAATTCGAGCTTTTATTCCAACTATCGTCCACATTTCGAGGCAAATGCAACATTTATTTATATTCCAGTCTGAATTTTAATTTTCGAGTTCGAAAAAACACTGAGGGGACCTGATAAAATTTTCATGCTATCTATAATCAAACAAATCCCCAACCAATTCCGGTTCGGAGAGTCTGCTAAGCGCGTCGCTTGATAAATTCGCTCGCCCAAATACAGTCACGATTTTAGAGATAGAAGAGCAGGTAGGGTGGTAAAAAAAAAGCATTAACAACGCGCTAAAAAACTAGCAAATACCCGCATTATGGTCCCAAATTCGTGTCGTTAGCAGCAACCGATCGTGGAAAGCCCGCAGGTGATGTAATGCGGTGCTAATCGAGTTGTTTAGCCAAAAGTTTAAATCGTTTCAATTTTTTTAAAACATCGTCGTCCCCCAATGAAATCACTCCAATTAACCCGCCGGCAATAAGGTGAAAAACGTATTAACCCCCATAAATTGGCAAAGGCGGGGAGAAGGGGGAGTCGTTCGGAGCGTGACGTCAACGCGGATGCAGGGAAGGAGAGGGGGGGAGGGGTGGGGTAAGGGGAGCGGAGCTTTGACTAGCAACGCAGAGGGGACGATGGGAGTGAAAAAAAGACGGCGCGACGCAATAATTAACAGCCTCCAGGTAACGGTAACATCGCATCGGTTTGAACCGAGCTCAAAGGTGGAAAGAGCAACAGAATTCCGCGAGTTGTTTTCCCCAGTATTTGGCCGCGAACGGCTGGGTTACAAATTGCCGTGAATTCGAAACGGGCGAATGAATGCATCAACATGTCCAGACCGAGTACGACGAGGAGCACGAAACATTATTCCAACACTGTTCCAATCAAGACTTCTTTTCAATTCGAATCGAGATATCTGCCTTTTTATATCAACAAAATACCGCAGGATTCAACCTTACAACTAGTTGCGAACGATGTCAGAGCTCAAACGGTGCATAATGCCGCGTTGTGTCTCTCCTATAGCACACTGAAGTAATTCCTCCTCAAGTCGCACTTCGGGGTTCTAAAGAATATTTTTTAAAGGCGCATAAAAGCAAAAAAATATTTTTTAGCAGAGGGAGTGCAATGAAAACGTTTTGCCTTCGCCCCAGACCTACGGAATCATATGCCTAACTCCCCAATAAGCTAACCAGTAGGCCAATAAGTCTACATCACGCGAAATAGGTCCAAAGTATCACACCAAGGCAATGGAATTTGCCACTAAAAACAAAGACCAAAGATGTCTTTCTTGATAAGAGATATCCTCTCTCTCTCTCTCTAGATAGATAGATAGGATATTAAGCAATGGACAAGGTGGTGTTCTAGAAACAGTGAAATTCAAACGAACGGAGAGAATTAACAACGAATCAGCTCTGCAAAGAGCCGAGATAAAAATGCTCAACGAAAATCTTTGGGGTAAAGAGAAAAACCAGATGGATTGGACACACCCAGAGGCATAATGGGTTCGGGAAAAACATAACTCAAGGAAAAATAAGGGGAAAAGTCCCCGAAGGATGACCCATGAATGAGTTCATGGACAAATAAAGAGGCAAGTAGTATAGGGAAGGAGTTACCGGGAAATAATGGAAATAGTATTACGCAGGGAAGGGTGGAGGGCTTTAGTCAACCAATCATAGGACTGAACGACCAAAGACGAAAAGAGACAATCTTATTGAATACAAAACGGGACATTATACACTTTTGAAAACGAAAATAGAATGAGAAAGGAATAGGAAACTAACCAAGGAATACAGCTTAGGAAATACACCACAAGGATGTAAAAATGAAAACTAATCAAGGCGGGAAGAAAAGGGGCAAGCTTACAGGAGAAAATGAAAAAAAATATGCATCGACCGAGTCTTCAAAGTGATGAATGCCCATGACAAAAGGAGAGCCTCTAGCTTTTCCGACATGCCAGGGACGAATTCTATCACGGAGGGAAGAAATAGATTTTGAAAATTTACCTCAATTCCTACTTCTCCGACCTAACATCAGACACCCCTGCCACTAACCACACCCTACTTTTCGCGTGGGGAAAGCGGGAGGATAGGGGGGTGCGAGATACAAGGGCGGAGCTATAAGGGAGGTGGCTTAAGGCGGAGCGTGTAACCTTCGCACAAGACACGGTGGGACCGCTTAAGATCTTGTTAGGGTCGACGTGGCGAGAAATAAGAGCCGCGCTCGCTCGGGTGAGTTTAATGGCGTCCCACGGGGTGGGCGGTTAGAGGAGGCGAAGTGGAGCCACCGTCGTTGTCATATCGGAGCAGTGTCATCTGGCGGTGGTGAGAAGAGACGATACGGGAGGCTGTCATTATGAGAGGATGGGAGTGGGAGGGACGTGGGAGGAGATATTAGGGCGGGATGAGGTGGCGGTGGCGAGGCAAACTAGGAAATTAAAACTCCCCATTTCCCGTTTTTAACTCTCCTCCGGATTTTCATTCCTCTCCAAGACGAGGAAGTAATCTGATACGGTTGTCGTGGGAATGTAGGCAAATCCCTTACCACACCACTCGATGAGCTTTGCTATAATTACGAGTAGTTTACAGATGAAAGCCAGGTATCACACGTCCCCCGAAGGCCAATCTAAATTTTAATTCTGGCTAAGCCATTTTATCCATTATCATTCTAACCTCTCAAGTACACCTCTATAAAATGGAAATCTTTTGCCCGCCTTTGTATCAATCTAACACCGGTTACACTCTTAGCCTTACTTGAATCTATCTTTCCCCTGCGCAGCTTACGAAAAATTCTACATAAAAATCAGTTTTCAGATTGCAATTCCCCCGGTTTATATTCCACAAACAATATTTATGACTAAACTCCAAATTTCTCCGAATTCTATAACACTTTAGCCACAAACATATCTCGTCGCATTTCTACTTCAGCCCATGTCTTGATACTATTTGTTCTTTGAATCGTTCATCAAGCTTTAATGAATTACCATTCCCCCTGTCCTCATCTATCATTCCCGTGAAAAGAAAACCAATATGATGTGGCACCAAATGCAAACAACAGGAAAATGAATGAGAGGATGCACAGTGTAGATACATACATTGTACACGTTGATTCGCCAAGTCGACATAGAAATTAGTCATATTTCCGAATAAAGAGAACATGCTTTTTTTCTGAAATGATAGTTGTAAATAAATATATTACAGATTCTTCCACAAGTCATTAATTCGACTTAACAAAACTAGTTCCGATCAAATTCATCGGAAATATCGGGGAATTATGGCAACAGAACACAACGGTATACATATAACCTCCGATTTCTCTAATATATGTGCTTGCTTCAGATTCGAGTTGCACATTCCTCCATCAACTTCCAAAAGCTTTCCTCGATGTTATTGATTCAGACCGCATATATACGCACAAACTGTCAACATAGTGAAAACACAAAAGAATGCCTTTTCCCCGACGGTTATAGCCAGAGACACCAGAGGAATACAGCAAATACAATTTTTCAGACCAAAGCGCAGACAAAGATATGAAAATTTTCAATTTTTATTCTCTTAACTTTTTGTTCGTTAGGAGATGTTTCCTCAATTATTTGAGTGGACCGCCGATCTATCTTTATGAGATAAATTATTTCTCATCAAGTACATTTTTTGCGCAACACAGAAAATACCAAAATTTCCTAGCGACGAACGCTATCCAACGTACAAGACTTCTGTACCACGTCGCGGCACGATACAATTATCAGGATGCGGACACAAAAGTTTTTATGTCACGCAGGTATTCGCAAACACGACTACAATCCTGAGTAACGCACATGTAACAGAACACTTCAGTCATCTCATCTACGAACCTTCTATGGTATGGTGACGGCTCGGGTCAAAGCATTGAACACTCTTTAGAGTTCTAACCAATCGGCATGTTTCCACGCAATTCTTCACTGCTGACACAAACAATGCATTCAATGGATTTAGGCCGAACATTTCCAACTTCGAGATATAAGTAGCGCTTCGAGGAACGATAACGAATGACATCAATGGGGCACATTACAATCACAAACATGCATGAAAGAATGAATTCATACGGGCTTCCAAATATAATGAACCGATATAATTTTTCCTGGGAAGGTTAAAAACATCCACCCAGCCATTGGATGCAAATTGGATGATTTGACCTCATTTTCGTGCAGGGAAACTGAACGCAAGCGATACAGCGTGATCGTTTCTTTCCCTTGCTATTTTCCCCTTCAATTTCATGTGTATTCCGCTCTAATCAGTATCGAGTAGACACAATTTTGCTGATAACAAAATATTTTTCAACAAAGGTTCCCTTCCCAAGCGGAGAGAATGATTAACACGAATCATCGAACTAATACGAGTCAACGCGAGGCGTAAATAAAAATACACAGAGAACCGCAAGTGCTGTGAGCGCGCGAGCGATGTAAAGGACACGAACTCAAATTCGTGAACGTCCGTCTCTTAACTAAAAAAATACAGACCTCGTTCCTCTTTTCTTCCGAACCGTTTCTCCCCTGGGGCAATCCGTCGAGCAAAACGCGAGTACGATTCGGATGCAATGAGAGATCGCAACAACGGTGGATACATTCCGAAGGAAAAAAAAAGCATCCGAACTCCGACGATATGGGGACAAGGGCAGCATAATCCAGAGAGGAGCTAAGGTTATTTTCCGGCCGGGAGGAACCTGAATTTGGATAGGAAAAAGATGCATGAATAACGGAGAGAACCATCCAGTAACCGAAAGGAAGAAGTTTGAATTTCATGCCTCGCCCCCCTCTGCACTCAGTAGGGGTCACAACAAGATGACGAGATTTATACGGAGAGTGGGAGAGAGAAGAAAAAAAACGAGATGAGATAATGTAAATACGAAAACGCCATCCTCTCTTTTTCTCCAGAGACCACGGGATGAAACCGAGGCGGTTGAATCAACAGGAAGGAGTGGGTTATAGACAGACCAGAAGGATGAGGAAGGAACTCGTATTATTCCGGGCAGAAAATATTAAGGGTCTTCATCCCTTTCCGAAGACCGAAGCAAACGAGCGTTGGACGGAGAGGAAAAAGGTGAGTGAGGGGAAGGGAGGAGATAGGTAGGAAGAGAGAGAGACGGGATGAAACGTGGAGAGGGGCGGGGGAGAGAAAAGAGACAGTAGGGGGGGGAAGAGAAGGAGGGAGATACCCCCGACCCATTCGATTAAGTGAGGCTTCCTGAACCGACGGTCGACCGCAAACTCTGGTTCGCGCTCGGATCGGCTGGTGTAGTAGTATGTGTGTGTGTGTGTGTATATGGGTCGTGGGGTTAGCGAAGCGTGGAACACTCACTGCGGCTGTGGTAGAAGTGGGGGATGCGGCTGGAGGCTGCCATGATGGAGGAGGGGGGGAGGGGAGAACGAAGCCAAAAGAGGAAGAGGGGGTGGTTCGAGAGAAGAGCGGAAACGCGAGCAAAAAAAGGCAAGAGGGTTAAAGGGAGGGAAGGGAAGAAACGATAAGTAATATTTCCGATGGGGGATGCACGCCGGAGTCGAGGAGGCACTTCGCGGAAGGAGAGGAGATTTCACTTACATCTGGGATGGATATCGCTTGATAAAAACATACAAATACAGACGCATAAAAAAGGAAAGATATGTGGCGGAGAGTTTGAGGGAAGGGAACATGGGAGGGTTGGAATCAATGTACGCATGACTTTGTCCACAGTTTGGACCCCTTTCTTACCCACCATAGCAACGCTTGTGCTGAAATGAAATGAATAAATGCGATACGTGACACAGATGAGATAACGCAGAGCATCATTTAGTCAAAGGACAACGCTAAATATATCTCACTGTGGCTTCGTGCATTTTGCGAAATCATGTGACGGTCAATATTCGAAATGAAATTTAAAAAAAGCAAACGCGATATAAATGCAAAGCAAAAATACATCGATCAAGTGAGATTCTAAATGTAATTCTAAACTATAGACACCTCATATAAATCTAAAGTTGCTATTTTATGCCAGCAGTATCCTCAAATGTTCCGTACTTCGATACAATCTGTTCATAACATATTTTAGAGGACTGATCAAGCCGTAAATCAAACTAACAAATTCCCAGATTAATTAACAATTGAGCATTGTTAGCATGTACTCAGAAAAATTTAGAGCACCATATGTAATACGTATTCGATTTATTTTTCAAAAGTGGTATAACAATGTTAAAACATTCGTGAGGAGCGTAGCACTTTGTGGATCGAATGCATGGACATTTGGAAAAGCTGACCAGAACAGACAAGAAGCCTTCGAAACCTGGTGCTGGAGGAGGATCCTGAGGATCAAATGAACGGACAAAATAAGAAAGGATGAGGTTTACAACTTGTAAATTACAAGAGAGTAGAAGATGAAAGGATCATTTGAAACACCATACAGAATAAAAGAACCAGAAGGATAGGACACACCTTGAGACACAATGGGTTTGTGAAGAACATAATTGAAGGTAAAATAGAGGGAAAAGTCCCCAGAGAAAGACTCAGGACTAAGTTCATGGACCCAATAAGGAGGAGAGTACATAGGAAGAGATTCCAGGAGGTAAGAGAACTAGCATTAGATAGGGAAGGGTGGAAGGCTTCAGTCAACCAATCTTAGGATTGTGCAACCAATGGTGATGATAGTATAACAATGTCGCCGGCACGAAAAATGTTCGAAAAAAAGTGTCTGAGTAATGTAAAGAATGCACCGCAAAAGATACAGAATAATGAATGAGGCACATTAGCGGACGAAAAATGAGAGATAAAAACACAAGGTCCTACAGAAGACTAAGACCGGCTTGCAACAAGGGCCGCGCAGAGCTGAAAGCAAACCAATCATCACATTGATGATATCACACCAGGAAATGGTGATACTTCGCGATAAATCGCGCCACAAGAGATGCGATACAAACATTGAAATTCGGTTCCAAAAATCCGAATCCGACATATCTCCCAAAGTTCAGGAAAAGAAATCTCCCCTCCAAAAGATAGGGGAGCAAAAAAGAAAAAAAAAAGGATTTCCCTTCAAGCAGTCCCCGATGGAAGTTCGGTCCTCACTCTCCCGAAAGACTCTCCTCCCCACAAAACTAACTCCGGGAAACCAAACCAAACCGACCCCTTCTCCTTGTTCCATCTTTCACCTCCTCATCCTTTCCTCGTTCAACAACGCCCCTCCTGCCCGAAAACCCCGGTTCCCCGGCCGCGGAAGAAGGAAGGGGATGGCCTTTCACGCTCAATCGCCGAAAAAGCAGTTCCATTTATTGCGATCATTTTTCCAAAGCGTCGGCACACGGAGAGGAAGACATCCATCTTCCCGGCCTCGTCCGGCCTCAAACCCCCGCCAACCTTCCATTCGTTCTCCGTGCGACCCTCACTTCGTCCTTCCCCTTCCTTTCCAAGAGAGATTCGGGAGGGGGGAAGCTTGCACACCATCCTCTTTTCCGTTCCCCATAACAGCTCCTCCAACAGATCTCTAACTCCTCTTGATATACTCTCTATATCTCTCTCTCTTCCCACAAGACGAACCAACCAGATAAGACACCGCGCTTCGTTAAAAACTGCTACGAGGGAACATACTTCAGCGTTTCACCGCATCTTCAAGGTTTAGGTAGGGAGACATGAGATATTTGGAGGCCACACTTAATTTGTTTGAGAAATTCAGAACTGGTGTGTTTCATAGCGACAAGAGAATATAATTTTGACGCCACATTACATTTCTAGGTCCCACAGAAGGTTCAAATGAAGGTGAGGTGGACGTCGAGGAAGACTAACGAGGAAGTGCTTGAGATGGTGGGCGAGGAAACTTTTGAATGAAATTCGAGATCGGCGGAGTAGGTGGCTGGATGAAGTAATAAAGGGTTGCTCAAGGGAGGGGCGACGGCTTGCTCAAGAGTGCGATGGAGGGAAGAATGCTGGGCAAGCGGGGAAGAGGAAAAAAGTGAACAGTTTTAATGGACAAGATGAAGAAGGGTAGATCGTATGCTGAGGAGAAAAAGGATATAATGGACCAAGATAGGCGCCTGAATGTGTAAAAACCGGGAGAGAATTCTCTGACATTCAACAAAACCTACCTTAACCGGTAGAATACTTAAAAAATGAAAAAAAGAAGAAGTTCGAAAGCCTGGACCCAAAGTACCTTTTGCAATATTCCGAAGTACTTCCATAGTAAATGACACTTTCCTCAATATAATAAACCGAATAACATTATGCTCTCCTGCAGTTTGCTTACTTTTTATATATTTCCAGTTTGATACGATATGAGATGGTGTGCAATCAGATGCGAGGTGCCATATAGTTCGACATCTTTCGATTCTTGATGTGATGTAAGTACTACAATACGATACGCGAAGCCATGCGACATGAAATGCAACGTTGCCTGCGCGGAAATCCAACATGTGGTGACACAGAACGATTTAACATCACAACACACGATGCGCGGTACATTTTTCGAGGCAACATTTAACATAAATTTTTAAAAGTTAATATGAAAATAATACAACACTACCCTTTTACCCCGCAAACACTCGGTAAATCTGTGCTTACACTACCAAAACATTACTGCCTTCCTTCCATCATCACTCTTTTCCACCGCTGAGGAGGGAAAAAAAGGTAGTCAGGGAGGACTTCCTCACCCTCCCCTTTCCTGAGCCTTTTCTTCTCCTTCTCTTCCGATATCCGAATCCCTTCCTTCATTTTTTCTCTCCTCGGAGTCCATTACGCACGCACACAAACGCACTCCTCCGCCAAAAGTGCCTCAAGAGCTCACTCAAAAAAAAGTCGGAAAAATATTTGAAAATAAAAAAGAGGCATTGACACCGATCTTCGTGCCAAGGTTGGCAAGGATGGAGGAAACATAAATCCCATTGTGTGTTACAGGGAAGCGAAAGGGTGATGAAGAGTTGAAGGGAGGCAGGGAACACGTAGAACCTAAAGGTCGGCAGGATGTGAGCGAAACGATTAAGAGAGGCGCGAAATGCGGCGAAAAATCACCGTCAGGTCGGCGAACATATACTTTTACCACGAGAACGAGAATATAGGGGAAAATTGAGGAGAAGAAGTTAAGGATACATATATATATCTAAAGGAGGCAGGATGTGAGAGAAGCGTAAGAGTATGGATAGGCGCAATCGTCGTGCCGGAGTCTGTATACTATAGTCTCGCGACAACGAAGACGAAACCATCGAATTTATAACGAATTCCAAGATAAATAAGTACAATGAGGAACTTAAGGGCCGCTAAAAAGGGTAAAGATTGAGTGCCTTTCGAAGTTCAAGATATTAATGAGGCGTGGGACGAAGGAGATGTGCCAAATGTGACGATTAATCATCAGTAAATATAAATTATTTACTCAAGAGATGAAGGACGAACGGCGAAAAGTGGAGTGGATATTTAAAGGGCCTCACAAAAACTAAAAAAATGAGTACCTTCAGATGTTCAAAATAAGAGCAAAACGTAGGAAGAGAGAGAGAGAGAAGCACAAAAATTGAATAAATAATAATACACACCTATATTTTCAAGAATTCAAGGAAAAAGATAAATGTTGATGGTAGGAATTAGAGGCAAACGTGTTTATTAAAATAAGTAGAATGCGAGCAAAATGTATAGGGAGGTAGCGGAGCGCGAAACGCTGCGAATTATCATGACAGCACCGGCGAATGAATTTCCCAGAGCGGGAGGTTGAAATTTCGCGTTGACATAAAAAAAACAAGGGTGACAGAATGGAATGGAGTGAAGGGTTGGCAGGCTGGTGACATCCGCGACGAGTGGTGAAACTCCACGCACGCATCAAAAGATTTACAAGCATGTTTTCCAATGACGAAATAAAAGTCGACAGCTTCAAATAAAGCAAAATCGCTCTAAATTGAAGCGGAGCTTAAATTTTATTCGCGAAATAAACAATAACGACGGAAACAGATTATTTTGTACACCGTGACCCTAACCATCTCGTTAAAAGCTAATGAAAATGGGTAGGTGTTCTGTTGCAAGTAGTTACTATATTATCTATCGGCTAGCTAGTTTGTTCGTGAATAAATCGGTAACGTAATCTATGCACGCACTCTACTGGTGGTATGATTTGGCAACTAATGGAACAGTAGTTGTCGCCCTCTCCTTAGAAAAAAGGGGGCACATGTATTTGGCTATTCTTTTGATTTTAGGCAATTGACTAATTTGAATAAAAACACGCGGATCAGCTTTCTACATTATTATCAGATCAGGCAATAAAATGAAAGGTGGTAAAGTCTTTCTATAATCCTAGCCACAACGTCCGGCCAACATTTTCAAACATAAATACAGGATTCTTTCGTAAAGTCCTTGAATGCCATGTTGATCACAGCTATTAGCCATTATTATCAATCACACATCAAGCGAAGAATTGCTCAAGCTAAGAAGGCGTTCATGGGAAAAAGACAACTACTGTGCTCAAAGAAGATAGGACTAAAAACCAGGAAACAGTATGAGAAATAATTCGTGAGGAGCGTGGCACTTTATGGGTCGGAAGCATGAACCATTGGAAAAGATGGCCAGATAAGACCTGAATGCCTTCGAAAGCTAAGGTTGGAGGAGGATGCTGAAAGTAAAATGGACGGAATGACGAAGTTTACAGAAGAGTAGAAGAGGAAAGGACCATATGGAACACCATACAGAAAAGAAGAACTAGATGAATTGGACACACCTTGAGACACAATGGGTTTGTGAAGAACATAATTGAAGGTAAAAGAGAGGGAAAGTAATAGCCCAGAGTAATACCCAGGAGCAAGTTCATGGGCCAAATAAAGATAAAAGTACACAGGAAGAGATACTATGAGGTAAGCGCACTAACATTAAACATGTAAGGGTGGAGGGCTGTAATCAATCAATCTTAAAGTATTGAACGACCAATGATGATCAACCACGCGATAAAAGGAACAAATCGACCCCTTGGATACATATGGGGTAGGTGAACAATGTATTAAGAACAGAGGGAAGAGATGGAGACATCGGATAAATTCAAATCAAAGGGAATAAGTGAGCTGAGATAAAGAGCTACAACTGCAACATAAGATGTATTAGAAAGAAGACAGGAGCGATAAACGCTGGTGATACTTAAAAGAAAATATATGAAATGATTTACTAACTTATTACCCAAAATATTGTTCATTTACAACTCAGATTTTTAGTAAGTGTAGAACCGTCGGTATAAATAATGACTAATCACACAATGCCCACTGAATTTGTACATTTCTAACAAAATTTTAAATGAATGTGAACAACATTTCACTAAGCTGGGAACAATCGGCTTAATTCGACTCACAAAATTATGAGTTAATAATTTCAATTCGGGTTGAGCACCTAGTTCGTAAAGATAATTACAGTTACAATGAAGTCCGTGATGGCCCCACGTTTTTCATGATTAGCAGCCAAGCTGTACGGCAACAATTGAACGAATCTGATTTGCAGAGAGATGAGCATCGATAAATTCGAAAGCGCAATTGGCGAGTGAAATACGAATTACGAAATAAACCAGGCGATTGAGGGATGGGGCAAGCAGGGACGGAAAAGGAGAATATTCCAATTAACATCGGAACGAATTACGGTGAATGATAAAATGATACGAGCCGCGCTTAATCATTTCGGCAACGGCACATAAATAAACTGCAATTAAAAGTGCAACTTTGGTCCTCCGTAAATTACTGCACACTAAAAAGGATGTAAATTCAATTTTTGTACGCAGGCGGCGTTAAAATTTTCTGATTTCATTTTTTTCCCCATTGATAATTACGAATTTAGCGCGATACAGTCGCACTCCATTTCCAGGAACCAATAAAGTAGTTAACAATTTGGAAATGGGCGGACTCGATAAAATATATATATACACACACACGTACACACCGAATACGGCACTGAAAATGGCCAATTACGAGTATAAAGAGAAAAGTGAATGCGGAAAATTTTAAAAAGAGAGACTGAAAATGTAAAAAAAAGCAGTTAGGCATTCGACAAAGCCAAAATCGAGCACTGAAAAACGATTACGGCGATTATCGTTGGAAGACGTTTTAATTTAGCTCAGAGAACACGGATTACATAAGCTGGAATTTCCGCTCGCTTTCCAAGGGCATCAAAATCCCGGGAATACCAGTGTTTTTTTAAATAAACGACAAAAAAAGAGGAGTCAATTATAAAATGAAAATTAAAAAAAAGGATAAATTCACAACCGCGGTCCCGATTGCCTCCAATTCCGAAACAACTCAAATTTATCTTTTTTCATTAATTTATTTTCATTTATTTATTCTTTCCTTCGCCTGGTGCATCCACACACACATAAAAACACCAGTGGAACGCGTCTAGCAGAAAAACAAAGAGAGAGGGAAAATAAAATTGACGAGAGATTTTAAATGTTTGCTCTCTCGCGGCTTTTTTTTTGGCCCTCCTACGGAATTTCCGAGCCTCCGAAAAATCCAGATATGGATCACCAACACAAACTCACGCAGGAGAGCAAGCGGGTTGATAAATAGAGCAAGGCCAGGTTCCATGCGCCCCTGCGGTCCGGACATTTCCCCCAAACCCGTCCGCTCCCTCACTCACACCTGACCCTGACCCCTTCCCCCTTGTCCTCTCACACACCGTTAAATCCCCCGCAGAGTGGGGATCGTGTGAGGGGGATGGGGGGATCTGCCGCCTCCCATCCTATGGCCGAAAGAGATAAAACTGACACGGTAGTTTGTCATAGCAGAAAGGCAGTGTGAGGGGGGAGAAGGACTCGCGCGCACTGTTTCATCCGATTCTCCTTTTTTTTCGCAGAAAATAATAACAGCGGTCGTGCGAACCTCCCGCAGGAAGTCTGACGGAATCAGGACCCGTGAAAAAAATGATATATATTATATGAAACCAGTTTCCCGATCCTTATTCCCCCCCCAATAAAAGAAACAAAACCCAATAATCTTTTCTGATACGATGGTTGAATCCAGGCGCACAGCCAGGTTGGGATGGGGTAGGCGATCCTTAAACACCATCGGATTTTCCATTTGTTTCCACGAGACCTCTCAAATAAATTGAAGGCGGATGATAAATCACCTAATATGATATATTAGTCGCTTAATTAATACATTTATCATGTATACATTTCGAGTCTAAACGGACACGAGGCTTCAAGTTGTACTGCAGCAAATTCATGGTACAGGTGCGATAATGGGTGTACTACCCGAGTGCGATAAACTACGTGCCATACTGAAATAGCCATTGGTAATATCCGTCTTTTTTGATTAAGAGTAGTTTTTTGGAGAAGTTTCGGGAGTAGGTGCGGTTCATTATAACATAAAGACGGTAAAGGCGGATGATTTTTTCTCTGTGGAATTTCGCACAACAACATACAAACTTATATGCCTCAGATGGGTGGAGGGCTTCAGTCAACCAATCTTAGAATTGAACGACCAATGAGAAAGATGCCTCAGATGATATGCCATAGTTAACATCAAGGAAACAAATAATTTCAGATAATAGTAATGAATAGAAATTCGACGGAAATGTAGTGTGTTTTTAAAGAATGGTGAAACAAAATGGACGTAAGAAATAAGCGGTTGGTTATAAAGAGTACGTAGTGGAAGGTGGCATCAAACCAATGTCATCCCTGACGACTGTTGATGACGATTTATCGACAAAAATGCGTCACTCCTCATTTTATGATGATTAAAAACGCTCACAGCAATTTCTACCGCGGCTTAAAAAGAGCGAATGATCCTCAATCCTTCCCTGATACGCCTCTCTGATTGGACCGCGTCGTCCATTGGGGATCTGTTGCAGATAGCCCTCTAATTCACAGCCGTGCCCCAGAGGAATCACCGCGAAAAAAAAATGTGACGGACAGCTTTCACCGACGTGAACTTCTGGCCGGAGATTACTTTTGCAAACGTGTGTGGCGAGGTCCTTTTTTTCTCACGGGCGGACAAGAGGGTGATGGGGGGAGTTTTTTTTTGTCGCGTGGTGGAACAGAATCACAGAGGGATTGGAAAAAAAAGTAGGGCGACAGATGCAAATACAGGATTCCCTCCGGGGGTGGGAATGAGAGCGGGAAAGGACATGGGGTGGACGTTTTTGCGCTGGCAATGTGCCGCTGGGAGCGATCATCGGAACTCCAAAAGCGATTTGCGCGAACGATATGAGTTCTGACACCGACGACGCATAAACCGTAAACAAATGCAGGCCAGGGAGAGCGAAAGGGAGGGGACGGACGGGACCAAAAAAACAATAAAAAAACATCAGAGGTAACAGATTACTGAAAAACGACGACGTTGTCCACATTTTATTCCACCGTACAAAAAAATTAAAATTAAAAATCAAAACTGCCCTGTCAGAAAGAACTATTGCAACAATGAAGGATTAAATTTTCTTACGAGAAAAATTCAAAATTAATAAAATATGCCACATTCAGAGGAGGTCGAGAAAAAATCTTTGGAACCAAATAGGTTAAAGAAAAAATATTTAATAAAAAAATAAATATGCAAAAACCAGGCTTGGAAACTGCTGGTGATAATCAAAGGAACGAGAAATCCATATTCAGATACGATTTGGAACTGTTTTAACAATGGGCTCTAGTACACTCTGGCCATGGGCCTTCAGAAATAAGTTAATGAAGCAAAATTGTACTGAAAGCGATTAGTATCTACGACCATTTAAGAACGGCCGAAACGTTTTAGCAAAAATATCTATTTCTAAATCAGTCACCTCCCGAATGAGGCTCATTCATATCAACAACTATTGCCAGAAAAGTTTCCGAAAAAAAGAAGAAAAGTCCGAAAAAAAAGAAAGAAAAGAAAAAATAGGCGATTTTCATCACTCAAAATATTTCTTTCGAGTGAAAAATGTTCTTTTTTTAAAGTATCATCTGTAACCTTATATCATAGCATTTACCAGAGAGTTTGAAATTCTAAGAAAATTATATCGTTTCATGCCTCGCCCCAATTCTCCTCACGTTAGATTACCTCCACGCAGAACTAATTCTAATTAAGGCTGACAACCTAGACCTCAATGTCAATCACCCGCGTAGACGTCCGCACGTTATGACATATTCGCACATGTTTCTCCCGTCAGCGTCATCAAACATAATTTGCCACGGCCAATCAAAACGGAGACCACCGTAGAAATATGGACGTCACTGAATCCGAATCCACAATCAACCCGCCGATGGTCCAATCTCTCCAGAACCCCCTGTCACCGGTTTTGCTGGCATACTTTTTCTTTGCTTTGGATCCATCTCCATGCGGAAACACTAATAGCCAGAGGCGGCTCATTTGAATTGAAGTTGACAAGAAAAACACTCGGTTGGGGACGGGTGAAGATCAATTACTAAGCCAGGAGATAGGCCCAACTGATTAGTTGAATCGCTGGGCGATAAAAACGGAACTTGATGAAAAAAAATTACAAAATTAAAAGATAAAATCCGCGACTTTGAGGTTTGCGCAAAAAGAGTTGACATCCCAAAACATACGAATATCGCGGAAGAAGGTTGACTTTTGCATTCTACTCTCCACATCTCCCTTCGACAAGGAACGAAACAGCCAATGGTGGACGAACGCCAATTCCAAAATGAATAACCCAACGACCAAAACACGGTGACACTGTGATGCTTCCACAGAGAGGTTAAACGCGTATCGCCGTCTAAAATAAAACTGTGGTGGATTAGAGTGTTTTATTCATGTGTGAGAAGTGTTTTATTCACCAAGAATGGTTGTAATAATTGTGCTTAAGTTAGGAAAATTAACTTTGGAATCAAAGAACTAAAGAATAAATAAATAATAATGATAATAAAATAAAAATAACAAAACCAGACTGAAATTTCTAGTGTAAAACACTATTACCATGGACCTCGAAAATTCAGAACTGAACAGAACGGAAATTCAGAAACTCTGATACACTATCATCATGGACCTTGAAAATTTAGAAAAATGATTCTATTCTCTTCTCTTTCCTCCAAAACAAAAATATGCAACTTGATTTAACTCAAATTTTTTTCACACTCAATAATGAGAATTAAGGCTAATATCAAGTTCGACCTTTGACGCCAATGCCTTCTGATAAATCCGCTAAACCTGGCGATTGAAAGGGGTTTTCAGACACCCGGGTAGAAAGACATGAAATGACACCGTGACTTCCTCCTGTATCGGAGGGGGGGAGAAAATAGACAGAGAGAGGGTGAGTACTTACAGGGGGTGGGGGATGATGGGAGGAGAGACATCGAGGGTGGGGGGGATCGGGTTGATGGGGTGGCTAGAGTACTGGCTAACCATATGGAAGGCAAGGGTTCAAATCCCTGCAGAGGAAGATGTTTTTCAGAGGAAACCCGATCCCTATTTGAGTGTCTTGTGGAGGGCATTTCAAGTACAATACTCCATCTGTCGGATGAGACGTTAAGCCGTGGTCCCCTTGGCGCCTTTCGTTAAGAGCAGGCTAATGCCGACGCCGGGTTTCTATCCACCCTTCCTCCCTTATCTGTCTCCTTTGGCGCAAATGACCTTAGCCGTCCGTCGCCTCCCCAAATATCCAATCCAATCGAGGGTGGGTGAGGAGACGGGGTGAGATGGGACGAAGGAATGGGAAAACGGAGGATAAGTGGACTCGGGAGATGGAAGATAAAAGAGGGAAGAGGAAAGGGGACGAGAGAGGCATGTGGTGGAACGTGAGAGTGATGTGCGAAGAGGGAGAAGCGATGGATGATGGGAAGGATAGGGATGGCATGGAGAGAGTGACAGATTGGGGGGGGGAGAACGAAAGAGGATGGGATTGAGGGGGAGGGGTGGGACGCGAGAGAGTGCCTGCGAATGCGTAAGCGGAGCGGGAATTACGGGCGGAGCAGGTGTCGACAGATATCAAGAGCTGGAGTGGCGGAGAAGAGATGCTGTTGGAGAGAAAGCCCGGTCTGGACGCGGGGAGGAGTGGATGGTGTGCGGGAGGGAGTGAAGCAGAGAGAGAATAATGTATAAATGGGATGGGTGCGGCGAATGATTGAAATGGCAGATGATAGGCAAAATGCCCCATTAAATTAAGACAGGGAGAACAGGAGGCGAAATATATTCTCTCTTTTCCCAAACATCGGCCCTCTCTCATGGCCGGTTGCTAGAACATTTAGTTATGGAATCAATAGTTATGAGATCCATAAAGTTGTACATCTCATAAAAATATTCCAGTTGCAGGAACACATCTACTAGTTACACAAGTTATTTACCAATGGCCAACAGCTTCGAATATTCAATCTAATCTTCCACCGCCGGATAAAATTTATGAAAGTTTAACCTATTAATATTTACCAAAATTACTCGAAATTCGCCTTGAAGGAAGATGGCTTGGTGGTGTAACTGGCTAACATACCTGACCGGCAATTGGGAGATCCGGGTTCGAATCCCGGTCTAATCAAATGATTTTTTCATAGCGAATTTCAACCCTGGTGTATATGCACCCGTGCGAGTGACTTCGTACCACATCATTTGTTACATGCAATGTTTGGAAATCTATTAATATTTGCTAATGCACGTAATAATTTGTCAGTAAGAATAAATTAACTGTTCATTTGCCTCGAAATAACTCTTTTAATCAATAAATAAAGTCTCCAAGCGATTAAGTGCGCATCCGCCATCTTGGCTACTTACGGAACTCATAACAACATTCCATAACCAATTATGTTATGAAACAAAATGTTATGAAAAAAATGAAAAATCAGTTATGAAACCAAAAAATTTATCGAATGTTTCTGCAACACTTAATGAATGGTTGCCATGGCTTATGAGTCCCATAACTTTAGGGAATATTTACGTGTCGTTCCTGCAACTGGCCATAAGTCTTTGTCATTTTATTTGGGCTCGCTAAATTCCTGAATCCATCGAAATCGAACGAAGATACGAAATTCTACGTAAAAAATGCTTGAGATGCTCAATTTGAAATCATGACTAAGTAATGTATTGTTCAAAATAAATAAGTCTTGGTGGCGATAACATCACGACAAGTAACGTCAGCAATAATCCATGATCGCATATTAGCGAATCTGTCGTCTATAAACTTTACCTTGACGATAAGAAATAATAATTGTATCAATATATGTATGGAAGAAAAAATATATTATTTTTAGAATTACTTAGTACGAAATCAAAATGCTGACACCGACTTCCAACACCTATTTCAATAATATTAAGTACAGCTGACATTCAAAGCAAATTTCTGGTAATTCTCAGTAGGTAGTAAATTGTGCAGACTTTCGAATTTCCGAATCCTCCGAAATTTTCCGATACACCTGTTGCAATAATATTAAATACAGTCCGATATGTCATGCTGAGACAAGTTGCAGGTAATGCTCAGTTTAAAATTGTTAAGCTCGCATATTTCCGAATTCTCCGAAATCTTACGAACAGCCATCACAAAAGTATTAAACACAAAACGTATTTCTATGAAAAAATTATTGAGATGCTCAGTTTGAAACCATGACTGAGAAATGTATTATATGTAAAATAAATCACAAGTATCGTCAACCTTAATGCATGCTCGCATATTAGAGAATCTGTCGTCTATAAATGTAACTTTGACTGATTCGTGACTCGAAGAGCACGACTATATTTTATATAAACTGTCGAATTTTATTCGGGAAAATTCGGTACAGAGACCGAAAACAAGGGTTTTTAGCTCTCTCGCCTCTCACCACGCAAATAAGACAACGGCCTATTGTAATAACGGAGTCCTATCGGCGGTGATGAATAGTTCATCTGAATATAATAGGCGGTTAGGGAGGATGTAGGCAGTAATGGGGATCGAGGCCATCTGCCCGAACGTGATGATGCCACTTGAACGAGGGGGAATAAAAAATTTAAACGAGAGAAGGTTTCGATGCGAGGGAATCCCTCCCGATGTCGAGGGCCCTCTTAATAAAATTTCAGCGCCGAGGGGAATATTACCACCCGGCCAATAAAGCGAGCCTCGTTACGATCCCATAGGAAGGGACGGGAATGGATGCGGAACTGCAGGTTCAAAATCGATATTTAAAAAAATGTACAAATAGTCACAGCACCGAAAAAAAGCTGGTTCGAGAAAAAATGACGATCGGAAGCGAAAAGCGTAGTCACAAGGGAAAGAGGCTGAGAATATATATTAGGAGGCGTTTATGCTGCGAGTGTGTAGAAAAGGAAGATGAAAGTTGGACGGACAGTGAGATGGACAAACGAAAAAGTACTTCTTGGCGGGACAGGATGAGAGAGTAAGTTGCAGCAGGAGATTACGAAACAGAGAACTTCGGTATTTGTAGTGATCAAAAGACATGAAAAGCTTAAAAGCGGCAGAGGGCAGAACTTCAGGGAAGCGGGGAACAAGGAGGAGAAAAATCACTTGCATCAGGTGTAACTTGGTAAAAATCCATCACGATTAAATTAAAATGACTCGGGATACATGAAAATGACCGAGAAGAAAACAGTGTGGAAAAGCTGCGCAGTTATCTTGATTTATGGCCAGTTGCAGGAATGACACACATGTATTTTAAAAACGCTATGGGACCCACAAGCCATGGCAACCATTCAATAAGTGTTGCAGAAACATTCGATAAGTTTACTGGTTTCATAACCTATGGCATGGAGTTATGAGTTCCATAAGCAGCCAAGATGGCGAATGCGCAACAGACCGCTTGGAGACTAAATTAGTTGATAAAAGAGTTGTTTTGAGACGACAGTCCAGTTCGTTTACTGTTACTGACAAATTATTATCTGCATTAGCAACTATTCATAGGCTAAACTTTCGAAAATTTTATACGGCGGTGGAAGATTAGATCGAATATTCGAAGCTATTCACTATAGGTAAATAAGTATCCAGTAGATGTGTTCCTGCAGCCCGAATATATTTTTGAGATCTATCACTTTATGGATAACTTTAACTATTGATTCCATAAAAAAATGTTCCTTCAACCGGCCATTGATCAAATAGGAGAAAAGATAGGCAATTTTGACGGGACAAGTAATGGTAGGAGGCATGTTGATAAAACGGAAAAGCGTTAGGAAATGATCCTTGGAAATGGAAAAGAAAGCTAAAAGCTGACAATCAAATACCAACCAAGAACCCTCAAGTAGATAAGTAATAGAAACATGCCCGTACTAACTTCAGGTTTCCGTACAACCCTAGTGAAACTGTTATTCCACAAGCACTCGTAAGATTAAGGTACAGAATTACGCGCTCACCTCCATCACAGTCCATCAAGCCTATTTCCCTGAGGTTAAATACGGCTCACTGGAGATTAAAAAGGAATAATAATAATTGAACTAATCGAAACACTTTAAACAGACCGACTAATTTATTATCTGACCCCAATGTACGAAAATGAAGTGAGCGAGCGAAATTATAGATTGGTGGTGAATCGAAGGAGCAATTAACTCACAGCGGAAAGCAGTAATTATTACCCACTCAATCGTTAGCTTCATCGGCGAGAGTATTCATTTCATCATTGCTTCCTCCTCCTCCCTCGGATCGAAATCTGCTTCGTAAAATGACAGACTTTGGATTCTCACCCTCTAAAGGGGCACGGATATCCGTGAAATTGTGAATAGTATCCGCTAAATTAACGGGAAAACGAAGACACTGAGAAGGGCCAATAAACACGCACCTACAGTGGTGCGCATCTGTATATTACAATAGATCTTATAATCCAAGAGCATCAACCACTAATCCATACACATAAAGCTACATATCAATCATTAATTTCTCGATCAAACACATAGTTTGGCTAGTACTTCAGCGAATAGTGTAACATCATGAGAACTCAATGCCTCCTAAAACGGCATGAAGTCCATTTCAAACGATCCTTAATCCAGCACACGATCCTTGCTACTATGGTAGCATTCAAGTATCACATGATACTGAACCAGAATCCAAGACAACAATTACAACTGCCATAATGCTTGCAGAGCGATTATATCTCAAAATTAATGAGGGACTAGTTAGCTACTGGCTCCCATGGAAGTGTATTCGCTGTCGACCAATCACTTTAGCTTTTACAGTCGCTGTGCGATCTTAAATTTCTGGTGTCACTTTCCCCCCGGATACCTCCTTGCATTTATAAGTTATTTTCTGGAGTAAAATAACAAATAGGTGAAAATTTTGCGACGCAGGTTTCCGCCGCCTGCTGTCACATATTGCTAATATAAAAGTCATGGCAGATGTACGCTACGATATGAACTCAAACACGGCTTCCTCCCTTGTATATACAAGTTCAATGATCGCGTCAAATTATCTGAGGCGGCTCAAATCATACTGGATTACTAATCCAGCGTACCTGGCAACCAACTGCTGGAACCAGAATCGTAATGCAAAGGCTTAAGATGTGGTGTGAGGTCCCCAGTCAACAATATATCACCTTCAACGCCGGTTAAACTGATCACTTTACGAGATGTCAAGTGGAGGTGGAGGTTTGATTTCTCTTAAGAAGGTAATTAATTTCCAAATGGCTACAAATGGCATCAAATTCAACTGATCTAAATTCCATGACTGACTGATCTAAGTCCCATTCTCCGTCGCCGATGCCAACATGATTCCCGAAGTTTGACTGCCTCGGCCCCATCAATCGGGCTGGAGCAAAAAATTCAGACAAATTGAATCGGTGTAACTGACGAACAAATGTTATTCTAAAAGACTTCGATGACCGAGATGTGTAGACGCGAGGACGGCATTTGCTCCTGTCGTTGCGCAACTGAGTATCGCGGGATGGACGAAAAAAAAGAAACAGCTCGGAGAACGTGCCAGCGAATCAATTTGAGCACGCGCGGGCGAGATTGAGTCACTCGCTCTGCGACAGCCATCATCACGAGTCACGAGTGCCTCTTCACTCGCCCCACTCTTTGTCGCACACACACCCTTTCGCACGCACCCATATTCACATTCAAAAGAGTTATTGAGGCCGAAAGCAGTCGGGTTGTTAAAGCAATTACTCGACTCGCTCACGCGCTACGCTGCCTCTCTCGCATGCTGCCGACTTCCAGGAAACACCTCATCCCCACTCCTGGGCGCGGTGCATGCGCCCACAGAAGGCCGCGCCACGAACCACGCCGACGACCGGAGACGCCTGCATGAGCTGGGAGGCAAGAGGGGGAGTGACTTGGTTTCGCCACTACAGGAGTGACACAGAGTTACACCGGAGCAAATTAGCGGGTGGTTTTAAACCGAGAGACGATCCACACTAGACCCTATCGGACATTTAACGGGCAAAAGCGGCCAACAAATCTACTGAACAATCGGACCCGATTATACCGACCGGAATGCCGGCGATACGGTTGTTCACTTACATTCTCCAACGCGGGAAGAATCCGAAAAATTCTAAATCAAAAGAAAACCGCGCAAGTCTTCGCAGCAAGAAGTAACATTATTAAGGTAGCACGAGTCGAGGAAGTGAGGGAGAGAGATGGAAAGAAAGTGAAGGGAGAAAATGTGGTCTTAATCCGAGGCGAAGAAATGAGGGATGGATGAGTGGATGAGACGAGAGGATGATACAGAGGAAAACTCTTTCGGGATCCGACTCGCGAGGTGTCGCAGCTGGCGATGATTCCCAAGCTCCTGGAGAGGATGTGGGACTAAGGGAGTGTGCGGGTAGAGTGGTACGCAGGTGAGCACAACGAGAGAAGCTGAAGAGAAATAAATTAAAAAATGAATAAAAGATTTAAAACGAGATGAATAGTGTACTCACGATGTAGCCTTGTCCGGAACTGGAGTGGCTGCTCGCCTGCAAAGGGAGAGAAGAAACGCCATTAGTCTCGTCACCATGACAAATGTATTCGCATTATTTGCAACCGTACAAAAGGATTTTTTTTTAGGTGACACACCCTCTCCCTCTTTCCCACTTCACTCTCTGACAAAGAGATCTTCCCCCCATTGAGTGAGGAGTGAAGAAATTCCGGCTTTTGGTGTTACAATGCGACTGCGTGGGTCGGAGAAAACTTTTGGATGGTTCTCGTTGGAAAGTGGTCGGGCGCGCGACGTCGGCGGGCCGGGACGTCTTGAGGGAAGAAAAGTTCTTCTGAAACCCACCCTTACAAGCCTGAAGTGTGCGCGTTAGGCGGAGGGAGGTTGGCTCATTATGGCTACTCACTTTTCTTTCGCACGAGTGGCTTCAATGGGAAAAGAATTGAAGAACGTAAGCCGCGTTCTCGGAAGCACGCTGAAGAGGAGAAATGCGGTGAGAGAACAAGGAGAGAGAGAGAGGGAGACTCAATCAATTCGTGATATTGCAACCATTTCTTTCGCTCTTCTCCATTTCCGGGCTATTTTCAAAGAGTAATGCCTTTCATCCACTCTTTAAAGATGTACGCATGTTGCAAACTATTGAATTAATAGAATATCAAAAATGATAACAATTACAAGCACGAGGTCTAAACGCAATGATATCCAAAATCATGTTAAAACATATCAAACTGAGAAATATTAAGATGCACATATGTTTAAGTAACCCACTTTGGCAAGCCATTACTATCTAATACCGGCCGTCTTGGTTTAATCATTCCATTTCAATTTCCTGACCAAGTTATACAGGTAGGCGATACATACGCCTTCAAGCGTATTGGTCGTTGGCTCTAGTCGCGTGAGGATATGAAAATTGATGGCTTTAATTCATGGCCTGAGTAATAAATGACTATTCTGGCCCTTATTTCCGAATGTAACAACAATACGCCAACTTCACCATTATTCCGCAATCATACCACGCTATACAGAAGTCCAAAACTTTTATGGCAAGTATCGAATTCCAAAATGTAACGGGATGACCTCATTGTTTCCAATCACGAAATGAAATGCCCCACAAAAGAGGATGGAATTTATTCAAATTTGATACAGTGGGAGGGTATGAAAAGCTCAAGGGAGGGTTAGAGAATAATCGTCCATCGCGGCAGTGAGTAATTAAGCGGACACTCGCGAGAAAAGGAAAAGAAGGTTGAACGGAAATTAACAACGCTCATCATGAGTGAAATTTTATGGCCACGCTCGATGACATGGAAAAGATTAATTCTCATCTCACAGCGCTAGGCGGCAGTAAAATCGGTGACCTCCTCTTTTAAGTAATGAAGCTAACCTAGATGTAAATATTTTCCACCAGAAAAGCGGATCAAAAATATACGACAAAGCAACAAACATATTTTTAACTCTGAAGTGAAAGGTTACAAATGACGCAAACGAGCCGTCAATTGTTGTCCGAGAGAAGCGGCCGCGACCAAAATGGCGACAGATTTTGGGGCAAAATTAAAAACTCTTCCATGAGATAGACGTCGCTCACATCAAATTGGAAGAGACCGACTTATTTTTCCGTTCGCCTGGCCCTAATATCTCACATATTTTCCCCAATCGTGACGATCACCCCTCATTTTATTTATTCCTCCTTTGTTCCCCTCGCTCACGCCAAACCAAACGAAGCGACGAAAGCCGTAATCACTGGGGGCCTCGCCTCTTCCCACGGCCACCGTAAATTCATTCTCCGTCCCCCGAATATAATCCAGTATTTCGGCTTACCACCACCCCCCGACGTCCTTCCCCAATGCCCCACAAAACGTTTTGCATGTTTAGGCAAATTTTTCGAAGCGCATTACAAACACACACTCACACATACACACGTACCTATACAGACCCGCCTGCTATTTGGTTACACAATGGGCGGGAGCGGGAGGGATTTGGAAATCGCGGAGTTGCTCCGTCCATGAATTTTCATGAGCCGCCTTATTAGCATTGGGTGCAATCGCGTAGTCATTTATACATACCCGGCCGCACAAACACATACAGGGCGCCCACAGGAAAGAACATGTCCCCTCCCCCCATCAAGCCCCCCCCAAAAGCGCGCCCACCAAAAACATCCACACGGCTTTTCAAAACAAGTTTTGCGGCTCGATTCGAGTCAAGTCTGTTTTCAAGTCGATTATAAAATTTGATTCACTTCCCATCCAATTATAAATCATGTAATAAACACGCGATTACAAATCGACCCTTGGCATCGAACACGTCATCGCGTATCGGGGGGAAGGGGGGAACCGATGACGTCTAATGGGGCACTAAAACGGGGGGGGGGGGGGAGAGAGGGAGACATGACGGATCAAAATTGTAATTCCAGATGAAAAATACGGCGGGATGGTCAGCGAAAACAGTTGTATAAGGGTGTAAATTTGAGGAATGCTGAATAACTGAATGCGAAAGCAAAAGGAGGAAATTGAAAGGAAAGCCGCGATGGACGAATTGATAAATGTCGACAGCGATGACTGATTACGCGAAATAAATTACTGATGGGTTAATGATTGACAAAACACAAGCATAACACAAAGCAAATGAGATAGAAGAGAGGGGAAATAATAATAAATGAAGCATTGTTTAACTGTACAATCATTGACAACGGAAGAAATTGAATGTAAGATCCAGTTCAGGACAAAACTCTGAGAGTTAAAGATTGCTGGCTAGGGCATACAGTTGATTCAATTTTTGGTTATTTAATAAGCTGCCGAAACTCTGATACATTAGGCCTATCCCTTACCATGGTAGGGACTTCGGCTTCCTCACAGACCATCCAACAACAGCTAAGTTCATTCCTAGGAATTAGCATTCGTTTACTGCTAAAATGGGTGACTCGAATCCCAGAATTTCTGAAACCCACAGTAATAAACTCTTTGATCAAATTACATAAAAATTTTGTCATAAAAAACGAGTGTTTACGTCAAAGTTGTTATTTTTCATTGAAACTGGAGTGAGAATAAATACCTTATTACAAAGAGGTCGTGGAATCAGCAATGGACAAGTATTATCGCAAATTTGACGATCAACTAGCGTCAGGAGAAAAATTGAAACATGACAGCTTAACAACACCCAAAGAGATCTAGAATAACAGAATTACAGGACGTAGGAATAACTCCCGCTTCTTTTTAAAATCACATCGAAGGGTTTAAAGTTTCCAAAAAAAGGGCAATCGTCCATTCAAATTATGAGTTACACCTGTGGGACAAACATCCACCAAACAGGCTTTTTTATAATTAAGAATTTTCGAATGCGGATGAGAAAAAAATGAGTGGATTGAATAAATATAGATTCGTTACAACAGGGAAACAAAGGGATCGGAATTTTCTGGCGTGATCCCGAGGTTGTCATGCATCCTCAGAACTGAGGTAGAGAAATAAAAGAAGCTGAACAAAGGGAGAATTGAGGAAACTGACAAGGTGAAATTCAAATCACTCAATTGTAAGACGTACTTCTCTTTATAACTTCAAATAAGTCCAGCTTCACCCTAAAACTAACAAACTACAGCATTGAAGAGTACGAGGTTTGGGAGACGATACAAGATTTACCACATTGGTATGGAATAAGGGGAACAACAGAAGAGGTGCACTTACATCACTGAGGTGCCTGTCCTCCCTGGAACTGCTGCTGCCATTATTGTTGACATTGTTGTTGTTTCCGTTGCTGTTGCTATTGTTGGCATTAACCCCAACCCCTCCTCCTCCATTGTTGTTGTTGGCGTTGTTGCTTCCGCTCGTGTTGTTGTTGGTGTTGTTGTTGGCGCGGTCGCTGCCGCTCCCTCCGCTCGTGGGCGTGGAGGCGCGGTGCGGGTTGGGCGTGTGCGGCTCCGAGGGGGACATGAGGGAAGCGGGGTGCTGCAAGGGCGTGCTGCCGTGCGGCGGCTGGCGGGGGACCAGGCCGTGGGAGGCCGCGGGCGTGCCGGGAGGCGACGAAGGCCCCCGCTGCACCAGGGCCTCGTCCGCGCCCGCGCTCGGCCCCGCCGCCTCCCCCAGCGCCCCCCCGCCCGACGCCGGGTGCAGGTGGTTGAGGTGGTGCGGCGGCAGGTGGTGGTTGAGATGCGGGCGCAGCGGGGACCCGCCCGGGTGCGGCGACTGCTGCGCCTGCTGCTGGGCCTGGCTCTGCTGCGCCGCCTGGCCACCGGAGGGCAGGAGTCCACCGAGGTGGTGGTGCAAATGGTGCAGGTGATGGTGATTCTGGATGGGGATGAAGCCCTGTGAAGCAGACAGAGAGAAACATAAGGGTAAGGGTGAAGATTGAAACAACCCAAGAGTCATGAAGAATGACCACTGTGCCAGATGTAACCACACATTTCACCCGCTTTCAAGTCGTTCTCATTTAAGAACTGAGCAACGCCTTGTTCGCTGCTCGCTACTCGGAGGCAGCACGCTAGGCTAAGCGTGCTAGGCGAGAATTTCAGGACTGGTGTGTTTCAGAGCGACACAGAGAATATTATCAATACGCTTCATTCCATCTCTAGGTCTGACAGAAGCGATAAAATAACAGAGATATATTTCCGAACAGATAGGTACGAAAACTCGTTCTTTCCGCGCACAATAAGCGACCACAATAAAAACTGATCTACACTAAATACATTCCTATAATACATGTCACCATTTCACCTCCCAAAACCTTACATCTTTACACGGCTGGTGACCTAACTCCCCCTGCCACATGCCCACGCGTCGGCTCGCAGGGCATTGCGTAGATGTAGATGAAGGCATCACTTATAACTTTAACTTGCATAACAACCAGCATGAAAAACGGTTTCAATAAACACGATTGAAAAAAGTGAACATCAAAACAACTTCTCGAGCATATACTGGATGTTATTGTGGGACTGGTAAAGACAAGGCTCATTAGACAATTTTCAAGAATTTGAATCCTAACAAGGGCATGGAGTCTCAAGATTACAGTATAAGGATGGACGGGAAATTTAATCTCCGCAGTTTAGAGCACTAATTAACGAAAATGTACTTCTCCAAACCAAAACCTCTATGAACCCTTCAACCACTGATTAACACATGTTACAGCAATAAAAACACAACAGCAGGCATGTATTGACACCAAAAATGAACGGATGAACTAAAGGAAGAAAGGAACTTAAATGAACTCTACTAATTTTCACTTGTACATCAAAATGTGATCATATCAAAAGCAATATAAAAGAGACCTTTCGAGTAAAATTTTCCAATAGCCTGAATTTATACTACAGGAAAAACAAACCATTCATTTCTAGCCATCAGGAATAATAAAGGAAAACTCTAGCGGGACGTCGAAAGCGTAACCAACAGAATAACAACACAAACTGAATGAGAAACGAAGCCGAATATTTTTTTTTCCTTAGCCGGGCAGTAAAATCGAAAACCCGCAAATTTGTCGATCCGCATGCGGAAAGCAGCCCCCCGACGACAGGATGCGCATACCAAACTTGTCAAATGAGGCGGCGAGAATATCGGAGTGGGAGGAATGAAATCAAATGGGACTTGCCGCCATTATCAACGCGATCGAGTGGGCTCTAGGGGAAGGAGGGTGCGAAATACATCCACCCCTGACTACGCCCCACATACACTTCTCTTCCTCAACAATACTCTCTCTCTCGCCAATCGAGCAATTAAACGAGAGGCGGGGGCGATCAATGAATCGCAATGAAGCCGAGGGGGGATGTGAGGGGCTGCATCGTTTCCACCATCAACCTCCACACCCCAACCGTCCAAAAACGCAGGAGTAACGATTCCATCCGTACTCCCTTCGCAAAACCAACCCCATCAACATGTTTCACTTCCAATCCTCATCTCCCCCCTGTTCCTGTACGCCCAACTTCCCCCAGTTGCCCCTTCCTAACTTCAAATCGACGCAACGACAACTATCAGCGGAGAGGAGGGACGATACAACAACCACTTCCTCTCCCCCATAACAGCCCATAGGAAACCCATCCGCATAACAACCGGCCTCAGTCAAAAACGAGTATCGTTAAGAGGGGGTAACATAATCCGTAGATATCGTACGCGACAGCCTGACTAAAGCGATCACGAGTGGGGAACGGTAGGTACGTTCCGACTACACAGGTAACATCACTCCCATCTTTACTAAAATCAAATCTTTCACAAAACGTTCTCCAGAAACATGACTCTATCAATTCCTTTCAGGGGATCAGGTTGGTGTGGTGGCTAGAGTACTGGCTAACCATTCGGACGGCCAGGATTCAAATCCCTGCAGAGGAGGATATTTTACAGAGGAAACCCTATCCCTACTTGAGTGTCCAGTGGAGGGCACTGCAAGTACAGTATTCCGTCTGTCGGATGAGACTTAAGCCGTGGTCCCCTTGGCGCCTTTCGTTAAGAGCAGGCTAATGCCAACGCCGGGTTTCTATCCGCCCTTTCTCCCTTAGCTGTACCCTATGGTACAAATGGCCTTAACTGTCGGTCGCCTCCCCTAATATCCAATCCAATCCTATTGCTCTAACGCGCATAAAATGTATTTTTTCAACAGGGTCCAGTTACTCTTTCTCAAGATGTTATGCAGTGTGGCCAATTCCCGCAGTAAAATTAATTCTATAGATGCGCCTTTCCGCCATTAATACTAGTGTCAGCTAACTGATAGTATGGTGAAATTTATGGGCAAAAACTGCATTAAGCAACAAATTTTCTACACCTCCATGTCATCAAACGTTTAGCGCCCACCGGATATAATAAAAAACCGAGCCTGAGAAAATTAATGCTGAAGCGCTAACGACGATCCAAATGGATATATTAACAAGAAAAGGAGGTTAAATGTAACGAACTTGAGGCACACGGAAAATTTAAAGCACTCCAGGCATCCAGAAGTGCACATTTAGAAGAATGAAATCCACAACACTCTCTACGAAAATTGAACAAGTAACATTAAATTTAATACAAAGTATTTCAATGAATTCCACCGAACGAGTTTCTACGAATGCAGACAAAAGATTTTCGACTTTATTTGCCTTTGTAAGAAAAATGATAATAGACTAGAAATCACCGTAACGAATTGCTCGAACCGCACCGCGAACAAAGCGATCGAGAGTTTTAGAGGAAAAATAAATTGTCGAATCACCCCTTTCGTCACACTTTGGATCAATTCATCCTCAAAATAACCAAAAATCATTACAATGCGGCCAAAATTGTAAAACTCTCTTCTCTCTACCAGCGTCAAGAAGTGAAAGGGCGGGGCAAACCATATTTCCTCTCGTCAACCACTCTATTCCATTGAGAGATGAAGGTATTCCTTGATTTCCAGCAACGCTATTTCACCAACTATAACCTGTTCTGATTACAGAGGCTATTTTATTGCAGCATTATACTCCTGCCACCCAACACTGTTACTTCTCTCTCTCTATGTAAGCATTACGCATAGAAATGGCAACACGTATTCCAGTTTTCTCATGGAATCTAAACTTTGTTCTCCCAATAGCAAGAGGGTTTCCACACTGAGTACAATGTTGTATCTACTTTTCCGCAGAATTTTACTTTGGATGGTACGTCGCGTTTCATCTGGTACCTGATCGGCGGCATTATTAGGTACCTCATGTACCTGATGATGCCCCAACTCGGTGAAACGCGTCGTACCATCCAAAATAATATTCTGCGTAAAAGTAAAAAAAAATGTATTATTTAAGTATGGATACTATTAACTGCCACGAAGTAAAGCCTGAATCTGTAGGGAGTAATGAGGGTTTCCCATTTGTTCGGGCATTCAGCTATACTATGTGTCCAATAATGCCAGCCCGAATCATTGCAGGTAGGAATGGAAGGACAGGGAAAGATAATGAGACGAAAAGGGAGGCACAAAAGAGATAAAAAACGGACGGTGAGTTTTCGACGAGATTGGATACCAGTCAGTATGGAAACAAATACACATTTTCGGAATACCCAAAATTTTCCCTCTCCTCTCCAATCTATCAGAACTCGACCATTATACCACCCCAGTTTACCATAAAAAAATTTCAACCCTCTTTCCCTCACAAAACACAAAACTACCACTTCTCCCTCCCTCTCCCCGCTTGGACACCAACCACTCCCCATCTTTGACGACTGATTTCCCCACCATGCCCCCAACAAAAATGGAGGGGGACCGCCCCGCCCCCCCCCCCAATGACGGGAAAAGCAAGAGATATACGATCGTAAAACAGGACTCCGTAAAATAGGATTCCATCGACGCCCATTACGGGAGAGTGGCGTTTTCCCGATATCGCACGCCACATCCGATATTAATGAGGAGATCGTCAGCCGGGGGGAAATAAAAGGGATGGAATCCTGGCGGTTGGGAAAGCAACAGTCGACCGCGTAGGACATGTAGGGGGGGGGGGAGCGGGTGGGAAAGGAAGATGGAGGGTACAAACGGAGGAAAATACAAATTTATCAGCACAAAAAAAAAATCGCTTCGAAATCACGAGGGAAGATAATATAAAATACATACGTCCCTAATCCAATAAAGCTCCCATAAATCCTTCTCGGGCGACCGAAGTTACGCCGACGTGATAATCGAGAATTCTTATCAATTTCCGTGCATCGTGTCCACATGATTTTTTAATTCCTTAAAAAGTTCCATCGGGTCCGCACTGGAAAACCCGCTTTGAAAGCCTTCGGTCGGGGGAGAGGGGGGGGGGGAAGGGGAGATAGGAGGAGAAGGGAGGAAGAAGGGAAATGACTGCCCCGAGCCACCGACTCCCATTGCGTTCCGCGAGCTGAATTTTAAACGTCCGTTCCTTAAAATTCATGAGGGTACTCGGAGGATCAAGGAAAAAAAATAGTAGGAGGCAAAAATAAATATTCACCGAAATTTCATGAATTTTTTCGGCAGGAAAGATCATTTATTCATGTTTTTTTTCCACGTTTGGATAATTTATTTGGCAATCCTAGATGGTGTTTTGTAAACTATCGATGGGCAGCACGCTATTTTTCAAACGACTCAGGAGACTCAAAAGGTAATAGAATATAAAGGATGTAAAGTACCAGAACACACTAGAATGGCACTTATGCTAATAGATTTTAAAAGAATGGTAGCTTCGAACTCTTAGCTGTCGGAAAGTATGTAATTATAGAGCGATTTAAAATGAATAAATTTCAATATAGCTTCAGTTGAAGAAAGCGGAGAACAGGATGGGGCATGATGAGAATGCAAAATCCTATTACTAGAGGTATAGCTCGTATAGCCCAGTAAATACAGAAATATTCAGAGTACAACTCAGTTATCCCAGGCGTGACTTCAAGGAATTCACTCAACATTGAAAATAAAAGTAACTTTGTTACTCCACATATTCCACATAAAATTTTACGTGGAATAACAAAGTTACTTTTAATTTCAAAGTTACATTTAATAACAAAGTTACAATTTAATAACAAAGTTACACATAAAATTTTATGTGGAATAACAAAGTTACTTCCATATACAAATTTAAGAGGAATGAGACTTTTAAGATGGAATAGCACATGAGTGATGATCTATAAAAATGACCAAAACCAGTAAATAAAACTGTGAAGTAGTGAAATCGTAAAACTTAGCACTAAGCGACTATGTATCTTTCTCACTCAACGTGCTGAGTGTCGCCGCCAGTTGATATGCTGGTTTTTTTTTAAGTCCTAACCGTCTACCCTAATAAAACTAAGGACGACAAACCATCCGAAAACAAGCTCTCTCGAGAACAGATGGAGCGGAAAACAAAACCATGCACGCAGCATTTGACTTCTAGTCGTAGGCAATAAAAATGTCGGGAAGTAAAAAATAAAAATTAAAGATACCACTTAATTTCCCCGGCGGGATGAAAGAGAGCGCCGTTCCGCCCATGAAGTGTCCCAACCCCCTCCCAATTCGTCCACACGATTCCCAGCAATTTTCACTTCGATTGGGCAATCGAAATGCATCGCCCGAACGGATAAGAGATGTTTAAAGTGACAGGAAACGTTCGAGGGGAGGCGAGTTCGCCCACCCAAAGAGGAGATCCTCTTCATCTCCACCCAAATTACGACCAGATGACACGTTCTTAAGTTCTCATTATATGGAAAAAAAACGAGCTCCAGATGCTCACAGGAATCGTCGACAAGCATATCCCCTGCGGTGTCGGCGACGTTGATTCTCCCCATCAAATTGCGATGCGCCGAGACATGTACTTCCGAGATTGAACGTTAAGTGATGAATGTTAAGTACTGCGACCATCAACGGGGCGGAAAGAAAATTCACGACCACCACTTTTAAGTTCGAACCTTGATGGTTTGAGCGCACAGTGCGAGGACGCTGAATTTTATTTCGTGTGAGAGAGATGAGAGAGGGAAATAAAACACGAAAGCAAGAGTCCTATGAGAGAGTGAGTGGATTATTTCTCGCACTCTGACGGCAGCGTGCTCACGGAGCCGAGATTCCGCCGCGACTCGATAAATGAATAAGTGCATCGCATGCAGCGTCGACGAAAGATCTCATTTCGTCACGGGGCGGGAAAGTGGGGAAAAAGGGGGGGGGGAAAGTGCCGGGAGGGCGTTGGAACAGCGGAACCCAACTCCAACCGAGAGTGAAGTTCGCTGTTTGCGAATCTTGCCAACGGTTAAAATGTTCGCAGAGGAAAAATTCGTGGATTACAAGACCGAAACTCGAAATTTTTAACAAAAGGAGCAGTCCGTCCGTTCCTCTTTGAATAACTATGTCGGCCCCGGTGGCGGCGGGGTTAAGTCCTCGCCTGTCAGTCCGAGGGTCGCGGGTTCGAGTCCCGACTGGGTGGATTTTCACCAGTCAGGACATGGGTGTTGTTGTTCGTTTATTGTTAATTGTTGATCACTCGATATAAAAAGCCCTTTGTTGTGCTGTTTTCGGGAGTGTGAGTATAAATTTAAAAAATAAATAATTACTCGAAGAGTGCATCTCAACTGAATTGATGGTAGCAGAGAAAATAGGAGAAACCGCGAAGGACTTCAGTCATAAAAGCTGACAAATGACAATAAAGGACGACCAAATACAAATAATTAATAAATTCTTCTCGGGTTTTCCACCAGGCTACGTAACTGTTGGCTGACGTTTCGATAGCTACCTCCGCCATCGTCCACAGGACATGTGTTCCTGAGTCACATTGCCCTGAGGTCGATGGCGGAGGCAGCCATCGAGGCGTCGGCCAACAATAACCTAACCTGGTGGAAAACCCGAGAAAATTTGATTAGTATCATACGCCGGGAAAATGCCAAATCATATTACAAATAATTAACTATAACAATTTCATAATTTGTAGCCTATGGCCGAATTCTCAACAATTGAACTTAAAGAGGCATGCCATGCCGACACACTACGTAGCCCCGCGCTGACAATTCTGATTCCACTCCGTATGACATTAGATTAGGAACGGGAATCCCAATGCAAACCCCGTACAACTGCCGAAATACTCAACGCTCTCTAGCCAGCGCACCATACTCACCCATCCACTGAAGCCTCTTGGGACAATCTCCATTTGAATACTAAATAGTAACGCTGTAGATATAACTGTGACTTTGGTCGATGTGTTCGAACCGTCGCATACAACATCAGGTCGTATTCAGTGGAAATGCCTAGTGTTTCCGAAACAGCCCCTTCTCACGCGGAAATATTGTACGATCGCTTCGATAACTGACGTCAGAATAGCTCATAGGGTTCAGCACAGAGCCGCAGGTCACAGGATCGAATCAGATGCATGATTTTTTTTCTAGGTGCCAGGACTTTCAGAATACCGCAGGCGGAACAGGCAAAGGATCGGGTTGAGTGAATTAAACACTCCACGCCGTTGGGCTCATCAATTGGGGATCTCTTTCCGCTCCGATCAAACAGAATTTCAGACCGAAAACTACATTGTTGGCCGGTCACGAAAATTTCGAGAGGCTAACAAAAGAACCAGAGGCGAAGTTGGCAACCATACTGGAAGCGTGAAGTTTGACAGGGGAGGGGCGGGGGGATAGAAAATTGAAGAGCAGATGTGGGGGGCGAGGAGGAAGGGTGGAAGTCATCGGAGGGGTGTGAGGATAATTCAAGGTCCTTATACCCAGGTAATGACACGCTCCCACAATGCACTGCGATAATTGCATCTTGGTTCCTTCCAGCTGGGTAAGTGCGTAAGCTTTACACAGGGCGTGTGAAATAAATACACAAAATGGTGTGCTGCAGTGCTCCAATGTGCTTCAATTCAAAGAGAAAAGGTGCAAGATTATTTCGTTTTCCCTCTGATCCCAAGAAAAGGGCTGTGTGGTTGAGGAATTGCCTAAGAGAGAAATGGAAACCTACCAGTACATCGCGCTTGAGCGAGGTAAGCAAATTGTTCATTTTTCCCAAATTTGGCCCATTATTACTGCCTATTGTACGTATATATTCATAAATACACTTTCTTACGCCAATTAAATTGTCTTTTATCGAAGGATCGCCTTTTTTAGAGGTATAAGGACCTTGGGAAAATTCAAGGGAAAAATTGGGGAACGAGTGCCTCCATCTCTCTTCGGGGGCGAGAAGCAGTAAGTAGGGTGAGTACCTAGATGGCGCAAGGGATACGAGGAGAGAAAGAGCAAGCAATAGGGTCGGGTCGAGCGGCACGCGCTCTATCGCGTCTACGAGGGAGGGCAGCTGACGCACCCGGCGGCGCGGCGGGTGGATTACTCGCACAAAGCGAAGGGAAGGGGAGAGATGGGAGGGCAGGGAGAAGGGGTAGATTAAATGAGGCGTGAGGGCTTAGCATGGGAGGCGCGGTGTGGTGTACATGAGTGCATATAAGGGCGTAGAGCAAGAGGGGAGTAGGGGTTGGGGGGCAGAGCCTCGCGTGTGATAGAGTAGGGGCGACTTTGTTAGGGGGGGGGGGGGGAAGGAGGAGGATGTAGACTTGTGTGGTACAGTGGCTGAGTGCACCGCGGGAGGCAGGCGAGGGGAGTTTCAGTAATGAAAGGGGTCTTTAATGTACGAGGAGCTCTTCGGCTGGATGGGGTGGGTAGCGGAGGAGTCCAATTTCATTATGGAAGCGGGAAGGGGGACTTAATAAGAGGTTGGAGGGGGGGTGGCAGAGGATACGCCAAGGAGACGCGAGGCGAGGGTACGTAGCGCGGTAGGATGGAGCAACACATCATTGGATTTTGGTCGAGGGTTCGAGAGAGGAGACACAGGAAGAGAGAAGAGTTGGGTTGGGGATGTCACCCATCTCAAAAGCCGCTAAGTTAACTTGTACACCTCACCCATTAAGAGCGGAGGAAAATAATTTTGACGATTTTTTAACATTTTCTAAATTATCTCCGATTCCGGCAAGGAAGCGGAAGAGGCTCATAAGGATAGGGCAACATGGAGGAAATTACTAAAACGCATCCAGCTTTCTATGTCTGACGCCGAGTATCAAGTTCCTTTGACGATACCCGGAAGGCAACGCCGTATTGGGCGTGTGAGTGTTTTTAATTCCCATCGGGATGAGGAACTCAAAGACACGCTTTCGATGACGCCAGTTTTCACAAAATTGAACCACGAGCGCGACTGTGCCGCACAACGAAATGGTAATTACATTATAATTACTTCAGGTGTAATTATAATTGCATTATAATTACACCTGAAGGCGGGTTGATCAATACTGCCACAACGAGACACGGTCGAGTCTTGGTTATCCCAGTTTCCAATTTTTGAACTTCGGAACTATATGAAAGGAACAATAGGAAGCATTGCTCTTCTTCCACACGACAGGAATAACAAAGTGAAAATGTACTACATACGAACCACACACAGCATTACATTTATGACACGATGGAGCGCTAAGATGGATCGTAACCAAAGAAAACTTACTAGTTTTCGAAAAAAAATAGTATAATTAGAGGCTAATACGAGAGGGTACCATTATATGAGATCTTCTGAAGACAAATTCATTGAACTCCACGAGTAGTCATGGTTAGGCCACAACTCGAATACGCCACGAGCATTTGGGACCCCGTTCATAAAGATTAAACCAAAGAGTTAACAAAATACAAAGAAAAGCAGCACGCTTCGTCAAAAACTGCTACGAACGAACATATAGTGTTACACGACTGTTAGAGGGATTAAGGTGGGAGCCCCTCGGAGGCTACACGCTAGGCTTAGGCTGCTTGAGATATTCAGAACTGGTGTGTTTCAGAGAGACACAGAGAATATTATCATGACGCTTCACAACATTTCTAGTTTGACAATTGCGATAAAATGAGAAAGATACTCTGCCGATCAGATAGGTACAAAAACTCGTTCTTTCCGCGCACAATAAGCGGCCACAATAAAAACTGAGCTCCTCTAAATACACTCCCATAGTACATGTCACCATTTCACCTCCGAAAATGTTACATCTTTACACGGCTGGTAACCTCCCACCCCCTGCCACACGACCAAGCGGCGGCTCGCGATTTGGTATGTAAATGTATCGCTCGAGCTGCATACTTTAGGCCCAAATTGCGTATTCAATTTTCTTCGAACAACTACTCACTGAATAGGTGCACGAGTTCTCCACACTAATATTTATGGGTAACGCACACATCCCCACCAGATTTATTGATTCACACTCGTCTGAGAGCACCAAGAAGATAGCGAGCGGAACAAACGCGGGGGATAGGTGGGCGTGTGCTCATATATGATCCGACCTTCCGCGCAAAACCTTTTAGCACCCACTTGTCAAAGCCAAGGAGCTCCGTGCACCAACGCACAAACGTCCGAGCAATAAATTAACCAGTGTTAAGCACTGCGCGAGCTAATGGAAACATCAGACAGACCCGCTCCGGCGCGGTATTGCGCGTGACAGGGTAGCTACACCGCGAATGCATCGGCAGCTCTATCACTCAGACGCCGCTTGAAATTGCTCACGGAGACGACGAGGCGTGATCCTCAGAGAGCCGCGCCCAGAGCGATCAGGAGCGGGCGGAAGTCGTTAGGAGTTAAACCTTAACGTTTCAAATAATAGAAGCTTTCCTCTCTCTCCGTCTTTACCGGATACCAGAATGCCGCGGATAGATGTGCGGTCAACCCGTTTACTCCGAGGAACGCGAAGCGTTTAATCGTTCCAGTGTTTCATAGCAATAAACAAGTGATTGCAATCATAGAGAGAGCAAAAACCATAAATAAACACTTAATAGCACATTAACACAGAATAAAACCGCAGTTGAGAACAAGGAAGTAGCATTGCACACGACTGTTGACGTCATTCCTACTCTTAAGTGATACGCGAGCCATACCAGAATAGTGTATTCCCGCAACAAATAGATTTCATCTCTTTCACAGATCTTTAGGACGATGTCCGCGAGAAAACGACATTATATAAATTCACTGATATAACAAACTATTCTGTTGAAGGCTTCCGCGGGGCTTTGATGGAGGTTGATTCCTTCTTTCGGGTTTTCCGCCGCGTTGGTTCATGTTGGGGACGATATTTCGCCGGCTGTCCTGCTGGCTTCCTCAGGTCCATGTAATCTGACCTGGTTACATGGACCTGAGGAAGCCAGCAGGACAGCCGGCGAAATATCGTCCCCAACATGAACCAACGCGGCGGAAAACCCGAAAGAAGGAATCAACCTCCATAACAAACTATTCTTTCAATACATCAGCATTATACCCAGCAAGCCACCTCAAGAGTGTGTGACAGAAATAGGACTCCGAGTGATGCTCATGTTTGAGGATCTGAAACGTTCATAACAGGGAAAACGCGCGAAGTATAAACGTTATTTGGCCGAGAATCGTATTTAAAGGACATGGAAAGATTTGGAGAAGCAGAAAAAGATACAATTCATTGGTAAAATCACGGGTAAAGTCTGAGAATGAAGAAAAAAATGAGTAGATCAAAAAAATACCATACAAACATACGGGCAATGCTTATCTAATGAACTTCATTAAAGAAAAATATGTACGACCTACCTCGTAAAGCAAATGAAAATTGTTTTAAACTGCGTTTTCAGCAGAATTCGCATAAACTACACAAGACAGTGAAGAGTGTAAGTGGGTGAAAGTTACTCGTACCTTATAGTACATGTTGGTGATAACTCACCTCCCAGCCATACACTCTTCAGGTGGCTTGCAGGGTAATAAGCAGATATAGAATTAGAGGAAGACCACGATTATTATTACACTGTTTCATATAAGTTGAGTGAGCAGAATTCGCGTAAACTACGCAAGACAGTTGGTAGTGTACGTGGGTGAAATACTCGTACATTAAAGTGCGTGTTGGTGATGGCTCACCCCCTGCCACACACCCTTGAGGAAGCTTGCAGGGTAGTATGTAAATGTATAATTAGGCGAAGACCGCTTTTATTAATGCGCTATTTCATGTAAGTAGAGACCTCGGAATTTCCGAACCATCGCAAGGGTAGGCGAATTCAAAGGAAAATACCCACGACTGCAACACACAGTTTAACGTCCATTTTCGCAAGACACCCAAGGAGACAGCTGTGTTGCCCAAATTAACCGAAAAACGAATTCATTCATCGAAATCGTGCATTCAGCACCTTTTTAGCATTCCTTCCACCCCGTTAAACGGCTGCCCTCCTCGCCAAAACAAGCGAAACATATTTCCTCTCATTTTCTGGCGTCACTCAATGTCGAGAAATCCTGACTTCCACCACCCAAGACACACTCGCCGTGGCGTTGTTGCATTTAGTTCCGCGTGGGCGGAGAACATGAAACGAGTGGGGCGGCACGGAGGGGGGAGGGGGGCAAGAAGGGGGGTAGACACCCCTGTTCGAAAGGAAATGTGGGGGGGGGGCAGAGAGAAACAGAGAGGGGAAGAGGGATTGAGGGAAAGGTAGGAGGAGTGGCCCCAGCTGGAGAGATATGCATCTAGGATGGGAGAATAAGAGAGGAGGTGGGGGGACAAATGCAGGGAGGAAGGGGGGGGGGAATTGGCGGGGCTGGGGGGGAATGGAAGAGTGGATTTTCCATGCAAATTAATGCCTGGGCAGAGAGAGGAGGAGGCATAGGCTCACCGCCGAATAACGTTTGCCATGCAAATTGATTCGTAAGGGCGTTAGCAAATTGGGGCGAGACGCCCAACCTTTATACGTGTTGGGGGGCGGTTTAGGGCAGGGGAAGAAGGGGCAGCATAGATGTACATGCACACACTGAAAGAAGGTAGACGAGGGAGAGAAAAGGAAATTACCCAGTGGGGAATAGGGTGAAAGGGCTAAGGGGACTAGACGACTCACCCTGGTCTATTTCTCCGTAAGTGGAAGTCACTCGGGGTAGTGAGATCCTCCTCAAGTAGCGAGAGTAGAATGAACGCAACGACAATAGGGCAAAAACGAGATGAGAATGTATGGTAAACGCATATGTGCGAACGAGAATGGTTCGGGCTGAATAAGAGTAAAGGCAAATTTCCACTTCGATAAATATTTCTTCGACCTAGGTTTCGATGTACTACATCATCATCAGGCCTGATAATAAAATAAAATTTATCTAAGCAAAAAATAGCCTTTACTCTAATTCATTATAATGAATTATTTCCACCACATCACGCCAGATACTCCTCTCTTATGGGTCGGGAAATAAGGACGAAGGACTATTAAATTTAAAGTTAGCCTATAAAACCATTGCTAAAGGGATAGAGGCAGGATGAGAAAAGTGAGGACACAAAGTTTATCTACACCCATAGTATAAAAAGAAACTTAGAGTGGTGTAGAAACCCGGTTGCTTGGGAGGGAAAATAAGGAGTACACGCTAGGCTTTTGGGATGCGGGTGCGGTGGAGGATTGAAAGAGTAATCTGGGGGTAGAGAAAAATCCCCAGTGAAGTAAAATCAGGGATAAGGTAGGAGATGAAAAGAAGCTGATGCTTGAAACTACGAGAAAGTAGCTTAAGTGGCTTGAGGATGGGTTGAGCGATAACAATAAACGTAAGGGTTTGATAGAGGGCCGGAATGTAGAAGCAAGGAGAGGGAGGCAAAGAAAAGGAATATTGGGCCACATGAAGAAAGGTACACGATAGGATGAGTTTTAAAGGTATTACATATAGTATACTGGATAAACAATTTTTGGAGAAAATATGTGGAGGAAAGACTTCGTGATGTCGGGTAACTTAACTAACCATTTATTTAGGTAGAATACCTAAACTTATACGAACGAGAAACAAGGAAAAGACAATGAAGAGAAAAAACGAGGAGAAATTGAGGAATTATTCCGCTGACAGCAGAAAATCCAAAAGCGGCTGCATCTCATCCAGTTACCGGGTGTTGCGAGGGTGGGAACGGCATCACTTAAGCGCGGGGTTTTAGACCCATGTCTCGCCATCTTCCTCGACTATATGTAGTCTATCTTGTTAGCGGGACATTAAGGGGAAAAGGGGAGGAGGAGAAGGAGGCGGCCCGCAGTCGGCGGGCCATGTCGTTCCACGGACAACTCACGGCAAACTAGGGAGATCCGGTTAAGGGGCACTATCCCAGAAGGATTAAGCCGAAAGGGCTACGGGGTCAGGAAGTTTAGGGGATCCGTTAGAGGGCATCAAAGCGGGAGTTTAAAAGGGACAGGAGGTATACAGTACACGGCCTGACCCCGTTCAACAGCCAACTCCCTCAATTAAGCCCTCAAAGTTAAACTGCATTCAAAACTTAACGCGCTGGGTATTAGGTATTCAACAACCCAGACGACGCATAGTCAAAACTACAGGTTTTTGCCAAAAAAGGACGAGGTGATGTGACAGCACCAGACATCCATTATAGAATTTTTATAAATACAAGGAATATTAAACTTCGTCAGAAAATCGATAACAGGTGTTGGAATACTTCTGAGGAATTTTGCACCTCCTGCATTAGGATATTAGGTCACACTAAGACGAGAATAGAGATCAAAAGAAATCGGGATAATGAATTGTGCTACAGGGGCAAAAGGGTATGCCAGTCGATCCCTACGCTAACGATAGGGTTTCTATCGACTCATAGCCCAAGAGTAAAAAAAGAAGCCTGTCCACAAAGGCGAGTAAAAAATTCCGCCGGGGATAACCTTAAGCAAAAATTCTAAAAAAATATTTAGGGACCACAAGGTCTAATTGATTCATGGAGAGCGCCACGAAAAACGGGCTTCGATGAATTATATGACTGAATTTCTAGAGGCATCCTATTCAGTCAGAAAGGCGACGAATTTCGCTCAATGCCTCAAACCCCTTTCACTACATCAGGAACAGTCCCTGTTTATATTCAAGGAGGGATTTCCTTTCACTCACGAGGAATGTCTCTTCTAGGAAAATATGCTCGGTTTGCAAGGAGATCTTTCAGTTAAATGGAGTTCCATGTGCAATAGCGAGCGGAGGGATACCTATCCCATCGTTTACTGAAGTGTTCGTCCGCCTCGGACGTCTAATTGTGAAGGATGCCTGTTCACCAATTGACACGGACACCGCACCACACTGATACGAGGACACAGGATAGCGATTTAGATCATACTATTTGAAACAGGGGAAGTTACGCTTCATACCTGGGGAAGAAGTTCTGAAACTAACGATAAGGTATGAGTTTCAAAGAGGATTTCTAATTGGGCACTACCTAGAATGAGGAGAAACTGAGCGGAGTAGTTAGGAATATTCACCGGAACGCAAAAGTAGTTTATTCGGAGATGAAAAATATGACGAGCGCAGAAAAGTGATAACTGAAATGCGCGGTAGAACTTCAGAGAGAACTCCAGATGGGGTGAAAATAGATTCCGAGAAAAATTAGTTAGCCAGATGAGGATGGGATGTTTTTCAAAGACAAAGCACGTCTCAGACTCTAGAATTCTGTTTTATGTCATGCAAGAATAGAAAAGGATTAGAGGCAAGGTAAATCACTATCAGTACCGATGGATAAAGTCTCCTTCCGCTTGCTGAGCAAAATAACAGGCCTACTGAGGCAGACTAGCTAAGGGACAAAGGACACTAGCATCAGTAATATGAAATAGACTCGAGAATCACAAAAGTAAAGTTGCAAGGGACAGTGTCACGCATAAACTTGATTATCTCCGGGATATTTTTCAAAACTTATAGTACAGAATTATTATTATGGTGAAAAGACCGCACCTCACTTTTGTGGAACCATTCCCTAAAAAGCAATAATCCTGTCGATGTAAAGCATACACCCAGTGTATGAAGCCGAAATCTATTCTCACAAATAGATGCGACGGGTTAAATTTTATACGGTTTTTCCCCGCGACAGTGATTTCTCTTCTGAAAAACACAAGAGGTAATCGCGAATGAAAACACCGATGAGGGGTATGAGAGAAAATCACCGAAACTCACAGTAAGCTACAAATCCCTCAAGTCTTTGTCATCCCAGACCACAGCCGCCTCGAGACTAGAAAGAATGTAAACAACCAAGAAGAGAGGAGGAAGCGGGAGGCGGCGAGTTTAGCCCCGGCTGCCTTCCCTTCCCGCCCACAGCCGGGACGAGACGCAGACGAGACCCCGCCCACCACAGTGACGTCACCGGCACGTGCTGCTGGGGAGGCGAGCCTCGCAGCACCGACCGAGTCGACACCTGTCGGTCAATTCCCGAACCTCGATCCCCCGCCATCGCCGCCGAGTCCCGCATTCGGCCCGACATCTAGCGGCAGTATCCTCTACTGCCATCACCCGGCGACCTTCCAAGCGCGCGCACAGCTGGTCGTTGCCTCTCCCCTCCCCCCTCTCTTCACCTTATACAGCGGCTCCCGCTCCCAACATCCCTTCCCTTCGCCCACCATGCGGCTGCGTGGGCAGCGGCAGCGGAGGAAAGCCGGGAAAATCAGAGGCGGAGTCTTGCACATGGGGGCCTGGCTAAAGGATCGACGCCGAGAGCCAGACACAACATTCCCCGCATCTGGAGAGAGACCCGCCCGGGGGAAGAGGAAAGAGGAAGCCGTCGGAGCGAGATATACACGGAAAGAGAGAAGACTCTCTGCCGATTTTTAAGTCCGGAGGCGGCGCCGACGGCTTCGCCCAAGAAACGCCGTCTCCGGGCGGGAGTCTCTCAGATCGCCGGCCGGGCGAAATTAGTTTGGGCGCGCCGTGTCACCGGGGCGATCGCCGGGAAAGATTTCCAGGTTGTCGACCCCCCCCGCCCCTCTTCTGCGCGCCCCAGACGCAAGGATTAGGCACGACACCCGCACATTTTCATCCCCTTGGTGAGCGCGTCGCGGGACATCTGTCGGCGGGGGCCTCGAACTACCAACCGCAAGTGGAGGTGTAATTGTTTTCCCGTATACGCAATCGCAACATCATCAAAACAACAAACAAACAAAACAAAAAAAACAAAATCAAGAAAATTTATTTTTCCAGAGATTGCAGTCACATGTAGATGAAGGAAACAACATGTTGCGTTATTTTTAGAGTGATTTCTTGGGAATTTCCCGGTAAATGAAGGTGACAAAAAAAGAAACATCTGTTCGATGCAGTAGATGATCACTCTGGTGGTACCAGCTTTGGAATCAATTAATTAGGCTCTAGGCATTTAGTTCCTCCTCAACCTGATTTCGAATCTTAAATTGATGGTTTGATTAACGAGGAGCACGAGTTCAATGCGCTCTTTCTCGCTCATTTGATAGTGCGCATTTATCTCAAAATTAAAAATAAAATCGAGAGCTCTAAAGTATAAAACTCGGATGTTAAAAATTGGGTCGTCAACAGCTTTGTTAAGTGTATAACATCAGTCACTGAAGACTGGGATTCTCATAGATTTGCCACGTCAACTATGGCCGCAATCGTGAGCGCATCAAGATTTGTGTGGTGGCTACTGGATAAGCAGGCTTCCTTCGTTGATGTCCGGATTTAGAATACATGGCACATTTCCAGGGGAATTTAAATCTTCAACTGAATGCAATCGGAGAGGTAGTCACAGAACAGAACTTACTTTGTGGGACGTTATGCTAATGTGCGGATTCCAAGGCGTAGTAAACAGCGAGGTGGGAAATCTTCAGGCAAAATTGATCAAAGCTATGGTTCGTCCGGAAAACGCTACCTCTTGCGCTTATAACATTTCCCTATGAACAAAAGACCCCACTCCTACAATTGCCAACCACCAACAATTTAAATCACTCCTGCATCACTCCATATCACAGATGGACCACGAGCTTAAAATTCACATTTGAAATTCGCTTGAAATAATCTCGGAAAAACAACGCCCACATTCGTGACATAATGTCGGAGAAGTGTCTTCGCTGACCTTCCCCTTTGATGCATGAGGAATCTCTATCGAGTGCATTTTCCTCACGTCGGAATGCGTGCTAATGATTACGGTCCAGGGCGTCCTCATCGACCGCCGAATCCCATTGCATCCGATTAATTTCCAGCTGATGACTGCCACTAGGGGCCTAATGCTCCTCGGATTGTATCACTTCCCGGAGCAAATTATCCTCACACGAGGTTTGTTGCCTTTCCAAATCTACCAGTTTAATCCAATTTTTTTATAATTATAAAATGGGGTTATAAACGAACCATAACTTTCATTTAGAGGAAAACACACTCGCATTGTTTCCTATTCGCTAACACATCCCCCACGCCTCTTTTTGTGGCTCGTGAAATGCCACACAACTCAGAATCTTTTAGTGAATCAAGATTTCCACAATTAACACTCATAACACCCAGCCGTAAACCTAATTTCTGACTTCTAATTTTCAACTAAATCCCTAATTCATAACCACCAACGTCAATTCAACGATCAATTTTATGTGTCGCATTACTGTCAGTCCCAATCACCGCCAGCATAAATCGCATCATCAGTAACGAATTGGTATCATTGCTCCACTGTCGAATCAGCCAACCAATTCATGAGAAGAAGTGTCAAAGCTTCCTCAGGCACCTAACTCTCGCCTCGTGCATTGCCACAAGGACCTTCTTTCATTGTCCATTCTTTTCTTTTCGTTGTCGACGAGAGATTCTTCAATAAGTTGCTATTCCATAAATTGCGTCTAAAATCCTCACATATTTGCTTTTTCACTTATTTCCACTGGCTTTCCCATCGGCCCGACTGGCATAGAAAGATTCTCCCATCAATAAATCGCATTGCTTGTTACCCGAAAAAATACTCTCTCCCAATCAAAAACATAAACCGCTCCATGCTTCACACGATTCGCTGAAACTCTCATAATGCAGCTAAATTCGCATTCCAGGTAAGGGTGCAAAATTAGCGAATCTCTCGTTTTTCATTGTTTCATTGATACGCCTCGTGTAGCTCTAAAATTGATGTATTCCACTGTTGGAACACTCTAGTAACACGAATGAAAACAAATTAGTTTCGATATATTCTTCCCTACATCTTTTCCGAGATTTCCATTTTCCCTCCACGATAATTTCACACTGGTAGTTTTTCGACAATAAACTCACTATCTTGTCCTATACCACAACAAGCGTTCCCCTCATACGAAAATAAACCAATAGATAGTAGTCGATCTTCGCCCAAACATCAACAGACATCACGGACGCTCATTAGGTCTCACGATTTTTGCTTTTGCACTCCCACCAATAGCCAACAAGTTATACTGATGAGAGGATTGGAATGGATGGGTTGATAGGAACATGTACTTGCATCCTCTTGTACTCATCACAGTGACAACTTTATGGCACCCAACTATTTAATAGGCCACCAAGAACGCAACGATCATTAGCGCTTCGAAAGCTATTGGCACAGAGAGCATAAAGAGAGCCATAGGGTACAATGAATGCAGTTACTTTTTGCATAATCCGCCGCGTTCTTAGCAAGTCCCCCCCCCGGACGATCGGTATTAAGCAGAGGCTAACGATTAGAGAAAATTGCTTTTACATTGAGAAAGTATAACTCGCATCGCTACGATCATGTTGGATACCATATCCATCATTGACGCTTGTGAGTCTAGGAGTCTATTGTCACCCCCTGCTCATATCCGTAAATTAATTATGTTTACAAGGCTTTCTTGAATAATCAAAATGTTTCATTTAATACCAAAGCCAAACATGCATAATACGCCAAATATTACTGTCCCAATGGCAAGCAATTTAAGCTTTGCGCCAAAGGTATAGGCTAGGAAAATTGAGGATATAAGCCACAATTATGAAAAACAGACAAGTTCAAAACGACATTTTTCCCTCCAACGATAAAAGACTATAAACTCGGTCTTTCGACAGGTAGTGTCGCGATTTTTGACATACTTCCTAATGATTATATCCTCATCTACTACTAGCACTAGAAATAAGCGTATTTCATCGGGGTAACTCTTGTAACCACCAGCATTTGTGGAAGGCGAAAAAACATTAATGCAAACTGTCTTTCTTTAGTAGCATACTTTCCAGATAAGGCATATTTGAGAATTTTTTTCCTTCTGAAAAGTTTAAGGGGGATTTTACAGATGAATCATTAGTCGTAGATACATTAAACTTGAACTGAGAACGTGTCTGGCATGGCATATAGATGGTAACTTACCCCCTGCCTCATACTTAATTAGAGGTGGCTAGCAGAGTATTACGCGGATATAAATGAAAAATCATGACATAAAATGGCACACAGTGCCACCGAACTGCCTTCCTCTGTCACACACACACACTGCGATGGAGAATTGAAAAAGAAAAAGCATACCACAAAATAACAAATACGTTGAAATTTTTTCAAGACACATGGGGAGAAAGTAATGTCTTACTAACACAAGAAGGAAATTTCAACGAGGAAATTTGGAGGCAATAGTGACAAGGACAACCCCCGATCCAGTCGGACGAGGTAGGGGTCGAGAGATTGTGGTATCCAGCCCCTTTGTATCGACTCTCCTGACGCCTCCCAACCCACGAGACCATCTTGGATCGATACGGAGAATATTACCAATAATAATAATAAAAATAAATCATCATAATTAAAGAACCAAACGTGAATGACAAATGCCGAAAATGCAATAGCAAGACAGAAACAATAGAACACATCACAAGTGGATGCAGTGTACTAGCAAGCGTGGAATACACACAACGACATGAAAATATATGCAAACAAATACATCTTGCATTAGTTAGTGAGTACAATCTATCCCATGAAACTAAACCATGGTACCTAATGACACCACTGCCTGTAATAGAAAATGAAGCTGTCAAAATATATTACAATAGAAGTATTATAACGGACCGTCCTCGCCCAAACAATAGACCGGATATAACCCTTCAATCAAAACAAGACCGGATAACATACTTAATAGATGTATCCATTCCAAATACAGAAAATTTAGAGGCTAAATACAAAGAAAAAAATACAGAAATATAGTCCTCTGGCTGAAGAAATAAAAGAAATATGGAACCAAAAAACCGTTAAAATTGTACCAATGATAATATTCGCAACTGGTGTAATACCAAAAAACCTGCGCAATAGCTTGGAAACAATAGGAATAGAAAACCATTTGTACATGAAAATTCAGAAAGCCACAACAACTAATACTTGCTCCATAGTACGAAGATTTTTAAAAGAACATAAAAAAACAGTATTGGAGCCTAATCCCTTTGGTGCCTAGCACCCGGGATATGTGAATGTTTCCCAGCCCTTAAAAAGGCTGAGAAGTGAAAAATTCGATAATAATAATAAAAAATAGGGACTTTAAAATAAAATGATGAAAAAAATTAAATACAAATTTAAAAAAAATGAATGATGAATAAATAAGGAGATGATGAGAGCATAAAAAGCTGCCCATACAGTACCCTATAATAATAATAATAATAATAATAAACACACCACTTTGCGCTCTCGGTGCGTGAATACTCGAAATGCCGGGGGTTCAGACGACTGCGGGAAGGCAGGGAGATTTCTAGCGAGCGAGGAGGAAGAAAAGGCCACGGGGCGGAGGGGGGGGGCCAGAGGGGGGGTTTTGTGCGAGCTAGTGTTTGTGTAAGTGTACGTACGGCTTCTCTCTGCTGGGAGGAGGAAGTAGCGGCGGCGGCGAAGGCCCTCTCCGGATCGATCGGCGCAAACGGTTGGAAGGCGTGATCGTAACAAGCCGATAATAAGCTCTCCTCGCCCGCCCGTCACACAATTGCCACCGAGATGGCTGGATAAGGAGCTAAGCGACGCGTCCATTTACGCATGAATTATTTAACAGAGAGAGAGAACGGGGACCGAAATATGGCATGTTGGTTGGGTGTCTCCCTTCCCCGTCTCCCACGAGGGAGGAGGGACTGAGAAAAATTATTCTTCTACCATCTCGACGACGACGACGTGTGTTGGCTACGCATATAATTGGTTCAAACGAGAGAGTGTTCTCACCTTCCCGCGATGCTTGCTTCAAATTAAAAACGATTAACCTAACAATGAGATATCGCAAGGTTTCAGTTCCCATACAAACCGCACGGCGGAATTGAAGACGCGGAGATCGCACTGCAAAATCATGTAGCTCCTTCAAAGGATGAAATTCTTGATCACCGATACGTGTGGAAATGAGGAGGCCTATGCGGTTGAAATATTTTAAAGACTAGTTGAGACGCACACCCTCTCCAATCAACCCCTCGTGAGGGCGGCTAGATCAAAAGAGAAATAGAAATGGACGGATAGTTTATGGTCTGACCCTGCGAGTTCATTTAATATAAGTCCTCTATCACGACGACTACGAAAACATATATAACATTCAGATTTCTAGGTTTTCTAACCCACGGTCTGGCGGAAATTAACGAAAGAAGTGATTTAATTACCGGAAATTAAATTTCACAACTCAGAGTTGCCTCAAAATCACCAGACTTTCAGCCACGGCCTATTCACATATACCGAAATCGATCAATCACCGCAAGGAATCTGCATAGCTAATAAATATCCACAAACTTCAAGGAAATAATTCTTCACAAACACTTCACATACCGAAACATGCATGACACGCGTTAAAAAAAGAGGCGATTGACACTATCATAGGTAAAGCAAGCAAAGACTTAATAGAAGGCGGCTGCAAGAGGAAATGATTCGGCTCCAGCTGTCTAATTTTAAGATGAAGGAAAATGAAAGAGAAGAGTTACATCATACCAATCTTAGGATTACTGACTGCTGATGAGGATAATGTATTTAAGCCCATTAAAGTGAACAAGAAGCCTCTAATCAATCGAAAACAGCTTCCCGTTCCAAGAGATTGTCACTTTTATCTCAATTTCTGCCTCTCATCCTCCGATTTAAAAAAAAGAGCGAACTCGCTCGGGCTTTTGGCTGTCAGTAACGCTTCAGTAATTGCGTAATCGACTAAAAAAAACGATAGATCGAGGTTAAGTTATTATTCTCGCTGAATCACGGTTCCACGACTCGCTAATACCGAGCGATTCACACATCTCACAGTTTTGATAGAATACCTATAAAATCATTTTCCTTAACTAAAGCAGACACTCAGATATTTCACGTTTTTCACAAATAGTTTTTATGAAAAATACATCAAGTTATCTTTATCGATGCTTAGCACAACGAACGGTTGACTAACGAGTGCATCACAGCAAAGCTTATCAGGAGTTACACGTTAAATTACAGTAATCTACGAGTGAAAGAAAGATGACGTCAAAGTAGTCGCAATGTGAAGAGCGTGTCAACAAAAATGAATCCAGCGGAACACATTCTTTTCTCCTCAAAAAATGAAAGCAAATCTTCACCAGAAGAATGTAATTTCGCGCAAAGCTTCATATTCCTGCTTTATTTCATCTTAACCAAGGGACACGCTAACCCAATTTCACAGAAACTGAGACACCAAAATACAGCATTTCTCCGAAGCAGCGTTCATTTGATATTCATCTATGGAAAGGGCGAATAGCGAGACAAAATTTTCTCCGTGGTGGAAAAAAATTAGAATGTAATGAAAAGCTTTCCTTTCCGTTCGGCTGATTCTCTCCGTCCTTAATCACGAAAACTAACATGATACTGCATAACCGCGGGTGGAAGAGACGGCGAACGTCCATTAAATTCCAATTTTTATCTTGCGTCGAACGACGGGATAATTTTATAGACCATGCAGCATTAATACAAACTCCGAGGTAAATTTCATGTGAGACACTGAGAGAAAACGACATCGCACGACTCACTGTCAGGGTAGATTTGCTTTTAGATAGTATCAGTCAGTCATTGCAATGGATAAAGCAGCGTATTTTGAGGCACGTAAACACTAGACACTGTATGCACCCGTCAAATTTATGCAATAAAAGATTTAAAAAAGACAAAGTAAGGAAAAATGTGGGCACTAGAGTTCCTGAGAGGAGTTTTCGGTAATATGTGAGGGCAGAAGAATAGAGTTGGGAATGAGTGGGTCTTGAAAGAATGTAGAATGCATACCACGGCCATGGACATATCTGACAGGAGCGCGCTTTTCGTTAGCTTGACCACGTCGTGAGAATGGACGAGAGAAGAATAAATAGAGAGATTACTGATTATGGGGTGCATGGCGTGAGAGAAAGTGAAGACTGCGAGAGTCATGGCTGAATACGGTGAAAGAGACTCTCAAAAGAAAGGACGTTAGCGGGCTAAATATGAGAACGGCAAGTATGAAGCAACGTTAGAGTGTTATTGAAGCAGAAGGGTAATGAAAAAAAAGGTTTAATGAAATAAATCATTTAACCAAGAGCCAGTTTTGCAGGCAATGAGACTTCAGCACTATTGACTCAGCGCACACGGAAAGGATACCGCGTGATGGGTACGCATTGGTGTATTTATACACGTAATCAAGTGGCTAAAATCAGTAATACTTCACACCTTCATGACAAGTGAATATAAGAATGGAATCCTTATCAAATACGCTTAAAAGGTTATATATTCATTGAAAATTATATAACATGATCTACTACCCCGACATCGTCAACATGACCGATCCCTATCCCTTCAGACATTTCGAATTGCATTCTGCCAGTTTATGAATGACCTCAACCTCATCAGGCGAGCAAATGTCACTAAATAACCTTCTTACGCATATTTGGGCCTAATGAAGGACGCTGCTGCCAAGCTTACACCCGGCTTTCTTAGCCATAGACTTCGTTGGCAACCATTTCCAGCATCTCATCCAAGTAAATTACTTCATAGAATAATATTTTCATACCGGGAGGTAAGTGCAGCTGGCATACTAAATAGCGCTGCAATCATTTCCCTGCTACTATTGACAACATCATACCTCCATTCCAAAGGAGATTTACGCAGGAAATGAATCTCCAAAAGAGACCATACTGTCAACAAAATGTGGAACTCCCTGGAGCAGTACTCTAATCATCTTTTCCCTCCGATGTGCATAGGTACGACTTCTCTCTCTCTCTCTCTATCTCTCTTTCCTCAGCATTGCAAGATCTCCCGGCCGTCGAAAACAAAAGCCACGCTTTTGAAGGAGTGACGAGGTGTCAAAACCGCAGGGTAAACACGGCGGATCGAATTGCACGCCAGTCGCCAATCAATGCCCGGTAAAGCGGGGCGGGCGGCGAGCGAGCGGTTGTCTCAAATCGGCTTCGTGCTTCGCAAACAGAGGGAGCGCCTGCGGCGCGGAAAATGATTGAAGACAACGCCCTCTTCTAAAAGGACTGGCATTAAAAATGCGCGCGCGCCGCGCGGGGGCCCGAGTCGGCGGGAACGTGCGCAGAGGGGGGACTTGTTCGTAACTCGATCTAATGCATAGTGAGTTGGCAACCGTCGCTCGAGTAAATCCGCGGAAACAGTAACGCGGCGGGCAGAAATTATTCTCGCTCATGATTTATTACTGGGAAAGGAATAAAGGCCTTTAAAAAAATAAAAGACGCCGAGCAGGCACCTGCATTGAGATATGAAATCCTTCCCAGGATTTTTATGGGGTCGGCAACTCATCTCTCAATATGAGTCGGGCCCTATCTCACAACCAGTCAAGAGGTACTATCTAAAAACTAGAGTCCTGGTGACACTCATCGGTCATTTAGTCACATACGGTAACGACAAGTACAAGAGGGCAAAACAAACATCGAAAGAAATAACAGCAAATAAAATTTGCTCGTGAGAATAAAATAAATGTAACTTAACGAGCTTAAAATGCACGTTTAAAATTTCGACTATGCATCATTAGCAAGAACTTGGCGCTAACGAGGGAATTTAGGGAAATTTAATAAAAATAAAGTCTCACACACACAAGCAGCTAGGGAAGAAAAACTGGAGTGAAATTATAATATACCAAACAATGTAAAAGCCATTACGAAATATTGGGGAGGAAAAATTTTCGATATCTTTCCGAAATATGAAATAAAATTGAACGACACGAAGATCGGGTAAAAGGTCGGAGAAGTGCGGAGCTAGAAAAGCAAGGTTAAAGACGCTAAAAAATGATGGCACGAACAGTTGAACTGATCAAGATGTCAGTCGAAAGTTAATAGAGGTCATTAAGTCCCAATGAGAGACATGAGTAATAAAGACAATAATCTTCCTGGGTCATAAGATGTGGGAAAATATGTCGGCAGAAGGTCGCTTGTAGTTGACTGGAGTAGAGGAAAGATGACACGGATGCAATTTTCGGAAGATATTCATGTGAAAAACTTGAACGAGGAAAAAAATTATGGGATCAAATCTGCTTTAAAAAGCCCTTACACAGAGTAGTTGAGCTAAAACGAGTCATGCAAAACTCAGAGAAGAGCAAGATAATACCCTCCCTGCAATTATTCCGGGAACGGCGTAACTTACAATTTTGATACACCGCTCAAGGGAATTTAAAAACGCTCGGCAGGATGTAATTTTCCCCGCAGGACAAAATAAAAAAGACTTATTTAATTCTCCAACTACAAAGCAGTTCCTCGGAGAAACGCAAGCGGAGTCACACAGTCACTTTTTTAACGATCAATAACATTGTTGGTACGGCCGTGGAGGGCGCCTGTGAGTTCATGGGAGCTGGGGGAATGCTGGGAAGGGGAGCCCACGCGAAATAAACAAAGTGCATGCAAACTACTACTGCGACGAGGAAAGCTATTTTATTACGCAAGCCGTAAGTCAATTTAATGGCGGTGTAGGAAGCGAGAGGGAGAGACAGAGTAAATTTTAAAACCCAGGCATACTTGATTAAAGACGATGAAATGAACGGGCAACGTAAATGAATTGTAGCGGAGAGGACAGTCCTTCTGAAATATGCGCATAGTTGAATGATTCAATGGGGGCCCGCATGCATAATGGGAGGAGCGAGCCAAATGATTTAACGACGGCGATAACAAATCTCACGACAGCTTGAGTGATTCAGGAACATTTATTTTAATGACCGACCAGTTAAAACGAAAGATACACCGAAAATATTTTCCGACGTCAACCTCACATTGCTCGCTCCATTTCTCCCGGAACAGGTTTAAATATTTAAATATGGTATATCGTCGCCCAAACCAAACACTATTAACGACCCATTAGGCTGGGGAAGGCTACGGAAAGTGAGTGGAATTCATTTTGTGATCTCATTATTGCCTTTGCAATAAATCTCTTTTTCGCTGTCAATAGACATTCGCCATTCACTGCCGAGGTTTCTATTAGTGGGCAGGCGTGTGTTTACGAGAACAATATCACGGGGAAGTTATGATAGAAATGCATCAAAAATCTCAACGTGGCACATGAGGCACGATCTTATCTGAAAGGCAAACGGTAACTAGCGCTTATTCAGGGGCAATAGATAAAACATAAACGCTCTTGTAGTGACAACTGTGACCGAGAGATGAGCAGCGCGTACTGAAATTGCGAAAACCTTCAAAAAGGCGATGACAGACACTTAAGCGTAATTGCAAAGTTCAGAGTAGATAACAATTGGCACATCAAATCATAAAAATAGAGCTTACATTTTTTTTATAAAAAGAAAACACAAGTAAGCAGTTTGATTTTAAGATTTTGCTTTCGTTAGCGTTAACGTAGTCGCCATGGGATGATCGGATTCCTTCACAATCGAATTCCTTTAATCTTGACCCGGGTCAATGAGAGAATGTTGAAGAAAATACGTAATAATACAGCAGACTCTCACAAACCGAACAAATCCGTTCAAAGAGGTGGAGCGCACATCGACACATTAGACATGTATCCATGTTATTTCAAGTTGAATTTTCCCCTGATACACAGTCAAGATAAATTAATCAGTTCTTCATCCCAAAAAATACTCAAAAATAATCGTTGAAAGATGTCACATTTAATGCAATACATTTATTTTTAGCATACTGCAATGGGAGGGTAAGTTTTAATTGGTGGCGGATAGGGCACTGGCAACTAAGCTTAGGAAAATTAACGAGCTACGATTAATTATTATTAGACAACGATTAAATACCGATTGTCCTGAAATTGTTCGGTGGAGAATGAAAAGCTGTCGGAAGCACCAAACCGTTTTCCACATTCGAGGGTCCTCTGTGCAATTGGCTGATGACGTCCGGTCGGGTGACCGATAGATGGGCAAAGTACTGACCTGCTGCTGCGGCGTCGGCGGCTGTCCTGTGGCGTCGGCCGCGTTGGTCCGCGGTGGCTTGGCGCCGATGGAGCCGGGTGATCCACCGCCGCTGCCCCCGTTGTTGTTCTCGTTCTCCTCCATGACGCCGCCAGGGCCAGGGGTGCCGGTTGGAGAGCATGCCGAGTTGTTCAACTTCAGGCCCTTCGATCCCTTGTCCGTCGTCTTCACCACGCTCTGCAATGACAGCAAAAGAAACCACACGATTAGGGCATTTCGTCCGCTTCATGGAACAAATTAAAAAATAACTAGAAAAACGAATTAAGGTGACATTTTTAAATCTCTACATCAGTAGTTCCCTAATGGTAGCCCATTTCCCCAAAATTTTCCCATTAGCCTCAGATATATTTTGGGAACACACATACAAAACACATGCGGCACAGCATTAAATAAACTAGGATTTATCAGCGTATAATGGTAAGGTCCTCGGATGAAAAAGTAAAAGAGAGGTGCTACTCCGCTGCGGTTAGGCCACACCTAGAATACTTCGCGAGATTTTGGGCCCTGGTCAAAAAGCTGTAATCAAAAAGATAAATAGGATACAAAGAAAATCTACACGCTTCGTTTAAAACTGCTACGAGAGAACCTATAGTGTTTCGCAACTTTTAGAGGGATTTGGTTGGGAGAACTTAAGTAAGTCGTACGATCGAAGCTTATCATTGTGCTTGTAATTTTTCTCTTCGTAATCTAATTTTTTCCGAGATTAATCGAGTTGTATGAGAGGAATAGAGCCATTTAAAGAGCGACAAAAAACGACACTCTCGTGGCTTAGATAACGTAACAACACCGTCGGAATGGAAATAATGTAATAAAACGGAAGCTATCTACAACGAGGAGGTGTTTAAGAGGATAGGGGAAATACGATGTCTACTCAAAATGCAAAATAAGAGAAGGAACACCTGGATTGGCCATATTCTCCGACACGAAAGCTTGGTTAAGACCTTACTAGAAGGTACAGTAGAAGGAAAAAACCAGAGGGGCAGACCTAGACTGGACTATATGGGACAGTTGATGAAGAAACTAGGTTGCAAATCGTACAGTGAAGTGAAAAGATTGGCCCAAGATCGGATAAAGGGGAATACTTGCAGACCAATCCTAGGATTGTAACCAGAGAAGAAAGATAGTTGTTATAAAACGGAAGCACCCAACGAGTTGAGACGCGTCCGCCCTTTAAAACCAAAAGGTCGCGGGTTCAAGACCCGCCTCGGGGAGGAAGATATAACTGGAAAAGAGAGAGAAAGAGATCAGGTAAAGGAGGAAAGAGAATCATTACTCAGGCAGGGAAGAGAGACGAACGAATGATACAGTGGGGAAAACTTCCGATTCAAAAACGAAGCGTTCGTCGCATTCACTCCCCGGACGTTGAAATAAAACACACTCGGAACGAGAGGAGGCAGAGGAGGAAAAAGAAAAATAAAAAAATAAAAAAAACGTGAGCGTGCGTGACACGATGTCGCTTGTATTCACGCTGCTGCCGCCACCCCACGGAGGGGATGGGAAGCTGCACCGCCGGGGTAAAACATATTATGATGAGCCACGCGCGGCGAAGCCGTAAATAAATAACGAAGCAGCCGAAAACTTGTCCGGAGGTTTCTCTCTTCATTTTGTTTCATTTTTTAAATTTTCTCTCTCTCCTTTCGGGAGGCCACTTGGGCAGAGCACAGTACGTCGACTCCGTTCGGGCAAGAGCACGAAACGGAGAGAGCGACAACAATGCAGGTGAAACAATGGGTCGGGTTAAAACAAAAGAGACACGCCATGGCTTGCTGCTGGACAGGGTCGAATGGTGCGGGGAGGGTGGTGCAAGAGATAAGATGCCGCTCAACCGTGACACAAACGTACGGAAAGATTTCTCCAGTGAGTAGGCACGTGTGGAGTCCGGAAAGGAAGACGAACTAGAAAGTGCATGGTGAAGAGGGTGAGGAGAGAAAACTTCGGGAGGAAATTAGGAGAAGGTAGAGTAAAAGTGTTTGGAACAGGTGATGAGGAGCGAAGGGATGCGAAAGGCCGTGATATTGGGGGAAGATGTTGGGCACGCGGAGGTAATGGGGTTTTTATTGCGGGATGAAATACTTACACTGCGATGCAGAAAGTACTCGTGCAAGAGCTAGGGGCCAGCACCTTCCAAAATATGGAGCTTTAACTACCTTCAACACAAACCTACTTTAACCGGTACATTACACCATATAACAACGCTAGGCTTAGTTTGCAAGAGAAATTCAGCTCATGTGCGTTACAAAGCGACACAGAGAATATCATTACGATGCCACACTACATTTCTAGATCTCACAGAAGCGATGAAATTAGAGAGATACATTTCCGAACAGATAAGTGAAACATTTCGTTCCTTCCACGGGCAATACGTGACCATAATAAAAACTGAACTCCACTTAAAACACACCCATAATATACTCCACCACTTAACCTCCAAAAACCTTATTCTAAACACTATTATACGGCTGGTGTCCTAACACCGAGACAGCTACTGCCCACTTATACATACAAGCGTAAGGGCCTAACGTCAACCTCTGCCACACGCTCATGCGGCGGGTCGCAGGGTAGTACGTAGATGTAGATTATGAAAGGCACGCGTAAGAATTAGTGCTTCGGTCAGTCAAGGGCATCGGCGTAGTTAATGAATTATACCGGAGGGTCTCCAGTCCCGATCGTACATCTAAATGAAACTAAAACACACTTCCCGCCGAGATCTATTCTCATTAAAAAAAACTAATTATGCAAAGAGACACGAGACCAAAGTGAACAACTACGCCGAATGGAGCACTCCAGCTGTGGGTCAACAACAACACTTATGGGAAAATTTGAATGTTTCCTTGAGGTAGGGTCAGCTACTGGCTACTCATACAAGAGCACGGGCCTCTCGTCAATCTTGATCTTATGCCGATGGTCAAAGAGCGGATGAAGGTACTTCAACAGAGGAGAGAGAGGGGAAAATGGATGAAACCATTTGACTTCATCTCCTAGACCTTTTGCCGGTAAATAAACAAGACAATGATCAATAAAAACTTCCTTCAGCAGATTCAAGCTCAAGATTTCCACACAGCTACTGAAAGATGAAAACAAGAGAGGATAGGCTTAGCTAAAGAGAAAAAAGGAGTAACGAGGAAATAATGATAAATGAAAGAGAAATGGCGAATGAAAAAACCTGCCGTCACAAGCAGAATACAACAAAGAAATATATTCTGAGCGGCCATTAATTTAACGACAGAACATAACTTCTTGTCACATAACTCACAGATTATATTTCTCAATATGTTTTGATATTAGCATAATGGGAAATTATTACACTGCATTTTTAAATTTTTTCCATTAATTTGATAAGCGACCGGGTATAAAACACTGAACGGATAGGAAAATATACGTAGAATAAGCTTCTTATATTCTAGCAAGAGTTTCAGAGAATGCTTTGCATCATCTGATATCATCCCTGAGCTAATTCATTTTTCACCCGGCTTCAAAGCCAACCCACGCTCCCCATGATTAAGTCATCCCTACAAGTCATGTTAGGTGCCGCCTAGTGATTACACTACTACCATGATTTGCGATCCCGGACAAATTACTACCGTTCACTTACTTAGGCTTGAGACCTGACATTAAATGACTGTTCACATGTGTCGGCTTTCATGAGCTGCTTAGCCGAGCAAAATAAGGGGGGCACACCCTCATTACCATCTGAATCACTGCTGCGCATGAGTAGCATATTTTGCATTCAAAGCATCAGAAGGAAATGCAACTCATTTGAGCACACATTGCACGCTTAGAAAGTCACAGACTGCACGTCGCTCAGAGAGTAGGAGATAGGCGACCTTTCGGAATAGAAGAAAAAATTGCGTAAAAACGCGCGCATTCGATTCTAAAAAATATCGTTGTATATACCTCGGTACGTCATATTACAGTTCGCGAGTTAATCTGGCATTATAATAATAAACTCAACAGAGTGAGGATTTAACTCAGTCTTGCATTATCATTTTAAAAGTCTTCATAATTTCGCTCTCTTTCTCCGTGTTTGGAGGGACTCAAAGCCTACACACTCTTATCATTTAGTGAGAACTTCCCTTTTTTAGTCTTGCGGAACCTTTCCGAAATATCATCTTTTTATCACTATTTCTCCATAAATGAAACTCTCTCTTCAGTTACTTCGTTGTACTCCATACTTTCACAATATTTAATCGGAAATAACTTTTACAAAGACCACACTTGACTCATCTAACACGACCCGGGTTTCGACGATTTAACGTCATCATCAGGTGATGGCTTCCCATTGCACCTGATGATGATGATAAATCTTTGAAACCTGGGTCGTGATAGACGTGTTAAGTGTGGTCTACGTAAAAGACATTTCCGATTAATTATTGTGACTATTTCTCCAACATGTCCCTCGTATTTGCTCCGTATGCAAAACGAGGCCTTACGGAAGATGTAATATTGTCATCATCAAAAGTCATCAGTCCAAAGATTGTTGTTACTCTCTACCCAGCTCTCCTACCAGCCAACCGCTTCGTTCCCAGACTATTTTTCCTATTGACAAATTACATCTTTTCCCGGATCTAATTATTCCATTATTGGTCTTCCATGGTCATTCTTCCCAATCATTTCTCCTCCCATATTGCTTAAAATAGACTATTCTGTCGCAAAACGTATCTAATTACGTTTTTTTCGATTTTCTCATGCAATTCGCTATGCTCCTTTACTCTCCAACTCTAGGAAAGGAAGATTAATCCGTAGGTGATTACATCAGTCCATTTCCTTTTCATCATTCATCCGTAACAAGACTTCTCTGTTGCTTTCAAAGTCTTGCTCTGCGACAGTAATACCAATGCCTCCTTCATTTTTTTCTGGGTTGTCGAGTTTACAAATGTCGTGCGGGAGAATAAAGGTGCAGTAAGCGTCAGAACTTACCGCACGTCCTAAGTGCCCTTCTACATATCTCAATCTAGCCTACTTTCCTCGGAGTAAAAATAGACGAAGAGAAGAGGGACATAAAACGGTGGAGCTATCGGGTCTGATGAAGACAAATCATGAAAATAATTGCGCATATAAACGAGAACACTTTTAAGTTTTAATAAAAAAGCTTTCCCCGTACGCGCAGAGACAAGGCGGAGAACGAACAAAGTAGGCATCTCGTCGTGCAGTACATTCAGAGAGACGAGGAGGAGGATCGTTAGGTTCTCATAAAGCTATACGAATCACGAGCTACTTCCGCTTTGCGTTAAGGGAGTTGGGCGGGGGGGAAGACGTTGGGAAGTGAGGGGAGGGGTAAGAGGAGGCACTTACTCCCTCTCCCTCATTCCTCCTCCTCCGTCCGAGGCGCGGCAGCCGCTCTTCCCGCTCGGCGACGAGCAGGCGTGACTGACGGGTTAACGACTAGATACGATTTAGAGGCCACTTGGGAAGCACTTGGGCGTACTAAGCGAGAGTTCCACTCCCAACTCCCAGCCCCCCCCCCCCTTGCGCTCCCCCCACATACCCTCACTTCCCACAAACGCTCGCGCACATTCTAACTAACTCGCCCCATCTCTTTATCCTCTTTTTAAACTCTTTTAAAAACAGGGGAGGATTCCAAAGTTGCAGTAATCCCCGTTCATTCCCCCCCCCTCCCCCGCCCACTTTTCAGCCGCAAGAAATGACCCACCGCGTTGAAAAGTTAAAACTTTTCGGAAACACAATTTCAGTCACACCCTTCCCATTAACTATTGCAACGCACCTACGCCCACGTTTAATGCTTACGCGACGAGAATTAAACCTCCCCCGCTGAGTGGTTATCGCCGTAAGATGGGATCCACGTCACCGCAATAACATCGCCTGGTTAGTGTTTTATCGAACTTAATGCGACAATGAAAGCTAAATCGGGCGCCATAGTCGAGGCGTTGTGGGGAAGAGATGAAGAGCGAAGGATGCATCGGTGAGAACCATGCATGGTACAAGCTTAGTGGAGACAGATGTGTACGTCATTCATTGGTAGTTCAATCCTAAGATTTGTTTACTGCTGCCCTCCACCCTTCCCTGTCTAATGCTAGTTCCCTTACCTCCGGGTATCTCTCCCTATGTACTTTCTTCTTATTTGGTCCAGGAGCTTATCCCTGGGTCTTCCTCTGGGGAATTTGCCTACTAATTTACCTTCAATTGTGTTCCTCACAATGTGTAGAGGTCTATGCAAATGTGTAGGTATCTAGATGCAATTGCTTTCAAACGCAAAGCACCAGGAGACAATAGGTTCAAAATAAAAGCACGGATGAAATTTACGACAGGCTTTGGAATGGCACCTACGATTAAGTTGGCCAATTGTTTTTCTAAACATTGCCAGCTTCCGTGCACAGGAGTGAGAGTTTTTTCATAAGATGATGAACATTTTCTAACTAATATTACCACTTTTGCAAAAACAAATGAGTCTGCATCAAAGTTCAACATTAATTTCAGGTAATCAGTTCATGACGGAGCTATCACAAGAGAAAAGTACAGGTATTTTCGGGTCCAAAAAGTTACAAGACACAAGTTCTGCACCAATTTCTACCGTATTTCCAATCATTGCAAACCCCCCCCCTCGAAATTCGCCACTAAGGAAGATGGCTTGGTGGTGTAATTGGCTAACACACCTGACCGGCAATTGGGAGACCCGGGTACGAATCTCGGCCAAGTCAAATGATTTTTTCATTGCGAATTTCAACCCTTGGAGGATTTCTTCCGAGATAAACCCTACGATAGCGTGTATCGCAATGCTTTTAAAAAGATACATACCCTCATTTTTGTTACCTCTTCACCTACTTAAAGAAATTTCCATGTGAAAAATTCGGCCTGGACCGGGAATCGAAGTGTAGCTGTCTGCGCATTGGTCCGGCAAACCAAAGGTCCGTGGTTCGATTCCCGGTCCAGGCTGAATTTTTCTCAATGCAATTTCTTCAAAAAATTCACCTGGTATGTTTGAACATTCTTCACCTACTATTCAAGGAGCTATCCTACTCCCGAATACCGCATCCCAATCCTGAAGAGATGGGAGGATGTCTTCAGGACGCTATTTAGCTGTATCTGCCCTTCACAAAGGTCACCATTTCTAAATACTAATGCGGCGAATGAAACGTGGTTGAGCTATCAGCTCCGGTGTTGCAAATACACAGAACTGCAAAAAATGATGGGAAAACCGCGAATGACTCATTGCAGTGTACCTATCAATTCCAGAGATTCCAGGAACACTGTCGTAATTTAACTGCCAATTCATAATCAACTAGGCAACATTCCCATCTCACTACCTCTGGAACCTAAACAGCGTCAAATTGCCCTTCAAAATGGTTGCACGCCTCTCCTTCAACTGGTGCCGCCGAGCAATTATTCAATCACGGATTGCGATTCGTAACGCTCCCCGACGCTCCTAAATGTTAAGCGCATCAAATCACGCGAGAGGAATGCAGATGGGGGGGAAGGAAAAAAAGAGAACGACGAAACGCAATCCTTTTGAAAACTCCCACTCATTTGTAAAAAGCAACCCTTTCTTTCCCATACCGTTCTCTCTCTCTTTTTCTCGCTACCCTCCCGATCCTCCGCCACTCCCCCTTTTTAAAGCACTCCACTCTCTCGATTGTATTTACGAAATCAAATCCCCCGAAGGCAGCACTGCTGCAGGGAGATCTCCCTCTCTCTCTCTCTCTCGCTCGCTCCTTCTCTCACTCCCCGTTGCCATTTCTTTCTCTCCTTCACCCTCGTGACCCAGCAAGTTTTCTTTTGTGACTAGAGATCTCCCTTTTGTGCGATTCCCACGTACTCACTCGCCGAGAGTAAGCGTTCGCGAAGTGAGGAGGGGAGGGAGATGGGGGAAGAGGAGAGAGAATGGATGGGATGAATTTTACCCGAAGGTGCGCGAGGAAATAATACATGCGCTACCGCGATTGTCATTCACTCGATTATCCTCGGCGGAGGGCAATGTGGGGGAGGGGGAGAGTTCGGAGAGACGAGGGCGGGGGGTATTCGGCGCGCAGCGGCGGGGGAAATAAGAAGCAGGAATACGAGTAGGAGATCGAATACTAAGAGAGAGAGAGACACACACAAAAGGAATGATATTACGGCAAAGATAGAATAGGATAATGTTTAATTGTGGGTTTCCCCATAAGAGTAAAACAGAAATACATATAAAATTCTGCTTTCAATGAACGCAAAAAAACAAAAAACAAATAGCAGGCAAACAAACCTTCGAAAACAGAAACAAAATGTCAACACCAAGCGTAAAAATGGAGGAGAATACGAGTAGAAGATCAATTACTAAGAGAGAGACAGACAAAAGGAATAATATAACGGCAAAGATAGAATAGGACAGCGCTTTATTCTGATCTAGGTTTCCCTATAAGAGTAAAACAGAAAGTATATACATATAAAGTTCTGCGCTCAATCAACACAAGAAAAAATGAACATACCTGGCAAACTAATCACAGAAAACAAAAAAAAAACGTTAACACACAATGCAAAAATAGAAAATGAGATATCAATCAAAAGAAAGATAAGGGAAAAAACAATAATTTCAGAGATTATAATGTAAATACAGAGGATAGTAAAATAAAAGATACAAATTTAGGACCGAGACGACTAAACTCATTGTGACAACAATTAAATAGTTTCTCTATGGCCATAGAACGGGAGGTGTGCCGAGTAAAAAAATATATCGATGAATCGGATATCAATAATTTTAAATTCACGCCAATTTTCCGTAAGTATTTGCAATTAGAAAAAAAGTGCAAGGCAATATACATCGAGAAGGTTAAAAATATATTGAATTTTGATTTTTTGCCACAGTAATATGGTTTCATTAATAGGAATGATACATGCAATGACGCCTGAAAAATTCAACTCAAATATAATTTTAACGGGAATAAAAAAATTGACTCCGGAAATATTAAATGTCAAGAAAGATAGTATTCATCCGCCCATAACTTTTATTCTCCGACCACAATACCACCAGACGCCCGTCATTTTCAAGGCAAATCAAAAAATATTTTTACTCTAAAATCTCCCTTCTCCCTCCTTGTGACAGAGGCATCGATAAATAGAACTGTACTATGATACATTGGTTACCTTGAAAATTACAGCTATCCATCGAAACCGTGGCGGGTAAATGACAGTGCAGAGCTCATAAGATACATTTACGAGGTTTATGTAGTTTTTATCGGAGATAGTGGATTTGAATTTCCTTATCTCCCTCTGCTAAATGATTTTTGTCCAGTTATGAGGACCAACGTTAAAAAGGAAAATCTGATGAAAAACCAGTCATGTGCCGGTGTAAATAATCTAACATCGAGTAAGATTTGAGGCTTTCCCGGCGTGATATGTTTAGTAGTTCTATTATGGAAGTCCACTAGGTGACAGATTCCATAAGTGCCGACTTTTCGATGTCCGAGTCGTCCATCGTCTTAAAGGGCAGAATGATTTCCCGGACCCGGTGGACTTCCCGAATAGAACTACTAGACAAAACTAGGCATCGATTTTACCGATAAGCAAGGCTCACAAAATATGCCGATAAACATCGATATCTGAGAAAAAATAAAAGAAAAGAAAATACTGCTGTATCGATACAAATCTCTCTGAGAGACTTAGAAAAATAGGAGAGAAACGAAGAGGAATGGTTAAAAAAAGGACGGAGAGGAATGTCCTACGGCAGCATCCGTGCTCTGAAAGTTGAGGGCAAGGCAGCACCAAGAATGGCGAATGGCGCAAAACAAAGACAGGAGGAGAGATTTATACTATAATGTTGATGTATACGGCGAACGCTGACTTCATGAATTAGAATAAGCAGAGAGACAAAGGGGGAAAGAGGCTCCCTCGCATCCTTTTGCAGGAATATGCCAAGCACCAACCCCGCCCCCTGAATACCACTGATGGGGAGGAGAATCTGTATATATATATATATATATCCCCATCCAACTTTATCCTCTCCCATCCCAGGCGATTTCAAAGAGCGCAATATTCAAACATTCTCGACTGGGGAAAATATTCTTCCGACTTCATATTCGACTTAATGCTCCTGTGAGGTGCACTCGGAAAAGGAGGGCAACGCGGCGAGGGCCCATTTTCCCAAAGCACGCCGGAGGGAACATTAGGGAGGGATTTTACGACTTGATTATCCGCTAAATTATTTATGCATGGAAGCCGCACAAACACACACATCATTCTCGTCTCTCTTGCTCGAAGAAGGGCATGATGTACAATTTGTTTTAACAAACTGTCTCGAAATACATATATATCCACCTGAATGCCAAAACGATGCATTAAACATGCCTTTCGTCCGATTCTTTATGAGTCCCTCACAATACACCCTCCCCCTCTTATTCCCAACACGGCACGTCTAAAAGGCAAGACTTTATCTTCCAAACGTGATGGTGATCGCAATAAATTTCCTCATTGAAATTTCCCCCTTGACGCGGTGGGACTGAACTGTTTTCCTTTCTTCGAGTAAATAAACGACCGAATCCCATTGCATGAAAATGCCAACACGGTCTTTACCGAGTCTATACATATTGCCTACACATGTCACCTCCATGCACCGAGCCCGTTGACAGCCGGAATGAATCGCGCCGCCTGATTTCCACGTTCGAAAATTTTGAAACACCCGTCCGAAATCTCTGTTCTCGCAGCCACGTGAGCAATGACCCTTCCTGAGCGCCACAAGTCCAGTTCTGGCAGGGAGAATTCTTCGCCAAAAAGTAAATGAAATGAATTCGAGATATGAGACAGCTTACACAGAATGCCATTTTCCAGAAAGGTAGGCCCAAATTCTAAGTAGGCAACAACGGAAAATTCACCTCTAAGAGAATTTCAAAATTCTGCCAGGGATAATCGCAAATTTTCCTTCGTTTCTAGTATATAATGCGCACGATAATTACAATCTAAATTATTAAAATATACAGCCATCAGTACACAGCTACTTTTCCTTGGGATTGCGCCATGTAATCTCACAGTCAGTCGTAAAAGGCCGCCTAACTACAATTTAAAAGCGATACTAAACGCGGAACTTTACCATAAAAACTAAAGCATAAACTTCAACCAAAATCTTAAGCAGCCTTTGTTACATAAAACTAATCTTATCCAGAATGGGTAATAAATTACCTTAAACGGCACAATTTGACACATAATTTTACCGATAGAGATAGCAACCCGAGAAAACGCTGACACACTTTCTGAAGTCAGAACGGCGTTCGTTTGTATTGCCTTGTGATCGCTAAAAATTCCAACAACTTAATTAAAATTACCGTCATGATAATATTATCACAAAAATAATACTTCGTAAATTTTCACAGGAAGTTTATTTACTAAACCAACCTAGGTTTTGACAACTCTTTACAATAATCAAGGCCCTTTAGTCTTCCGTCAAATTTGGACAATGTATTTTGATGGACATGAGTTCAAATCTGCAAGGCACAGAAATTTGAGAAACACTCGATATGATTCGTCCTTGGAAATGTGAATCTATCGACAATTAATGCTATAAGCCACTATCGGGTTCAATTCCAATTAAAGCGCCATAATCCAGGAATTCGGGATCGGAATAAAGAGGAGTGCACGATTTTCATTCAAAAAGATCACAATAGCAAGGAAGTTCATCACGAGGGTAATATCCGGACTGAAAGCATGTTATGACGACGGCGTAATTGGACACTGACCGAGGGTATTTTGAAACACTAACTCCGGCGAGGCAAAAGTCAAAACGTGGATGAGCCCAGGAGGAAACATCCCACACGGAACACAAGAGCGTTTGCGGCATCGTTTTAACTCCATAACAATCCAGCGCGATGAACGACGCATTTAACGGCACCAGGATATCAAGCGTGGATGTGAATACCCGCCGCTGGAGGCCAAGAGCAGCGGCGAGATGGGAGTCTCCACGCTTCGGAATTACACGCAATTTTTTTCCGAGGGAGTCTTAACATCATATAATGCAAGTGCACCCCGACGGATACACCCTTAATAACAGGCCTTTATCATTTATGCACGCCGTGCATGGCCATGATATTTCGCTAAGCGGTATCGGCAATCTCCCATCGAAACGACGGCAACCACCCGTGAGTCGTACTTGAGCACTTGGTTACGCCCCCATTGTTACGAGGACGTGAGGTGTGGGGGGGGGGGGGGGGACTTAGAGGGAGGTAGGGGGGCGTGGTCCTCCTCGCCTCCCGTTTTCGACAGCGCTAGGTGGGCGAAGGGAGAAAGCGATATGCAAGAGAAAAGAGCCAGAGGCCCAGAGTCAAAAATCGCACGGGATAAAATTCTTGACAGGCATCGCTTAATTTAGCTCGCTACATCACTCATGGCATTCATTCAAACATGAAGCTCACTCGGAAATCCTCAAATTCTGAACGGACATCGTGCTCGGAGATGGATAAAATTATCAAAATTGATGGAACATACACTTCTTCGACTAATGTAAAAACCAATACAAATATAATATAATTCGAAAATCCACCTATAAATTCAAAAATCTATAAATCCACGACTGAAATACTTTCTTATTCCACTGTGAAAATATTTCCGCAAAACAAAATAAATTTCTTTAACGCTAATAATTCCACGATCGAATTATTTTATTACGAAAACGACGAATTGTACTAACTAGAAAATTATCAGTTAAATGACACTGGTTTCATAAAAACAATCACTCCATTAAAAAAAATATTTTTCTAATGATACTTTGTTCAAGGAACTCTTAAATAAATCCCAATTGACGTACTTCAGGTCAGAAGAGGGCAAAAAAGTACAGAATCCGATTCCAAATTATTTTTATCAACGGAAGTTAATGGTAGGTTTTAGTGGAAATAAAAATAAGAATGAAACACAAGGAACGTATAGGTCACTGCTCGGATTAGCGGATGATTCACCCGGGACATCCGTTGTAGGGCATTCAGCCAGTACGATAAGGGGAAGAAACGGTGACTTTTCAGAATCCAGAGACACAACAAGAACGAAACAAAAAAGGGAACCACTGCGAAGCGGAAAACAGGTCGAAACGATGATGATGATGATGATGAGGGAGGAGGAGGAGATAGGGAGGGAAAGAAGGCGGCGGCCGAATCCGACGCCACCTATGGGAAAAATTCTGAATTCCCGGAACGGTTGGGAAGAGAGAGATAAAGCTGGAATTAACGCGGGGCGTGCTTAAAATGCCGGCCAGAAATGATTACATACACTATCGCAAGTAGGAGGAGAGAGAGGAGGCGAGAATGGCCATTGATTTTGGGGGAAGGAGTGTTTAGTGTAAAGAGGGAGACCCATAGCTTTTAGCTCCGTCCTCCAAAGAGGGAGGGGCGGTCCGAGGGGCGCTAAAGGGAGACGAAGAGCCACCCTCTCGAATTTCAGGAGGCAGGAACACCCGCTCGGTAAAGAGAGAGGACGAAAACGAGGACTGGGCAATGAAGGAAGAGGGGAGAAGAGACGAGGAGAGGATTCAATGGACAAGGTGCCCCGGCCAATCATCGCAATCCCCTTGAGGCGGCTTTAACGACAGGACGAGAATGAAAATAAGAGGGACTTAGGACAAAATCATTTTGGCACGTTTATAAGGAGGCGGAGCACGTGTGTGTCCGAATATTAAAAAAAACAAGAAGCGAGAAATTGCTCGTAATATTGGGCGTTTTAATACCCATTCGCGTTCGCGCGCGTCCCCCAAACGGAGCTATTAAAAAGAAAAAAAAACTGTTTTAAACACATCAAACTACACGACGAAAATGAGGGGAAAAGCACATAGATGAAACTGTCGGAGGTCAGAAAACCTGACGAGAGGCCATTCCTTAAATCCACGATCCATCACTGAGATGAAACATAATTTCGGATATTATGACGAGTTTTAATTACTTGAGGAATAGCTAAAAGAAATATACGTGTAGTCACTTATACGTAAGGTGTAGAATAGCGCTAGCGAATGAATCGTGTTTTGATATAAAGGGAGCTGATGACATGGACTTTGTGTGAGGATATAATGGAGAGGCTGGTGAGGAGCATGATATGGAGGCGTTTTGTGAGGCAGAAACGTTGGACTCTGAGAAAGCAGAACGTGAATATGCTACAGGTGTGAAGAAGGTGCAATGGATAGAAATGAAAGCAAAAGAGGAAGCGATAAGAGTGGTAATGTCAAGTGAGAGAATGCAGCAGGATATGATAGCGAGGAGAATGTTCGGTAAGATGGTAGGGTAAGGAACTAAGCACACTAAATGGAAGGGGAGAAGAATGAGAGGTATGAAATGAACCAAGTAGTGGAATGCAATAGTGAGTGTGAACAAGCAATTTCAGCTGTAAAAGGATAGCATGTGTATTTCAATTTCCATACATAAACCTGCCAGTAGATTACCTCAAATAATAAACCGTACACGAAATAGGCAAGTACATAGGGACGAGAAAGGGCTACAGTCGTTGGTGATGTGGGCTTGGAGAAAGAAGACAAACAAGAAAGTACTCATTAAGGTGGGAGAGGAAAGGAAACTTCTGGATGAAACCAGGGGTAGACAGGGCAGGTGGATGAAAGAAGTATTAAGGGGCGATTGGTAACTCAAGACTATGATTGAGGAAAGGATTTTGAGCAAGGTATGTAAGTACGCATACGTAAGCAGTGACATGCGCGGATGAATATGGAGGACGAAAACATTCCAGCAAGAGAGGCGTGTTTCGAAATAATGATATCAAAGCGCATTTCCTTTTTTTTCTTAATTTCAGGATGATTCTGCTGCCATTCAGAATCCGAGGCATGCCGCGTGTATTTTTTTTCCTACTTCCCTGGGTTAACATTTAATTTCCTTCGGCTTCTCCGGGTTTCAACCCTCTCCACCTATTACCCCGAGCTGGAGGGAAACGGGCGCAGGAAAAGTCACCAGGATGCAAGGTATAATGAAGCCCTCGGAGGGAAATTGCCGGCAGACGTCTGCTCTCTTCGCTCCGGTCTGAGCGAGTGTGCGTTCAGTGCGAGCGGGAGTTCACGACGTCCTTCCCCTTTGCGGCATCGGTGAGCATCCAGCCTTCTTCCCTGAGGCGACCGCAAAAAAGGGCTCAAGGGCGAAAGGCAGGAAACATGCAGGCATGAAATACTTATAATTGGAGTAGGGATGGATAACCAAAGGGAGAGCAAGGGGAGAGGCGATAAAGGGTTTTGCTACGCTCAAATGTCAACATTGATAGAAATACTTGCTGTCGATTGATCCACATATATCGCACATCGCATACCATCGCAAATATGGCGCAATGTAAGTAACATTACAATATCACAGAGCAAATTGTATTGCGTAAAGTTGCATGCATCAAACTTAATATCGTCACGTCACGTATGAACCTCATTACGTCGCATTCACAGACTAAAGGAGCAAGTAGACGGCGCCTTGACGCACGAAAGTGAAGCCAGTTTTTTTTTGGGGAAAAATGATCCACCCAACATTGCAATCGTGTCTAAGTTGACCATGAACGCAGTGAGTAAAGCAGTATATATTTAATTACATTATATTGACAATTTACTTGACACAAGGATAGGGCGAACATTTCCCTAGACATACAAACGCTTTCGGTTGCATATTACCTGCGCCACTGATCCACTCCATATGGTCGATAACGTATTTTAAGAAATTCAGTATTCCTCTTTGTTATCGTACCTCGTAGATCCATCCGCTTTCTTCTTTAATCTATGATCGCATTACATCGCAAATATAGCAGTTTATCGCATATATCAACATACCAGATATCGAATCGGGAGGGGATTGCATCGCATTAGGCGGCGTATTGCCTTGCATCGCAGATCGTAGAGCCCCCCCTGAGACTGATCGATATCGTCTCAGTGGGATGCACAGCAGCATCGCTCGGCCCTACTTAGATGTGGGGGGAATGGGTGGGAAGAATGAGAGGGGGAGGAAGAGGGGGAGGAAGAGGGGAAGGGGAAGAGTGAGACGGGCATGAAATACTAATAAATGGAAGAGGAAGGAGATTGAAGGGAAGGAGTTGGAGGGGGGGGGGGTCGGAGGAGGCGACCCGGCAACGCTGGAATGCCTTTCCTGTAAGGCTCTCCTTCCCCTACTCCTACTTACTACCTCTCTCTCTCTCTCTCTCTCTCTCTCTCTCTCTCTCTCTCTCTCCCTACCCTCTCCCCCTTCCCCCGACACTACTCCCTGAGCGCCCTCTCTTCTACCCTCCTCTCCTTCTCCCTCTTTTTAGCTCTCTCCACGCAAGAGAGTCAAAGCATGTATTTTAACGGGGAGTGAGGGTCGAAGGGAGCGTTTGTTGTCGTGAAAAGGCTTGGGGTGGAATGCAGACGGCAGCCTTAAAGAGGGGAGCGTTATGGGAGAGGATGGGAGGTCAGCCCGAGGAGACAAGAGGAAGGGAAAAGCACGGGATAGAGATAACGCACACCTTCCTCTCCTCCCCCAAGACTCCGGAAAATATGACTCGACAATGCGCGAACTCGACATGTGTTTACACAGCACGGCCTTCCTCCCGTGTGAAATAAATGGAACGACTAAACGTCGCACAACACACTCGAGACGCACGTAAGCAGGACTATTATACATTAGAGAACTTTTCAAATATCACAAGAAAACCAAAGGAACGCTTCGAGAGGGAATCGAGGGAGCCTTGAACACAAAGAGGCGCTTAAGACCCTCCGCGGATTCCGAAATGTCTGGTGTTGCGGTAAGAAGACCACCCAGATGGGTGTTTTGTGGCTGAGAAATAAGCCTAAGCAATGCATAATTTACAGCGAGAAAACACCATACTTTGCACTTGAGAGTATATTCAAAACAGGCATTTAAGAAAGCGTAAGTATATTCCTACTATTCACAACATCATTGCCCTCTAAGTCAAGTCATCACTAAACATTCAAGTAATAAAATTACTTTTCCAAATTAATACGTTTCCCGTAGTTTAAAACACCTGCTTTCCTTAAATGTAAGATGAGAGAGGTTTTAGGTCTATTCTGGACGGAAAATTTCTATAAAAGGGAGAATTTTTCTATTTCGCGTTCAGCACGAAAATACCCTTTTTTTTATCCGAGTTGTCGTCATGATTGTCTTTATGCTGGTGACTGATGACGTGATATCACATCAAGGCTACTGCGAGTGTTCCAACTCTCACTCGCGGTACCCATGACGTGATATCACGTCATGACGCACTGAAAGGGTTAATAACTTAGGAAAGGATAACATTTACTCCATGAAATCATGAAGCATTACACAAAACTAGGAGAGGGTCTTTGTATCGTACAAATCGTACACATAGCATCGTACCATCTCCGTCATTAATCTACGACTCCTTACAGAGGTAAGAGTTTACCTTCGAGCTTTATGAAATTGAATGAATAGAAACTGAACTGAAAATCAAGCCACAGACTGGGGAGGACCTTTCATTTACAATAAAAACACTCAGCGAAAGCGATCAGTAGACTTACTAAACTCACCATTCTCTATTCATTCATTTCAGAAGAAATTGTAAAGGAAGCATTGGGAGAGATGGTGGAAAGAGGGGACCGGGTAGAGTCAGTGAATTTGCAGATGATCAAGCATTGGTTGGTCAGTCAGCCAAGGGGTTATAGTCAATGATGAAGGCGTTAGAGTTGCCGTACGAGAGGTATGAGATGAAGATAATGGTGAAAGGCCACAAAATATAGCAGTTAGCGTAACTGGGTGGTAATTAAACTCACCAATCTCTAATAACGCTCTTTAAATCTTCAAATAGTTTCAATTGAGTGTTTTCTTCGTCACAGCATGCGGTTCAATACAAAAGGCGTATCATACCATGCCTGCTATTAGATCTTCGCTGATCACTTTTGTGAGACATACGCAGAGCGGGTTGACGATGGAGAATCTATAGAAACATCTTCACAAACCCCAGCGACAGCAAGATACACACGTGAATGAATGAATGAACTCTTCTGTGGAGGAAGCCCTCACGTAACCCCGTAGATGCGACAGCCGTTGTCTTCGAGGCCGTTTGAATGCCAACCATTTGTAAGTCGTCTTACAAGACCATTAGTAAACGTCAATTACGCTCGGCTGAAAAAAATAAAGTGGGGGAAAAAATTAAGACAAAATCCCGCTCACTAATGATCCTGTCAGCGAAACGTGTACTCCGTGTAATTAGTGAAGGCCGTGAAATAAAATGCTCCAGCGGAAAGAGGCGACGACATACGTGCCTCGATGTCAACATCTCACCTTTAACTTGTTACGGGGAGCCAGAGGAGAGACGATTATGTTTCCATTCTGGCATTAATTGAGAGGAGGAAGCAGTACGTATTTGCAAAGTTTCTCAAAGAAATATTTTCTTTGAGATGGTAGCCAAAATGGACGAACGATACTCATCCTGGCTCTAAATATACCAAATTAAAGAGGACAAACGTCGCGAATTACACCGCCACCTTCACGTTTCAATTATCACTTTTTCTGTTGGATTCCAGTCAGGGGCGTTTATCCAAGGGGCATTTCCCCACCAGCAACCTTCCTGTCCCCGTCTCGAGTACCTTTAGAGGCGAGCTAAGTAGAGGAGGCTTTAAAGCCTTGAAAGTGTCGCAGACGCATTGGCCAACAACTTTTCACGCCTAAAATTCTTGTTACACGGAAGAAAAATTAGCCAAATCAAGCTAACTGAAAAAAATTAGCGAGAAGTTTTGAGAGGCTTTTCTCAACGGCCTACGGTGGAAAGAATGCCATTACATTAATCTTCTTCCCAAGCCATTGGCGGTCTGCTCTGCGTGACGGCCAGCAAGGCAATCCATAAGAAACTTTAATAGGCATGTTATAAGCTGATAACAATGGCTATTGAAGGAATCCCTCAGTTGCATGGCAAACTGCCTAGCATGCTCCCGAGATTTATATCTTCGGCGTGGAGGAGGAGATGGCGAGAAATTAACGCGGGAAGCCAAGCATCGCCTCACTTCAACCGCCTCACACCTCCACGCTATAACATCGCCTGGTTGTAAATTTCAGATGACGATGGCGTGCAAACTCATAGGAGAATATTCCATTTTAACAGAGAGTGCATGATCTTACGACATTACAAAAATAAACACGGTTAAAAATAAATGACGGCTCGTGCGTGACACAGCGTGGATGTAAGTACCTTGATGGGCGATTCCAACCATTAACATAATTAATTTACGGGCTGTAAACTAAAGCGAGAAACAGGTAATATAACACAGCAAGCTGTATTCGACCCTATGCATCCTTCACGTTTGTGACGTGGTCAAAATCGTAACAAACTAATCATGTTGGTAACAAAATAACTTCTAACACTAACACATCACCATCATTATTGGCCTGCTGCCGATTAAATAGTTGGTTCATGGAAAATCCAGCCTTCTTTTTTCTATTGTCCCCTCATAATATTCGTTTTTCTTTTTAAATATTAAACCCTTTTTCCAACTCGTTCTAACCTTCTCCGGCCATCACATAGCAACCAAAACTCATACAAATCTCTTCGTGCCAAATCCACAAAACTTCATTGCTTTTTCTTCATGCTCCTAACAAATTTGTTCACCCCGGATCTCTTTGTTCGCGCTAGAGATATTTATAATTTTTTCCAGTTATTATTAAATTAAAATATCAAAAACCCGGTGCGCACGTGAAGCTGACGATAAAGTGCAGGTGGGAATTTCACACGAATTTCCCTCAAAGGCAAGCGACAAAATAACAAAACGCAGGAGTGCCGTCTTTCTACCAACGGATGACAGCGCGTGAATAATTCGGCAGAATTTCCCGGGGAGAAATTCGTCCCGCATCGAGGAAAAAGGATTACAGGCCGCCGTCAAACCAAATCGAGCGGTTCAAAAGGCTTCACCTGGTCGATAAAAAACATAAACGATGGCCAGTGAAGGCCATCTTCCCATGAAAAAAAGTCTGTATGCAGTCCTTGTGGAGAAGCTACCGCCCATAAGACATACAGTATATGGATCTGCTGATTCCTCTTACAGGCATATGTGGGTACGGGCTTTTGCGGAGCGGTATGCGCAGGCGCAAAAATTACTTTTGTCACCATAAGTAATCCACTGATTATAGATAGGTGTATATGCATATATAAATTCAACATTTTCTCGGAAGCCTGACATCTCTCTCGAGTCAATCCACATCATCGCAACGCTCCTTCAAACAAGCTTCAAACATGAACACATAATTCCCAATAAGTTCAATCTTACAACCCTGAATGTTCCTCCATGTCGTACTCCCTAACAATTCCTTAATGTAGTCTGAGCGAATAATCATTTCGCATAGAAATCAGTAAAATGTTTCTATTTTTAAAGAAAAATATCCCATCTTTCCGAAGATACAAAAATTTCTGCCCGTCACCGAAATAATTTCCGTGATTTTGGACAAAAAATACCAGCCCTTTTACATGAGAAATAGTACGTGTATGCACTTCAGAGGCCGTATTTGAATAAAAGAGGAATTTCTAACGGCTGGATCTCGTCAAAAAAATAACAATGGGTATTTTGTATGCTTTATCAACTATTTTTTTAAATAAACCATATTGTCACTGCAGTAATTTTTTTTAAGGATAAGAAAACCGTTGTGAAGGAGTTTTAAACGTGCCGCGTGAAAAAATGATTCAAGTAAAGACTCAAATAGATATTCATACTTAATAATTTAGTATTTTAGTTTTGTAAAAGTATTTAATCGCACCATTAACAATAGAGTATTTAATCCTTTCTTTCTATAGCTGCTGAAATTAAAACGTATGCTTCGAATATGGTTTCCATTATGTCCAGGGAACCATCTCGCTCGAACTACCTTAAACACATAATAACGGGACGAATGGTAACAGTCAAATCCCACGACAGGACGGAATATCAAATGGATGAGTTGGAACGCCCAGGGCGCCGGCGAGTGGGGGAAAGGGCGGAACTGGAGGCCTGCCTCACTGGTAGAGTTGGAGGGAGGGGAGGGCTGGGAGGTTGCGGAGAGCCGGTAGCCGCCAACCACCTGGCGTGCCAATGGATAGAGCGAAACGCCGAAGATGATGACACTCCCCTCGCTTTAAACGGCTTTGATCGGGCGGAAAGGAGATATTCTCAAACCTCTCAACCGCACTTCTCCCTCAAGGCTGTTTCCCAGGATTACGTCGCACGAACGACTTCGGTTTCGCAGAAAAGCCTCTCGTCCGCAGGCAAGGGAGGGATGGAAATCGACGCAGACGGATCAATTTTTTTCGGTAGATGCCAAGAATTTCCTCCGCCAAGGAATTATTTGACGCTTCATCGGCTCAGCAATAATGTTAACCCTAGTTTATATAGTTAATCGCCCCAAAAGTGAGTCCACTGAAAATACGATTGATACAAGAAAAAATTTAATCTTCTTATCTATGAATGCGAATGTGTGATTGTGCGGTCAATTATAACTACCAAACCACTGCATGGAATGACGTAAAACTTTGTAACATGATTCATTATGTCATTAGAAAGGCTTATGGCTACTTTTTGTTTACCTAATCGTCTCCTATTCGACTCCAGACGAGTAAAAGCGTTTCCAAAATAAATACGTGTAAAGTTCGTTTTTCTGGCATGCAGATCTTTTTTCTTTTGCATATTTAAATTAGAAATAATGGTCGTACAAGGGCGCGACAACGGCCATTGGAAAGAAAAATGAATAGATATTTTTATTTTTGCAATCGAGTTTTGTTTTCCAACTGCTTTACTTTAAATTTTGAAAAAACAATCATAAAAATACTGAAAATTCAGCTTTTTTTGGTACGCTGTCCCCTAGACAACCGAAAATATTGTTGAAGCCGAGCCTCATATGGATGTATGGTGAATATAGGCCCAGAACGCATCGATTAAAATAGAGGATCCATCGTATCCATAAGAAATACATTGTGTGCGATATGTATCGATATATTTCGATTGCTATCGATAGTATAAAGTAAGTTCAATGTTTTTCACACACGTTGAATTTCAACGGGTACCTTCCGCCAGTAGCCTATATAAGCAATAGGTTAGGCCAAAAATATCACGAAAGAAGTTTAAAAAAATCAGCCTACCACTTTGAAAAGCGACATGGAGAAGTTAGCAATGAGAGGCAGGGCAAAGTCACCAATTTTCAACAAATTAAGTCATAAATCATTTACGTTTACACATTAATTCCCACCTCTTATGACGTTTATTACCATACATTGGTAAAGAAACCGTTGGCTCGATCGTCAAGTTAATGATATTCGCAATGGATCGTTTCCTCAGTGACTTTCTCCTCGTTAGCGCACACACAAGAGCAAATATTTGACGCCATTAAATTCAAATGACTCGAAAATTTTAGTAGCATACTAAATTAAATTAGTAGAATGGATTCCACTTGAGAACATTCGAAATCTAAATTTTAAGTACACACCGCTTTTAAGTCTATTCCGTCAACGACACGCACAATGATAAGGCATAAAATCCATGATTTATGTTTCCATTCACAAGAGGACATTAAGACACTCGCAGAAACGGCTGGCACGTGTCATTGCCGAGACAATGTAAGGAATGTCACGGAAATTAAATTCATTATAAACGCTTCACGGGGAATGTAAGCGAAATCAACTGCTCGCTATTTCTTACCGAAACTTAGGAGGAAAAATAAAACTATAAAGAATGCGGATAACTCCCTTCTTAAAAAATAAACGCGCGGAAGCCAAGGTGGTCAAACCCATCATAAGGTAAAAATTATTCATTTCCCCTGTTCTCCCCATTTTTATGATCGGCACCCTAGTCCAAGTGTCCAGTTGCAGGCACCTGAGAAGGCTCGAGTAAATTTTGAATCTAAATGAAGGTGTCATCTTTCATTCCTGGAGTAAGTTACTTTCCCCACGACACAGGTCACAAAATCCAGGATTAACGATAACAATACTGTAATTTATTGACGTACATTTCGAAGTAACATGCATCCAGCGACACACAGCTCAACTGGTATATTATGATACTTTCTACAGTACAATATGATTTAAAAAAAACAAGAGCAGATCAAAACTCTTTTATTTCCATTGATAAGCGAGACACAAACGAAACCGGTTACTTGTCATGGGCTCTTTCCCCTAGGAACAGCCGAGAGAATCTCCTGGAAAACGTTTTCATTTTTATTTTCTGGCCAAGTTGCGTTTTCCGGAAAAAGTCGACATTGACGAGGATGAGTGGAGAGGTGCGAATGAAGGCCGAAAGAAAACGGAAAACATTTGACGAAAAAAATGGCAAGATTTTTTCTTCGGCGAAACGGAGAGGACGAAATAAATAGGAAACCTCTTCCTCTCTTTCTCCTGAACAAAGCAGAACGAAGCGACGGAAAAAAAGAACATGGTGTTTTCTCTTCCGGAGATAGCATCGCGGCGACCGGCCCACACAATCATCATTCCCACGACTAATTTCCCCGCCTCTTTCACCTCTTCCCTTCGCTCCCCGCCCCCCCTCATCATCCACTCACTTCGCAGCGGCCACTGCCCATCTATCAAAAAGTTACCCAAAATTACAGCCCTTCCACCACATACCAAGTCCTCCTCTTTCACCTGCAGGCAACAATAGGAAGGGGGGAGGGACCAATATAGAGGGAGGTTCAATTTGGTACACATTTTACGCCGCCCAGCGCGTCTCGCACCACCACCACTGCAAACCAACCAAGAGACGCGAGAAATCCCGTTCAATCTGTTAGAAAGGAGTTCATTTAGCACAAAAATACGCTATTAAGGCCTATATAATCGATAGAAATGTGTGCTTATCCTGATGGCGATGGCTGAGTCAGACATCGAAACGTTGAGAGTATTAGATAATCTTACCCGGTGTGAGACCCGAGAAACTTTCACCAGTATGTGCTTGGATCATCGCGTCGAAATAGGCGTTTGGTTTGATAAATCGGGTGCACCATCTTTTCCAATGCATTCAATCTGAACTTCTTTCAGTGCGGTTTCCATGATTTCTTTTCATTTTATTTAAAACGATCTAATATTAATAGAACCATCTCTATTCCATTAAACGTTGTAACACATAGGATTTTAAGGAAAGTTAAAACTGTGAATAACGATTGTTTCATGCTATTACTAGTTTTACTATTTTTTGTGGAAGGTTTTTTTTTTAAATTCACCTTAAGTTATTGCATCGGTCCAAGACAATCTACCTATACTTCCAACTCCAGTGAAATTAAACGTAATAAAAAATTGAATTGGTATGCTTCTTACGCTTATAACTGATCCAGCCATGACATCGATTGCTAACTTTAAAGCGCACAAAGGACTCGATCAAATTAATTTAAGGTCGAACTGCAATGACTGAATTAAAAACCTAACATTTCATGAATAAAAGTCATAAGGATACCCCAAGAACTTTTAATCCATGCTGAGATAAACGCTGGTAGTAAAACCGTGGTTGTAATGCTGGTGCTACTGGATCCACGTTAGACGTGGTGGAAGGTATCTACGATAACAAAAGTCGACTCTTATTTTTAATCATAAAACGAATTGTTTCCATGATCGTTTTCACGCTGAGGCTTTTTACACAATGCTGCATGATTTTTTGCAGTAGCAATGATTTAATTCCAGAGGCTTCATGAGTGTGTGGGATTATCCATAAATGCCTGCTCCAGCACGATCGCCATCCGAGATGCTAATTTTATCGCGGATGTCCGCACCCTAGCAGGGCTCTCGCCGATAAGCGCCAACCGACGCTAGGGTCCTTGTGCGACGACGACTGGATAGGCTGACCCTATAAGGGTCGAAGTGGATGAGAGGTTAGAAGGGGGAGGGGTCTGGCTTTAAGGGATGTCGCCGGGCGTATAAGGGTCGGGAGTGCTCAAGGGCACGCATAGAGGGCAACCAGGCCTCAAGCCCTGTAATCCCACCTCGGAGAGCCGACACGACAGCACCCCCGCTCCCGGAGGAGTGGGAAGTTCGCGAGATGTCCAGGCACTCGACGCGAGAAAATGTCCAGGCGCGGGCAGGGAGGAATCCCGGGAGAGAGTATGCTACTGTCACCGAACAGAGCTCACAAAGCATTCGAATGCATGCAATAAGATTCCCAGAATACCATAAACTACAGCACTAGGACCAAAAATCACATTGGTAGAACAACGGACGATGATTACGAGGCATTGCTAATGCACGTAACTGAGCAGCGGAAAGACTATTAGAATGCGATCTGTACTGTCTGACGGGACTATTTTCAAAGTTTCATTATACATTAACCAAAGAAAGACACCGCGGTGCCACTGAAAAATGTTAACCAAAGTTTATCGATTGAAAAATTGATTTGAACTTTTTTTAAATTTTTTTTTGATTGATTTTTTTTTAACTATTTTGATTGAAAATGAAAGTTAATTGAAATGGAGAAGCAAAGAAGTAGCAGGCCTACGTATTAACAATAAAGCCACCGCCTACAAATTACCTCCAGTATTACTGTATCCACGAATCATTTTAAGAGCGATTTCCACATAAAAACTTCTGAAACATTGGCAAGGTTTATCTTAGATTTGCATGATGATTTGACGCTAAAAAGAATATTTTTTGCAGATATAACAGATATTCTGGCCAACCTCACGATATACACATTTTTCAATAAGCCGTAACACACCTTGCGTGATTAGTTCCAATATAACCTTTCTTATCTTTGCTATCTATATTTTAATCTCACTCGACATAAAACGTACGTTAAAAACGAGAAGAGTGAAACGATACCGGCTCGAGATAATTGGAATGTAAAATTCACTGATTGCACGCACTTAAGTGTAAACAAAGGCACAAGGTAAATCATCAAGAATTTCTATAAAACCGTGAGCTATCGAGAGGAATGCATTGCAATATTTCACATTGGAAAGGAGAGGAACAAGCCCAGCCATATCTGAGGGGCCACAAATCCTCTGCGTCATTTTATCACCAATTATCCCGACCGATGGGACCTCCACTGTCACCCCATCTAACGTGGAAAGAGCGAATGAGAAGTTCAGGATCCATACACCCTCCTAAAACTCGCATCGCACAAAACCCAAAGTCCGTCCCAATCCCTCGTCCGTCGTACACGCTGCTTCCATAGCTAACCCTCCGAAACGCCTCCGACAACAGAATGGATCCCTTCTCTATCCCTGACCCTACGACCCTCTCCCCCCCAAACCCCTTCGCTCCGCCCCTTTTTATCGCCAGATCCTGCCCACCCTCTCCTACAAAGACTTGAACGTTAAGGGTCCGACCCTATCTCCTTTTTCTCCCAACACTCCATCCATCCGTTTCCCTACTCCAAACCTCACTCCTCTCTCTCTCTCTCACGATACAGATTCTCTCTCTTATCCCCCCCCCCCGGCCCCCTCTTCGTCCCAAAGTGTCGGCAGATGCAAAGCGCTAGTCGTTGCTGTAAAGAATCCCCGGGATATTGCTTCAGGGATTGGTTGTAATCCGCCGGCTGCCGCCGAGAATTGGGCCCTTCTTAGAAATCGTATGAATGAATGAAACGCGGGGTGTATCTCGCGTGGATGGCTTTTTATTGCATTCCTCCAGACTCAGATTAGAGATGCTTCATAACAGTTTAACGTTCCTGAATTCTATCTTCTGACCTAAGATGGATTTTAAAAGATGGTTGACGGCTCCTCTTTATGATGCACAAACAAAACAGTTTATAGGGGGCTTTTATTTTCGACGTTAAATTCAAGTAACCATGGCTTCATGGTAGGGAATGATCAATTTGTTGTTAAAACCATTAAAACATGTTTTACAAATAAGAAGGAAATATACTGAGTTATCCATACATCGCCAGTATATATCGTTGGTCGCAAAACTATTTTTTAAGAAATGAATTGAAGGGTTCCAATAAATATTACTAATTTGAAAACTGAAATATGTTTCTTCACCATCAAGGAACGATTCCACTATGCCAGTGCAATTCGCAAGAGCTGCATCGAATGCGAATATGTAATAGTTAACACTCACTGAAGAATATTTTGAGACCGTATTAAGATCTACAACCATTCTCAGCAGCCGTATAAATTTCGAGGCAAAACCTTGAAAATACCAAGCAGTTCCAGTTGATTCTTTGACACTTGATCGATTCCTTTGTTCGACGGCTTTAAAAGATATTCTTCGCAGTTTTTTTTAATAAAAATAAAAGAGTTCTGTTGAAAACCTGTATCACTAAATTTGCCGGAGAAACTGTGAGTGAAAATTACAGAGAGTCTGAAGATCCAAGAAACTTCTGTCACGCCCAAGAAAACCCAAGATTACCTCTGCCACCAATTTTCTCCACTTCCCCAACGCCTTCGCCCCCATAAATTACATCTTACCCACGCAAGGAAAGAGGACGTAATATCTACAGGGCACCGGCAACAAGCTCAAAACGATAGGATACGAAAAAGTCATATCATGAGGAAAAATTGGTCGCTAGTATAATAAAAATGGAGGAGGTGCTAGATAGCAAATAGCACGAAAATATCGAGGGTTCCGAAGGTAAAAAAAAGTACCTTTTACTTCCATTACATAAATCAAACAAGGAAAAACGGACCAGCACTTCGACCCTTGGCGAAAGGCCGTCGGTCGAAGATAAGAGTGAGACAACGGAAGTTGGACCTGCGGTAAACACATCGTTTATGTTCTCCAACATTTCGCTTTAAATCAACCAGATCCTCTGAAAGCGAAATCCTTCAATATTGGAAACAGAGTTGGAATCTATTCATCCCCGTGGAGAAAACATAAGTTCAAGCAAAGCTACGTTAAGCCAATCCTCAGGATTAGCGCACCATTGCTAGCCTAACAACCGCACACGGGAGAGAAACGAATTTTAATCGGGACTAACGAGCAACAACAAAATTTATTTCTTCACCGAAACGAAAAACATTTCAGCTACAGTTAAATAATTGGCTTCCTAGACAAGAATAAGAGATAAGATAGACGAGAAGAAGAGAACAGTAAAGCGGAAAGATAAGAGGTAGTTTCAAGTAAAGAAAATCAGCTTGCACGGAAAACTTTCTGCGTGCTCCCCACTGGGTTGAGCTCTTCATTGTGTCCGACATTTTTTCAATGAAGCTACACTATTGACATCACTGATATACATTAAGCCATGATTGTCCCCGATGCCATGCCATCCTTGTGACACGACAGCAGAAACGGTAGGAAGCCGGAAAACAGTTTATGAAAATTAGCAAAGGGTAAAAAATCTTTCAAACACTTCCACTGCATAAATCCGTATGCACCCCAACCTATCTTAACCTGTAGAATGACCTCCAAATAAATACAGCAACAATGCTCTAGAATTCTAATAGGTTTTACGTACGGGATGAAGAAGGGTAGCACGTATGGGGAGATGAAGACAGTAATAATAAAGGCAAACAGGGCCCTTCACGTTTGAAAAATCTGGAAGATTTTCTCTGAATTTCAATAAAATCTTCCTTTAACCGGTGGATTACTAAGTGCACTGATTGAACCTTAATGTAAATATCACCCTCTTACAACATGTTATATTCTCCTGATTTCCACAATGCGGAGGTTAGTACTATCGAAGGAGCCATTAATCTGCCCTACTCTACTGGAGAGGTCGTCATCATATTTGTCACAATGGAGATCTCAATTCCGAAACGGGAACGCTGATGCAGACACGGAATGGACCAAACACGACGCTAGCCTCCCTCTCGTTTTTTTTCTCTCTCTCTCTCTCCCTCACTCACTCTGGAATTCCTCGTTCCCTTTTTGCCATCCAACCCTCGGCGCGCGTCGCCCCTCCACCCCCTCGCCTACCCCCATCCACTTCACCTTCCTCCATCCCCCTCGACATCTCCTTTCTCCGTCCCCCACACCCTTTCCCTCCGACCCTTACGGCCTTAAAAAAAGGAAATGAAAAAATGTATCTTTACCCCTCCAACTACTCCCCATCTCCCTTCATTTTTTTAAACGCAGGGGAGGGTATGGTTCGGAAAGAATCGCCAATAAAGGAGTACAGCGTAGAGCTGGGGAGGAGAGATGCTGAGTGAAAAATCTGCCAAGGATAAGAAAAACTCTATAGGGCGCATTCTGATACATAAGTACCTTCAGTACACAGCAATGAGAGGAGTGAGTAATTAGAAGAGTTACCAAGGAAGACCTGGGTAAGAATATAAAAAGTGCACATACTTCGGGGTTTAGGAAAGTCAAACTAAATAATTATAAATGAATGAAGAATTAAGCTCGAAGATACCTACAGCGTGCGAAAGCTGCAATAAATTAATCTTCGAATCGGCGTTGATCTACATCTACTAACTAATAATAGAGTATTACTAATAAAAATTAGTTGGAGAAGGACTGAGATAACTAGAGACGTTCAGGTTGCAGCCGTGAGTGATACGTGGGAAGAAGAAAACATTCCTATTTTACTTCCTGGTCGACGGCGTATTTCTCTCACGTCGCTATTGCCAGTAATACAGATGTTGTGTCGGGATAAACTAATATCCACCCTATTTTAAATTCAAGTTGATGGACCGAATGTGTCTTCCCTGGTTACATATGCCGTCACGTTTATGATACTTGACTTCATCCGCTACATTTATATCTGCGCTCCCAAATTAATGCATTTAAAGTCGACTCAATTGCTTTCGCCCAAAGTGTATAGCAGACATTCTTATGATGAAGTCTTAACTCAAGACTCCAAGAGGTAACGTTAAGATCCGGTGGAAGTGCCTTTAAGGACATATCGCGTTAACTTCTCGACATTTAACCGCATTGACAACATATTATCATATTTTGCTGGCACGCAAGTCGTTGATAAATAACTTGACGTCCCTAAATGAGTAATAATGTGGGGCCGATCACGCTTCCCTGAGGGACACCGAGTGCCCCCATTCAAAATGTAAGAACTACTTCTGTCGACAATGTTTTTGCTTGCGACCACTCAGAAATTCACGCACTCAATACTCCTTTTTGCCAATTAATTTAACATTACTGGAGTTTGAATATGAGTTCATTAGTGTGGGCACATTTCAGAACACTTCCTTCAAAACTGAGAGAAACCACGTCTGCTTGCTCTTTCGATTCGCCTGATTTTAGAATAGAGCAGAATATGGCTTGATGGCGATGATGATGAGGGGACGGATGGGAGGTAGGGAAAATGGGGGAAAATGGAAGAACCCTCCGCTGCAAAACCCCCAACTCTCGCTTCCCTTGTCCCACCCTCTCCCCTCCCCGTTCCCCCACGGTTCCCCGGTCGCCCTCCAACGTAGGGAGCGGGAGAGAGAGAACCGGGGCTGATCAATGCCGGCGTACGACGAAGGGGGTTGGTTGGTCGCAGGGGAAGGCAGGGAATGTGGGGAGAGAGAGAGAGAGATATCGATCGAGAAAACCTCCCCTACCTTCTCTCCATCCTCCCCCCCCTTCACTCCTTCTCCCCCGCCCCCTCCTTTACCTCCGGAGCACGTGCCGGTTCCTCCCCTTTCGTCCCAACCCCCTTCTGAACACGCCCCGACTACCTCACAAACCATCCCTCCCTTGCAACACACCCCCCGCCAAACCTCTTTATATCTACCCGCCATCGCGTAACCCCATGGTTGAACAAAACCTCTGCGCTGCTCCAAACCAAGAGAGGGAAGATCCCTCGTTGACCGCCGAGTGTAATTCCTCGCGAATCATTCCGACGCCGGATTGAAACAAGGATTGACACTATTTTTTTAAAAAAAGAAACAATTTGAAGAGAAAAAGAGGGTAAACCAAAAGGGTTTCAATCATAGGAGATTCGGTACCGGCGTAAATTATGCTCGCTTAACTCTAAAAGGTCTCCCACGCCCCGAGCTTTATGCTTTAACATCCGATGAAAAGCCCCTTGAAAGAGAATCGAGGACACGATTGATAATTTCAACGACTCGAAATAATAGTGAACGACGATGGTTATCAGTTTGCCACCGTGACCCCTCTGTCATCTGTATTCCATCCCACAAAATAGATTTTAGGCCCAATGACAGTCATTATTAAGAAACAATAAGCACAATTTATTCAAACATTTTATTTTCACATCGATGTCAACCTACAGAGCGTCGTTTTTAAGGTACCTACATTGTTCCATATACCTTGAAAATTACGCATTAAGCGATTAAATCTAATGGAAAATAAAAAGTGAGGAATTTCACTCTCTTTGTTAATAATGGTTAACATCGCAACTTCCATAGGGTGACGGCTCCCTCCATCACTACCATCGATAGTCATACCTACTGCATCCTCAACCACTATCTTCTGTAAGGATTCCTCCATGGAACCCTCAACTTCCCGATAGTAAATCTCTATAAAAATCTTCGCACCTCTCGACTAACTTCATACCCAATAAGATCTCAATTCTTTCCTACCCTCTCTCAAGTAAACCCGACATTCTCCCCTCCGTCGCTGCCTTCAGTAGGCCGTAACTACTCATTGCATTATGAACACGACTTTGCAGCATCGGATAAATTTCTCACATCAGCCTTATTTTCCCTAACGCAACATGCCTAACTCTTCGTCCTTTGTTACCTATCCTCCGAGCAGAAGAACTTAATTTTTCAGAGCCATCATTCACAGGAGGCCAGAAACGAAGCTCGGATAACTTGAATAGGTGTTTCAGCTCAATCATATTAATCAATTAAGGATATTACCACTTACGAAATAAATACATATCTGGAAACTATTTATATAAACAGGTACATTCTCACGCATATTGTTTCCGGTGAAAAGAGGTAAAGTGAATTCGGAATCACCATTCAGAACCGTGAGAAAAGCATCAAGCATCCATGTCTTTTATATCAAGCATTTAATACGATCAACACGCAGAGAAAGACTAAGTAGATTCGCATCACCTGAAAAAACGTTTATCAGCATTGCAATTCACAAGGGTAGAGTCATTCAGAAGCTCGGTTAACCACTTGCAATACAATATGGCTGAAACGATGACAATCGTGAACACATCTTGCTAACAATCAAATGAAAAAAAAACAGCATCGCTCACCGTTTCCGGACTGAACCTCTGCGGAAGTCCCGTTTCTCAGAAAACAGTCTCCAACTTTTTATCTCTGGGAAAGAAAGACTAAAGAAGAAGATGGAAAAAGAATTGATTCCGGCATTCGATGGAAAAGCGAGGAATGCTAACGAGGCCGAATCTCCTCGAAGAGACAGTCCTCATTCTTCCTTCCTCCCTTAGGGAACGACCGAAAGAAAAAGGGATTAACGCCGCGGGAAAACAAAAGGATTCCGGAACCGGTCAACTCCACAGTCCTCTCTCCTTTCAGTGATACGAATAAATGGGCGAGGGATAGATAGAGAGTTGAGCATTGTGAAACGAAAGAAAAAATTGAAAAAGAAAAACAACCAAACCAACATATCGCCCTGAAACAGCAGCTTCCTCGTTGCTTTGCTGGAGGTGGGAGGGAGAGCGGGGGACGGAGATGGGGGGGGGGGCACTGACATCAAAGGGAAATTAATTATGCAAAAACGAGCGAGTCTCTCGGAAAAAGCATTCACAGAGGTTTGTAGAGATGAGTACGGAAAATGATAATTCCAGATATAACGGCAGGAACTGAAGAGGCGGCCTCGCTCTCCAAAGCCACATAATTAAGGTATCGGTAGATCGGGAGTGATGGAATTATCAATTCATAAATTGTGGTTCTCACAGTTCTCGGTTGATGAATTTTAATCGACTTTTCCGAGCATTTTACGCTCACATTTCCACATTTTCCACGAACTAACTGCAGCTGTTGCCGCTAATCAAAATTAAACAAGATGCTCTATTAATTTTATTTCTATAATTAAAGTCAGAACCGCAGAGATTATAATTGAACCTAACAGTTATAAACAAATCTGTGAAACAAGAACTCTAAAGTGATGAAAAGGAAGCCTTTAAATCCATAAACACCGACAAAATCCTTCATTTGGGGGAGTGTTCTGCTAAGAAAATCTGAGGTATGACTAAGATTTTAAATCAAGTTTTCGGACTAAACACGTATAGAAAGTTTTAGGAGATTTATATGGCCATCCTTTGTATCCAGAATTAACTAAATAACGCAAAAAACCGAACATACTACGGAATACAGGAACGATATCTCCTTAGTCGATTCTCTAACTCACTTCCCCGCCCTACTCGATTAAGCCTTTTCTCTTGAACATTCAGCCCGTAATACGAACTCCTGTTGAATAGAGGCAAATGGTCCCTAATGTCTTTATGAAAAGAAACAATTTTGACCCCACCTTATTGGGAATTATTCACCAACCACCTCGAGGTAACCGAACATATTGTCGCACACAACTCTTTCCTACATTTTACAGGTCAGGTTTTGAAAGTTATTAAAACACGTCCTTTTTGGTTTCAATGCAAAAACAATACCTATCACGATTCCGGAGGATGGCGAATTCCGTGGGCACTCCTACGTTTAGCCTCGGGAGGATGCGCATCCAAATTATTAAAAAATCCAAAGAGAAGTAGAGCATATTTAAAAACAGGAGAATGATAATTTACTACTTTAGTGAACTAACAAGGGCCCAAAATTTAATCATAACATTTTTCGAATGAAAAATTATGAATGGGGCAATATAAGAGCAGATATTTCAATGACTAAAAGCACCGTCTCTATTGCCGAATAAATTATCTGTTAACTATGCCAAATTTGGTACATTTATGCTCATAGCAAATCCGTTTTCAGGTTGGAAACAGTGTTTTTGAAGGATTGAAGAAATAACGCTCGCGACATTCTCATCGGTTGTAGCGCAAACTCATCCTTGTATCGTATCCTCGAATTCCATCTCTCTTCCTGTCCACTTCGATGCCTATCCAGTTATTTCAATTCAATTTCTTTAATGAGTCTCCTAAGACTTACAAGCATACTACCTTTCTCTCTTCTTAGCTGATTGACGAACGAATCGGCATTGGCCTTCTTTTAGGCGACTAAAGGATAAGCAGTAGGAACTTGAGGATGCATTTGGCGATGACTAAGGGATGCAGCAATTAGGTTGAGTGTTCGCTTGACGGGTAATCCTTAATTTTTTATGTTCAATCAGACAGCTTTGATGCGGCATCCTTTTGAGCTCCTGCATTACAGCGGCGGACGAAGAACAAAGGAAACATTATTCTAGGATGAGAGCCACACAGACTATTACATTTTTAGCAACTCTGGAGTTTCAGCAAATTTTCCAACGATAAGAATTTGAAACGAGTCGTGACAGAGGAACTAAACCGCGGATCATTACAGACGGACGGGCTCCATTCAAGTTACTTTGCCTTTTCGCGAAGTCTAGGATCGATATCATGAATGCTCTTCGCCCAAAAATATTCCTCTTGCATCCCTGTAAACTGATAAAATGGTACAGCTTTCCTGATTGGGAATGTCCACACTAAACTACGCGGAAGTTGTACTATCACGGAGTTCTGACGCCCACACATCTCCGGCGGTCAATGAAATACTACCCACACGAAGAACCTGAATTAACGTATTCAACAAACAAAACAAAGACAATCATCGATACTGACACAAAGAACAACACAAAGGCAATATCCATTAGCAGCTGAATACCGAATTTTATGTTCTTCGGTACTAAAAATTACATTCTTACTAAGAGAGTACTTCCTCGTCATTTAGTTACATGCCGCAACGGGATTAGCATCAGAAACTATAAAGTCTAATTAAGTAATACGATTCCAATTTGAGTCCACAGAAGTTTTTATTTTCGCTCCAAAAATTACCATAGAACAGATTGAAGACGATGAAATACACTGCTAGCGTCTCATTAGGGCAAGGGCAACGATCCAAAGACACTCAAGTCGAGTACAAAATATATGTACCTGCCGCAGCAATCAATTTATGCCACGGATCTTCCCTTTTCCCCTGACATATTTAAAGCGCCTTGGAAATTCTACAAGCATTATCAAGTTAATTAACCTCCCCGAGACTTCTCTCGGCTAAATTGCCTCTCATGGGAGCGGCAACGTGCTTGTAAGGAAGCCACTAATGCAGCAATTATTTCCAAACAATTTCCTCGGAAACGGCAATGTGCTCCGATGTTTTTCTGCCTCCCCGCGGTCTTGTTCGGATGATATACAATCGCCAATAATACCGGTCGGCATTTTTTGCGGAATTATAGCAGGAGGGGGAAAGGGTGGAGTGAACGCGGAAAAGTTAATAAGCTAATATACGTACGTAAATAAAACAGGTGAGCCAAATGGACCAAATTAATTAAAATCTCGGAATCCATTGGGCGATGCAAGTCGGAAGCGAAGCACCTCCGGCAGCAAGGGGCGCATTGTTGAATAACTCTTTCTCCGAATTCCGAATCGCACTGTTTCCGCGGAAGAGACTGGGGGGGAGGAAATAAACATTAAAAAAGGAAAAAGCCCCTCGCGTCCATTTCCCCGCGGTATCCGTGCACGCGCACGCTCACATACACACGGAAAACTGTTTCGATTGAATCCTCGGGAAAACGACTTTCATGACATCCAATTACAGAAAATAACATTTCACCCGGCCGCGGCCAATATATCGGGAGGGAGGGCCTTAGAAGTCCGATTGCACGACACCGTCGCACTTTCCCCCACTCTTCCGGGGATAAACGCCGGCCAATAAACGTTGACAGATTCACAAACGCGGAAGGACGAATGACGTTATCGAGCCGGCGGAGGCCAATGGAGGAAAGGGGCGCACACGACCTCTTTTTTTTTTAATTTCATACCCTCTCGCATCGTGGGCCTCGCTGAATTCGCTCGCAGCCGCCGCGAGACGAAAAGCCCCGGGACCGACGACGGAGACTTATTAACTGCTCAAGAGATTACCAAGGGGTCGAGGTTGCACAGGTGGCAGGAAAATTGACAGCCAAAGCGCCGATAACATGAGCCCATGTGTGCAGGTGCCTTCCGCGCCTCCCAGCCACAATCTATTCCATCATCTTCCCTCATGCAGACGTAACGCTGGAGTGTGCATCGGTTAACGGTATACACGAGATGTTATTTTTTAAAAACTGCTGAAAGATTTTTAAAACGCAAGTAATGAGGGGACCAAATGAAGCTGAAAGCGTATTTGCCCTGAATAATCTTAAAATTGCATCGTAGCGGCGTAAAAATTAAGTGAAATCATTATTATGACAAAAAACACGGTATTAAAAATCTGAAGTTTTGTAACATAATGTATGCTTCCCAGAAAAATTATATCATCGGTACCCACTGCCTAAATAATGATATCAAAAATGCAGTATCAAAAATTTATAAGGTAATTTTTTAGTATATTTAATACAAAATCGTGCACAAAAACTTTTTAACGTCTTCGATTAATTCGCGCTGCTTCAAACAATCACCCATATATAATATTCCAGATGACATATCACAATGTCAATGAAATGATAAGATTCAAATTTGGACACGGATAAATTGACTTGGCTTTAGGCGTGCCAGATGGCTTTCAACAAATGATTCGAGTACAAATAAACAGACGATGGAGCCGAACTAAAAAACAAAATTAGATATACACGAGCAGGAATAACCTCATACATCTATTAGAGGTATAATCACAGGGTACACCACCAGTATCATCTCGTAAAACAACCCAAAAAAGCAAGTAAGTCAAAAATACTTTATTGAGTGTTTATGAAAAGGTAGAATAAAACAAATCTAGATAGAAACAATATCACCCGGACACAAAATAAAAAAATTACTTTTCACATAAAAAACCCTTGGCTCGCCTTGGGAAACGTGCTGGGAGTTTGAACTTCCCAGCCATTAGAGGGACATTTTTGTAACTGAATTTCAATAGGTATTGAATACCAATGATGAAGAGACGAACAAATATTTGCTTAAACGTAGCAAACTTTCGCACATTGTATAAGCAAATATTTATTCACACAGAAGGCTCTCGGTCGTTCGGGACTGGGCTTAAATGGAAAGCTACCAACCACAACTTGTCATTTAATGGTCACAGCAGAATATACATAATTCATAAAGACAGATTTTTTTCTAAGCCGCTAATAACACTCTGTACCTACCGCTTCAATCCTGTCGAATCCCGAGGCAGAAATGTACGTCATTTAAAATTTTATACGATAATGACGGTTAGATAAAGTCTAATGGACGGAGAAGATCACCCATAAAGAATATTGAAGAGCTAGGAATAGAAGATGGTTGATGAAAATTCAATGAATATTACCAAAGAATTAAAATACTTCCTCTTTTCCACAAATAAAATGTATTATACGACTAGTTTCGATGTAACTACATCACGCCACCTAAAGATAATGTAGCAGAATCAAAACCAGAAGTAGGTAATAAAATATTTATTAGTGGAAATCTTCCAGTGCTTCAAATGCTTCTGCCATTATGGAATGGTTCCAGTACATCACACCTGAACGCATATTTCATATTCAATGAATAACTCCACTCAAATGCAGCACCAAAGAAAAACCAATTGAAAGAATTCAGAGACTTGAAAGCAATGAGTGAAGAAAAAACACGTGAACAAGCAGCAAGAAAGAAGAAATTACGCAAACACTTAGAGAGACAGAAAATGAGAGGGGGATAGAAATTAAAGGATTAAAAAGCAATATAAGCGGATAGTTTATAGAAGGAGTGCTAAACACCGTAGCAAGAGCTTGATGAACCACAGTGGCGATGGTGTTTAACGTTCTTAAGCTTCAGCATGATGGAGAGGAGAGCTGTAGCAAACCAACCAATCTTCACATAGACGACAGCTGATGATGATTGAATGACGAATGAGAACTGCAAAGCGAAGCAAAAAAATTGGATGCGTAAAACGAGAATACGGAGCACAGACGAGAGGAGTTACGAGGAGGGAATGAAGAGGAGAAGCCCCACAAGTCCGCGGTCGGATCAGACGGGGAGAACACGGTGATCCACAGCGAAGCAGCAACGTCCGGCGATGCCAGCCGCCGATTGTGAAGCGTCGACCACTCTTCATTCGACAGATTAGGGGAGGGAACACGAAAGAGTGAGTCGGTAGGAGATATTCGTATAGGTACACGCGGGGCGGCCGCACTTTTTCGAGCACTTGGAATGTTACTAAATTGGCGATGCATTTGAATGGAATTCTCGAGGCCCCGGGATTTTCCGCTTTGAAGCCATGCCAGCCCAAAACGCCCACCCTTTTCGTTGAATGGGGGAATGGAAAGAGCAGGAGAGGGAATGGGAAAGGAGGAGAGAGGAAGAAGACCTGAATATCAATGACACACGCAGATTTATGGCGTTCGTTCCGCAGCCACATAATATCCCCACCAGCCATCCCAAACATCTCCTCCACATCCTCCCCAACCTACCCCGCTCATAGATCATAGCACGGAAATAGCTGAAAGCATACGGCACGACATTGCAGGTGGGAATACTGAAGCCACTACGGTGCACATTCAGCCACGTACGCACGATAAAGTTAAGAGTCGATACGACAAAAATGACGGGATTACTAAAATAACTGTAGAGACGCCGTTTACAACTTAATTAATCATTCGCAGACCGAAAATGATTTTCTTGAACAGTGGTGTTTTATAATAAGTACATTATTGTGCAAAGTTCGCAAGACAGTCGTGACTGAAGGATAATTTTTCGCAGCAAATTCCAAAGGAGACATGGGACCGTAAAAAATAATGTGTGTACCCGCACTCCTTTTCAAGCGGCTCATCAAGAGGCCGATAAGAATTTCATTGAGCATTGAACTCCAGTAACAATCCATTCAATCAGATATTCAGCGAGCAGAGGTTTTCACGGATTTAAATAAACCAAAATTCAGAGAGTAATCTTTTGTGCTATTTATTTTGCGGAATAAGCCTTTTTTCAATCTGCCATGACTTTCTTTTTTACAAATAACTCACATCATGGGCTACCACAGCCTGTATTATCTCCAGAACACTCAGTTTTATTCACTTATTAAATTCACAATTGAAACATTACCCGGCGGAAAAGACGACGTGACGACTTTGTCAGTCCAACTCTGCAACAATCGGCTGAGGTCGCGTCCAATAAAATACCGGGCAATAAATGGAACCAATTTCTGGAATAACGTGAACATGATGAAGTTATCAGCAATCGGTGTAGCTCAATTCACCAGGTACCTGACAACTAATTGAGATATCATGCTCACAATCGTTCATTTTTTCCCATTCAGACAAAATTTTCGCGTCCAATCCACAATCGATAAGTAATGGAATCGAACTTCCGCTTTCGATAAAAAATTTTCTCCTTCACGAAAGCCAGATAACAGGATACCACGTTGCTCCACATTCTTTCCGAATCTTAATTTGCCAATCATCCTCAAGACAAAAAATATGAATACATGTCATTAATGGACTGGTGAATTTAATGTGGATGGACGATACGCATCACTATCTTATGAAAATACACATTAAAACGATGTGTGTATGACCAGATTACCAAAGCTGATAAGCAGCACTTCGTGTTTTCGCGGCTATCTCACTCAAGTATCAGAGAGCCGCGCGCGCGAAATCCTGAGAATACTCATAAAGGCGCGGAGCTTCTACAGAAAGCCAAAGCACTTTCATTAATGGCATTCTCAAGGAGCTCTGTAACAATGAGTATACCCTAACTAATTATAAAGTCGCAGACAGAAAACGAAGGGCGTTCCCACTCCTCCTATTTTCACTTAAACTCTCTCACTATACGATGAATGGCATTAGTCGTTAGATTCTAGGATAGCCAAATTGGCTACGAGATTTCACCCTGCGTAGCTTCTCCGCCCATCACGACTCCATTCCGAATCCAAAGCTGGTTGTGCCAAAGCGAAAGCTATAATTTACTGAGTAAACAATTGGCCAAGCTACACACTTGCCTTCCGTGAAGTTAAACCTGAGCCGACAGGATGATTGAGAAGCGTACCCAAAAAAAACCCTAGTTCCTCACTTTTCGAACGTATAATTAACGGGTTTCCGGCAACAAAATAAAAAAACACTCGAAAAAAGAAACGGATACAGTCACACGCAAGAAATCGGCGCATTGAATGTTTACTTTTGAAGTGATGGATGTTGAGCTTTTATTTCAACACTCGACCGAAGTTCGCTTACCTGGACATCAGACACCGGTTACGCTTATCTTTTGAGCTTATTTCCACTCGGAGAAACTTTTGGCCTCGTCCAACTACGCACACTTACCCAGAATGATAGGATTTTTAGGTTTCGCAAGGTATGATACATTGATTACCACACACTGAAACAAAAACGCTAAACAATCTAGGGATGGAATATGAAACTTGATACATTTCCTTAACGCTTATAATATGGGAGATTCCCAACGCAAATACCCAAAAAAATAATTCCCAACAGAAAAAAAAACACGGAAATTTATGTTTTCCACGAAGCGCAGCGACAAGACATATCAATAGACAGCGTGGGTAAGAGAACCAAAATAAAAATGACTGGAAAATGGAAATTAATAGGTTTATGTCAGAGAGGAAGTCTGAAGCTGCAAATAACGGGTCAAATTACGACTGATTAAGGATCCAAGAGAAAAATGAGTCGGGGAAATAATGGAGGTTCAAAACAGAACTGGGGAGTATCAAGTAGGCACTAATTTACCAAACGGATGCCACCCGAAAGCAATTTTGCCAGGAGACATAAATACCAAGACTTGACTTCTACGATGAAAAAATAACTAAAATCAGAAAGGAAATCTCTAACGGGGCGAAGGAAAACATGCAGAAATATCCAAAAGCTGAACGCTTAGAGGCACCATAGCGAATCACAAGATAGAGACGCAAAACCTAACTTTACACGATCGATGTTTGAGCATAAAATAGCTTATTCCAGTTTCAAATTCCCGCATTTTACAACGACAAGTGGATCAAAAAAGAAAGCATCGTCATTGGATTCAGCCGATTTATTACGTCATCAATTCCTTGTCTTGATCCACGAGAAGAAGAGGGCGTATTCAATTTTCAAGAGCAAACGTTCACACTCAATTATGACAACTGCGAATCCAAATCGACGTTTCTTGTCCACTACCACACAACTATTTAAAATCTTCCACGACCTCATCTATGTGTATGTTTTTAACAAACCTAATGAGGAAGAGAAAATGGATGGGCAGAATGTGTCCAAAACGTCTAGATTAGCGCTAAATAGGTATTAATAAAATGATAATTTAGCGTGTTCGGGAAAAGTAAAGCAAAAGCAAACTGTGGATTAAAGGCAAGAAAAGTTCACAATCGACCAATGACTTTCTAATATACCAAATGATACTAACTCAACGTTTAACCAAACATCAGAGCCTATTATTTTCCAAAAAATTCACGCTACACAGAGATTCTGAAAGGCATCGAGGTTTTCGGTTCATTTTTCACTTCTATTTCCGTTCTTCAGGACGCTGGCAATGGATACGATTGAGTTCACCGCAGAAGAGAGAACTTTGAAGAAAGAGAATCACAATACATATTGGCTTTCAACTGATTTTCGATCACTGAACAAGTTTCTGAGGGGGACACCCGACCGTTTCGTGGGGAAAAGAAGGGTGAATCGGTGTATTGCCTCTGTAACCCTATCAGGGTGGTCGTCCACCTCACCCACCCCTCACTGACCTTTACAGTCATCCCGCCACCATTTCCTTCCCCCATCTGCTGCCCCCAACAGCCCCCCACGATCCCCACTAAATATTCCCTCAACAATCCATTCTTACCGCCCCGCCCCCTTCCCGGCCCATCTGCTCATATTCCCCCGCGCAACCTCCGACACTCCCCCCCCTCACCCCAGACCTCCCATTTGGAAAACTCCCATGCCCCCGACAAACTCCTCCATTCTTCTTTCCGACTCCCCCCTCACCTCTCCCCCCTCTTCTCCCCCATCTATCGGGAAACCAACCAACCAACCCCACACCCTATTTTCCCCTTCCCAGGGTTTCACCCCATCGCCCACCCCTCATTTCTCCTTACCCCCGCCCTCTTCGTCCCCCTTCTTTCCCCTTCCCCTCCATCAAAACCCACTCCGCGATCAATCTGCAGTCGTCGGGCCTCGGCGTGAGAGGGCGTGGACCATTCTTTTACGACGACAGAACGATATTCATGCCACCAGTATCGCAGTGCAATGCGAACGATGCATCGAAATAGATGCCATATGTTGCCATTCGATTTGGTACATCGTGATGAATGACACTGTGAGATATCGAATAATATCGCACATAACGTGATATCGCATCATGCATCATATCGCACACAGCATTTTGGCGCTATACGCAAGTTGCATTAATCGTAGGAAATAATATAGCACATCGCATTATGCAGCACATTGCAAGCCTCATCGTAATGCGTAATAATATATACATGGCATGATGTCACATTTTAGCGAACGCTAGGTAACACCACACGTTTCTCGTCCTTTACGTCCACCGCACCTTCTCTAACCTCCCCCACAACCCCACCTCGAAAGCCTGCAGCCTATTCTCGTCTTCTTTGGTGAGAAGAGGAAAGTTATGGATGGAATTAGGAAGATGGTGAATTAAGTAGAAGGTGGCTGGAAGGGGTGAATAAGGAAGGGCGAAGGGTCGCTCAAGTCTGTGGTAGAGAGACGGATGTTGAGCAAACAAGAATGGGAAAGAAGGAAAATAGGTTTTATGGACGGGATGAGGGAGTGTGGGAATTGGCATAATACGCTAATAGGACCCTGCATTTGTAAAAATTCAGAGGATCCGGTAGATTATACCGTAATTGGTAACAATACATAGCAAGGTAATACATCGAGTAGCCCCGTGACTCAACATAGCGACGCGATACCTCATGAACACCGTATATCACAGTCGATAAATCAAATTATCACGCAGCACTTCCAATTCTCAAACGACAGGGGAGGCTGGGAGCGTAAGGGAGAAAGGGAATCAGGGTAGGAGGCCTAGAGGAACAGGAATGAGTGGATAAGCTTCACCGCTGAAGGGTTGGCGCAGGTAGGCCTGCGCGATGAACGAATATGCCCATCAAGGGTCGATGAAAAAAATCATCGAGATGATTCGGTTTCGATGATTGTCATCGACGACGATGAGTCGATGAATTCATTCACCGCCGACGGAAAGGTAGGGATAGGTACGGGCGGGCGACGCAACACAAATAATTACTATCTAATGGGGATGGATTCATTGACTCATCTACATCGGTGAATTCATCGAATCATTGACGTCAGTTCATTTATCAACTCATCGACGTATGTTAATTCATCGACACATCGACGTCGGTGAATTCATCGACTTCGATGATCGATGACATTCATTGTCTAAATCATCGTCTAAATCATTTAGGCAATGACTAAAATCATCGTCGATGATTTTATGTGTTCGCACAAGCCTAGGCGCAGGAACACGGGAGGTCCGCAAGAGAGAGTTGAGGGTTGGCGGTGGAGGAGCTTGGGAGAGGTGAGGGGCAAAAAGGGCGAAAACTGGGAGAGCGAGGAAGAGGAGGAGGACGGGCCAAGAGGGCAGAAAGGATGGAAACCGGAGAGGAAACCGAGAGGGCATGAAATGGCCGATTTATTTCCCCGTGGAGGCTAAAAATTAATGCCCGGCTCGCCACGGCGAGCTGAATAAAAAACCCTCTTCTCCTGCGGACTAATTCAATGGGGATTAAATGCGAATTAATTGACCCTGCGGATTGCATTCCATCTAATTAGGAGTAGTTCACGCGCGGAGAAGAAGGGGGAAGGTTTAGACGGTGAGTAAGAGAATAATGCGAATCCTAAGGGTGTTCTAACAATCGGAGTAGGTCATTCAAAATGAACCGTTTCGGTGCTACTTCCCAGCAATGTTTAGTCTTATTCATCAAATAATTTTCTTTGTTTATTTTTATTATTATTATTAGTAAATTATTTTTTCCGCATACTAAACACACCACTAAAACTCTTCTAGAATGTCTATCCTTATTTCATTCCTCATCCTCAATCACCACACATTCTCCCAACAAGCTTGGCTAAAATTCCAACCTACATCGCTAACTCGATCATCCCGTCGCTTCTGTATACAATTTTCAAGCACCAACTCTGCCTTCTCCTCACTTGATCCAGCATCCTTCTGTCCTTCCATAGCATGTGAAGCACTTCTCCATTTGTTTCTCTCACTGGCAGAACTGTTTTCCACAATCACACCGAAGGAGATAGTAAGTAGGGTGTAATGAATACGGAGAAAAAGATTAACATAACATATTTTTTTCTCTCCAACTCGCTATCACATATATGTATGAAAACCCATTTCCACTTCATAACACTCAATTGCAATCATAAAAAATTATACACTCATTAATGCAATGAAAAAAAAATCGCCAGCCATTTGCAGCACACAGCCACATAAGTCAGAAGGACAGTAATGAGTAATATTATCACCTCAGCAATTATTCATACCGACAACATTCACAAGCGTCGTTAACAAACCAAAGTTTCCAGCGGTGATTAAAACCTCCATTTCAACCCGATAGCAGATGAAACTCGCCTTTCCTTTTGGAACCGCACACCGCTTATTAATCAATTTATGTGCGAAGAGCCGTTCACAAACGTATTCCTCCATTACCACGAGTGCATGCGAACAGACGGGACTAGCGAGATAATTTGTCCCCTGGAAAATGGAATACACTCACCGAGATGAATGGACACATTTAGGCCAAATAAAGCGATGTTAGGAAAGCACCGTTATCTGAGGCATCTGCAAGCAGAACGCTGAATGTCTAATTCAGGATCCGACGTGCCCTTTGGCAGAATTCCGGGACGAGTCTGAAAGCTTTTATAATACAGGTCATAGAAAAAAAGTCATAAGACGAAAAACGCGAAACATCAACTTGTTTACTCGAGTCGCTTGGTTGGATACAATCGGTTAACATTACTTCTCTCAAAATTGAGACATTCATCGCTATATAATGACAAAAATATAAGCTCCACTCGGGCGAATGAATTTCCAAAGAGTGACCTAGAGAATAGTAAGAATTGTGTATGGGATTTGTTAAGATTACAAACACATTTACAAATCTACTTGAACGGAAGAACGGGATATGAACACCTGAAGTAATATTGCGAAGAGTGGAGGTATGTGAATGATGAATGTTGACGATCAATGCTCAGCACCCATTATAGAGTGGAGAGTAGCTTAGAGATGGAAATCAGAATTTTCGACGTTGATAAAAAACTACTCTTCGGCTATACGTTTCAGAGTAATGACGTATTCCTCTAACTTGGAGGGCCCAAGCAGTCGTCGACGGTGGCTTGCCTTATATGACTCGAGGCATTTACAACGAAATGCCCGAACAAAAAGAATCTATTTACTCGGATAAATTGTCGTCGTTCTTTCAATCTTAAAACCAGCATCTCGCATGAGGAGAAGAATCGAGGAATAAAACGCGCTCGCAGCTCACTGTTTAGCGAAAGAAAGAGAGACAGACAGACACAACACGAGAAAGGAACGTATTTCTTTTTCGAAAGGAGGAAAAAAATTAAAAACTGATACTCGAAACTTAAGCGATGGCGGAATCTCTCGAAAATGGGTTACTGCGATGGATAGAAGAGGAGGAAACGTGGATGTGTAACATGAAGCGAAGGACGATTACATTTTCCATCTCCTCTGCAAGAGGAGTTTGAAGAGAGAGACGGAGAGAGAAAAGCTTGGCAAGAATTTTATTCTTTCTTTATTTTATAAGCCCTGCGATGCAAACACCACACGCCAGAAGAACATAATGGACGAGGCAAGATGCAGTGGATCGGGGAAGTTGAGAACACTTCCAGCCAACTCTCACACAAAGGACGTTTTCCATGCGCTGGGTTTTGGTGAAGGTGCAGTTAATTTCACGAGTGTGAACATGCATATAATACTTCTGATAAGTATTTATTCCGGAGTGAACAAAATGCCCTCGATGGGTAGACTGAAGCAACGTGGAGGCCTTCAGTTTATCCTCATTTACACCTCAAGGAATAAGGGCCAACCCACTAATGAAATTCTCGTAACGGCTGACTGCACAGACACTTCGCCGATGGTAGTTATAATTAACATAAAGTTGAGTACCATGTCAGTAAATTTGTGTCAAAGGGACTCTTTCTGTCGAAAGGGCATTCGTATCACATCATCGCCATTTATTCGCCTCAACAAAAATAGCATCCGAAGATAACAGACAAAAACAATCTTTAGTGTTTCCCAGAACACTACATTGGCAGATTCAACAACAAACGTTAAATGAGAGAGAAAGACTAGATGACTGACAGGTTCACACACTTCTTCCTCAACTGCACGACTGAACATCGCAAAAGATACACGACAAAGCACCGCACATTAAAATACTTTAAAAGTACACACCTAAGTAGTACAGTTTTATTCGTATAGCAATACGAGGTGCATTTTTATTTGTATATAATAATAATAATAATAATATTTATTGTTCAAGGACTACATATCCTTTGGAACAAAGTACAGTTTAACTGAAAAACTCTGTGGCAAAAATAGTATTTTTACAGGACACTACAGTTTACAAATATGACAATTCAATAAGCATACATTAAGCATTAATGCAATAATATTTACAATTACTATAGTGCAAGCTAATAAAACATATAAACAATTAGTAAGGATGAGAGACAGTTTTTTTTAAAGAAATTAACAAAAAAAAATCAAGTGTACAATGAAATTCACACTGCGCTACAATAATATTTTTTATACAAGAAAGATAACATTTCCGATTTAAATTTATATACATTGTTTGATTTTATAATATGGTCAGGAATACCGTTCCATATTCTAAGGCCATAATTTATTGTGGATAACTGATACATATTCGTTCTACACCTTGGAATTTTAAATCGTCTTCGTCCTCTTACTTGTCTCCCTGGAACACTTTGGTTTTTTATAATATAATTATACAGATAATCAGGGGTTTTAGTTGATAATATTTTGTAGATGAACACAGATAACTTAAATATTTTTCTATGTTCCAATTTCATCCACTTCAATTTAACATAATAAGGAGTTACATGTTCGTAAATACTCGTATTACATATATATCTTACTCCGGCATTAAACAAGATTTATAATTTATTTTGTAATTCCTTAGTTAAATCAACAAATACAAGTAGACAATAATCGATATGAGGAATTAAAAGATGATTAATGAGTTTTTTACGCAGCTCAAATGGAATTAAATGTTTAAATTGTTTCATCTGCGCTAATGTCTTGTACACTTTGTTGGAAATGAAAGCAACATGCTCCTTCCAAGTTAATGTATTATTAATATTAACTCCTAAGTTTACAACCTTATCTGTATAATCTATTTCAGTACCGTTTACTATGATTTTAGGTAAAATATCATAATTGAGTTTATTTATAAATTTGCCAGTACCAATTATTATAGATTTTGTTTTTACGGGATTGATTTTCAACATATTATGTTCAACCCACTTGCATATGCGGGAAACATCTTCATTTATCTTTTCGATGGCGCTATGGATTTCAGATGGATGACACTCTAGATAAACTTGCAAATCGTCAGCATACAATTGATATTTTGAGTGAGTGATCGAGCTGGGTATATCAAGAATAAATATTGAGAAAAGTAGAGGCCCAAGGATAGAGCCTTGAGGCACTCCACATGTCACTGCGGAAAAACTGGACAATTCATCCTCACATCCTTTTACTGCTTGAAGTCTCTGGAGTAAATAAGATCGGAACCATTGAATAACTGGGAAAGAAAATCCTAGTCTCCCCATTTTACATAGTAGGAGGTCGTGATTTACACAGTCAAAAGCCTTTGTAAAATCAAATAGTACAAGAATGGTCACTTTCTGGTTATCTATAGAGTAGTATACTATAGGTATACTATATACGTATACAAAGAAACCATATCTTTCTTCACAAACACTCCCCGCCACAAGCCTATTTGAAGACCAGAGGGTTACAACGCAGATGAAGATGGAGTAATATGGGAGTAATCGAGCATCAGAATCATAGCGCCAATTGGTATAAATAAATGTTGGTACACAACGCGTCCCCCTCTGGATATCCTCACGCCTAGTTATTTCCTATATCTCAGGAGTTCATTCCGTGGAATTCCTCCACGACGAGTCCCGGGGATCACCAATGGGGACACGATTGGGGACGATCGAATATCGCACCCAATTTCACGCTCCGGTCGGCGCTTCCTCCGAGGGAGGTAGACTGCCTACTCCAGCCCACTAGATGTAGTAAGCGAGGATAAGGGGAAGCGATATCATTTTTTTTACACTTCAGATTTCCTGTTGATTTCCCGCTGGCTTTAACTCGGTGACATCGCAAGGATACGGAAGAACACGAGGGACCTTTGCCTCTCAACACGAGCAAGAATGGTGTCCAATGAACCAGGGGACCCTTCCTGAGAAAGAATCTTTAACATCCTCAGGAGAAATTGAAAACGAAAAAAATGAGCCACGGCAGACAGACGCGCATCTGAGTTAAACAAACAGGAATTACCCAATCAATTCTAAAAAAATACAAACGAATGAAAACAAATAAAACTAGGCTAAACCTTTGAAACGGATTTTCTACAATATATATAATATATACAGCGGCGGACTATTCTCCCGTTCCTTAGGATCTGATGAAGCCGACTGGAACGCCGGCGAAACGATCGTCCATAAAAATGGTTCAACGCGGGGAAAACCCGAAAAATACGAATAAACAAAAAAACCGCGGAAGCCTTCGTCGCAAAAAAAGATTAGTTCCACTAACGGTAACATGAAATAACAAAAATGTACATAACATCAATATTCAACTCATTTTTCACAAAAAAACTCGAATTAAATGCAGTTAAAATACCTATGAAAAAGTGTATTTTCCTCCTCCAAGATTCAAAATTATATGTTGCATCTACTTCGGGGACGTAAAGGAATTAATCAAGATTTACGGGCCGCACTACTAAATCCACAGCCTTGATACTCCGGTCGAGAATCTTGAGTTTTACAAACGGCTCCAAATATCCTTCCGTTATCAAAATTCTATATATACTTAAGGAGAGGACCGACAAAAATGCTCTATTTATTTTGCAATTTCCATCCCACGTCTTCGTGCATTTTCCCAGCTCCCAGAACCTGGTAGAGCTCGCTCACGGAAAAAGTACACAGACTACATGGAACCCACGACCAAAAAGGCACGGCGTATGGAAACAAAAAGACGAGGACCCGGGAGGAACTGAATGGAACAAGCAAAAAGGGAGAATTTGAGAGAGGAGGAACGAGGACGAAAAAAAAATTTCCCTCCGAGATATTCCCCCCGATACGGAAACTCACGCGGGCCCGAATATGCATATCCCTTAACAAGAAAGTGGGGATGAGGGTGCGGGGAGAGACGGATTACGGAGGACAAGAAGATGAAAGGAAGAGCGGGAAAGGGGAATACGGGAAGGCCAGAGAACGCAAGCGAGATGTGGGGAGGAGATGGCGAGGGCTGGGCCGTGGGGGGGGGGGAGGAATTACGGGGTCGGTAGTGAAGGAACAAGAGCGAGATTAAAGTTGAAGAGGGCGGTGTGCGGGGGAGGGGAGAATGGAGAGGTAGGTGGTTGAAGCTCCGGAAGAGGGCTGGGGGGAGGGAGGAACGGAGAGCTGCGGTGGAGGTCGTGGTAACGCGAAAATGGAAAGGGAGGACAACAGGAAAGCACAACATGGACATCGAAATAACTTTCCGCCTCCCCGACTTTAACGCTTCAAAAACAAAGCGAGCAGAAAACATTAACTTCATAATGCATGCAATGTATTCCCTTTCTCTCTCACCAACGGCGCCTCCGGACTCGGTCTAAAACACACATCCGCAGTTCAAGCTGACCAAAACGAGTGATTTTCTGAGAAAACACCGACGGAGCAAAGCCAAGGGCAACTCTCAGGCCGAGTCAGAGAATTTCACACGCATAATGACTTACAATTAGAAAAATTAAGAGGTATCAAACACAAGAAAAGCTAGCCTTCAGCTAAAATTGAACATCAACAGCCTTGATGACTTAAAGAGAATCTTTTAAAAAATTCGACACACATAATGAAGATCGTATGGAGGGTAGCCCAAAAAAAGTTAACACAAAAATACTTCAGCTTGACAAATGAAGCTTTGATGACAAAGTACTCGTGTCTGCCAGTCTTTATTAATCGTAAGATGACGCTAGAGCAACAATGCTCGTAAAGCTATAGGAAGCACCACCAATAGAGCCCAACCAATTGATTTGATTCAGAAAACCAGTACATAAAACATCATATTATATATTTCATCGTAACTGAATGTTCTGAAGTAAAACAAAAGCAATAGTTTGTAAGGTTATTAGATGACGCTTAACCATTATATAATTGAAACATCTTCGTAAAAAAGATTTCTACTATTTACTACATCGTTTAGAAAAATAAGTAGGCCACTGGACGATCATCAAAACCGGTTTAAGGAGAAAGTAAAAATATGCGTAGGAATAGACAAAATGTTAGTTTCATTTCGACAATGTCAAATACTTTCGTGAAATTGACTTATAACCCAATGTGGGGAAGAACAAGTAGAGAATAGGTTATATGGACGTGATGAGGAAGGGTAGGACGTGCGTGGAAATGAAGAGAGAAATAGCAGGGGCACATAAGGGCCTTCACGCGTGAAAATCTGGAGGATTTTCTCTGAATTTCAAAGAAACACATCTGCAACCGGTAGATTACTTCAATTACACCAGTAAATGAGTGGTAGCGAGGGAAGGAAACTTATGAATGAAATTCGAGATCAGCAGAGTAGGCGGCGGGAGGAAATAATAAGGGAGAGGGATAGCTCAAGAATGTGATAGGGGGAAGGATGCTGGGCAAGCGGGGAAGAAGAAGAAAGAGAATTGGTTTCATGGACAGGATGAAAAAGGGTAGATCGTATGCTGAGGCGAAAAAGAATGTATTAAAGCAAGATAGGCCCATGAAAATTTAGCATACCGGGAGGAGATTATTCGACATTCAAAAAAAACCCTACCTTAACCAGTAGAACACTTAAACAACAAACAAATTACTAGGAGGCGAATAACATCATTGAAAGACTGGTTCACCCCAGTGCGATGTTCCGATACGATCCGCCGCCAATACCGAAAAAGGAAGCGAGGGAATCCACCAGAAGGGTTTGCGTGGAAATGGAGAGAGGAGGTAGAAGGGAAGGGAGAGCATAGAGGGATAAAAGGTGAAGGATCACTCGGTGGTGAAGAGCAAGGATTGAGGATGAGAAAGAAGAGAAGAGAGATTTAGGGGCTAAAGAGGCGGCAGGTGGAGACTTGAGAGAGAGAGAGAGAGAGAGAGGTCACGAGTCAAAAGATGAGTCTCCTTTCCCGTCCATTTTTCCTATCCACCTTGTACCCTAGGGACGAAGGGAGGAGGACCCTAATATCCCTTTCCTCATCCCACAACCCAACCCACCAACCTCCCTTCCGGCCCGCACCCCTCCTGCCCCTCGATAAATGCCTTCCCCTCAATCCTCTAACTAAACCATGCTCGCCTCCCAACGCTAAAAGGTCGCTATAAAATTAACGTCATTCAAGAATTAGCGATATCAGGAAAGTGGAATTATGCAGAAGAATGGATGGGGAGAAGACCGTGCGACCCTCAACAGAAAGAGAGCATCCGGATGAATTGGCCACTCGCGGAGGCACAATTAACTTGTAAGGAGCACGACATTATGGCATGTCCCGCGGGGTGGAACATGGAGACGAAAACGTTAGCCACATAAATCGGGAAAATAAAACAAAAAATTAATATACTTAAATGTAAAACGGAATAAGTAGGGTACGGGAAAGAGAGGAAGGAGTGCAGTCTATCAGTCTTAGGATTGAGTGACTTATGAAGATTGTTCAAGAGTTACCTTGTAAGTGAAGCGCATTAATCAGCTAAAAAGACAATCGACTGCGCCCTAAGTTTGACGTTCGAGACTTAGAATTTTAGACGAAATTGCGGAAAACGAACAAAAAAAGTAAAGCACTCCAAGATTAACGATAGAGAAGGGATTTGACAGGTAATTTTTAGAGAATTCACAGACAAGTGGTGAATTATTTTCCGGTCCCGTAAAGACGTGCCAGCTAATAAATAGATGTAAAATAAAATAATGTTTTAGGATGCATCAATCAACGACAGTTAACCAGCTACAAAGCCTACGCATCAAGTAAAATTATTACACGAAGGTCAATGAATGCCGCATTGCATATAACCGAACAGATTACCCAGCAAAGCCATCACTTTGCCCCAAAATTGTTCCATATCAAATGATAGCTCGATTACAATTAAGTTGTAATTTTGACTCGATAATTAATAGCCTTATTGTTTCCTCCTAATTAGCGAGGAGACGAGGAGCTCAACTTCGGCGCTAATGGACCCCCGAGCATTAACCCGTTTACAACGGAGTCGAAGAACGGGATTGACGCACATGAGATATCATCGCGCCAGAAGTCATCGCAACAGGCTCCTACAAAGCAAATATACGAAGGGATTGATTTCGTATTAAGGCACCCACGAGCCAAGCAAGGTAACATAGAAACTGATGTACTATCGTTTCCACCGAAAAATAACGACACAGGGTGTCTTACATATAAATAGAATCGTTGGAAATACTAGAAATAGATACTCTATGAAGAAGCGCTGAAAGATGCTATTTTGCAGCGAAAATCAGACAGAGAAGTTTTTCCCCAAATAGTTAAGTATGATGCGATGCGGAAACCTATGAAACGTTGCGTAATCGAATGATGCGTCTTGATGCGTAAGTATCAAGGCATAATATCCGTAAAATTAATTTAAAAATAAAAAAACTATCAAAATAAAATGCTTATATTCGATTTGAAATACCATGTACAATTCAATTATCGGAAGATGGATGAAAGAAGAAGACGATCGTCAACAAATTAACCTAATGCGCGCGGGATGAAGGAACTAAGACGAAATTATATCACTTTGTAAGTGTCTAGGGTGCTAACCAGATAAATATCTGGTGCGAACGTTTGGTTTTTCCATAAAGGTGTCTCAGGCTTGACTACGTCAGTCAAGATAAATACTAAGTTACACATTTTTATTTATTCAGTTTTTAAAAAAATTCTGCTTCTGCTGATGAAATGTGTTACCAATTGAAAACCAAATTTATCGTGCAAAATATGCGGATTATTCTACGAATATATATTTTTAACGATCACGTTTGTCCAGCCGTATGAGCCGGCCTCAGCGCCAATTTGACTTCAATTATGGCAGTAATTCGATAATAACTATAAAAAATGGGTGGTTATAAGCCTATATTTTATTTTTATTCTATTTTTCAATAGTTTTCGCCTCTAGTGAGCAGTTTCAATAGAAATCTTGAATATGATTTCTCGTTCAATTGGACGTTAATCCACTTTTAACCGAGCAATCTCCATATAACCCATGTAAAAATCTTCACTTTCATGGATGAATTACAGTAAAACTAGCAGCTGGAAACACTAGTTTATTTTCGTCTTAGTCACACACACACACAGAAAACACACCACAAAGGTGCTATATTCAAGTTTTCAGAAAATCTGGAATAAGAAACCCTTACGCCAGAGCCAACCAGAGTAGCCAAAATGTGTATTAAATGGCGAAAAAATCATTTTACTTACGGCAGAACAACCTCAGGAAAGGTTTGTACATTTCGCTAAAATGGGAATAAATTATGCTTGAGTGCGCTGGTCACAGGTTTCACTTCACGGCGGCAGCTTCAATATTCGAAGTGGACAATTTTAAAAAACCTTAAGCGTAATCGTGCGAGCCATGGTGACCCTTTGGCCAGAGCCAAACGAAGTAGCCAAAATATGTATTAAATGGCAAAAAAATCATTTTACGGCAAAACAACCTCAGGAAAGGTTGGAATATTTTGCCAAAATGGGAATAAATTATACTTGAGTGTGCTGGTCACAGGTTTCACTTCACGGCGGTGGCTTCAATATTCAAAGTGGACAATTTTGAAAAATCTTGACCGTGCGAGCGAAGGGTCCCCTTCTCGATGAATTCCCCTTTACTTCGGGCTTTCATTAAAGGTCCTCGCTCGCCTCCTGCCCAGGCACTCTCCAGGAGTCGGGGCGGACCGGGAAAAGTCCCCCCTTGCAGTCAAGTCCCACCCTACGTCGCCGGCTAACTTTTCCACACTTTACCGCCAACTCCCACCAGAACCAAACCCCACTCTCATGTATTCCCACACCACCCCTTCACCTCCCTCCCTCCCTCCCGCCCACTTCCACTTAATGGACCACCCCGCATTCAAACGGACACCACCACCGAAGCCCCACCAACCCCCATCTCCCTCTCTCTCTCTTGAATCAACTCACCCTCCCTCCCCATCTAAAGGGGAGACGGGAAGAGGAGGTTGAAAAAAATACAAACTTAGCGAGAGCGAGATGGGTGGAGAGCGGTGAGAGAGCGAGGGGTGAATATGTATGTTGCGTTTGTGTCGGAGGGAAAAGGGTGTCTCGTCGGCTGAGAAGCGGTCCTGGGAGAGGACGCGACACAAAAGGGGACACGGGAAGACTCGGAGGGAGGGGGGTCGTTTGGGTAAAGGGTGGGTGTGACGAAAGGGGGGCGAAAAAAGGAACCGTTACGTCGACGCTCACACGGGGGAAGGACGCGTCATTACGAGCGGGAGCGATGATTTTTTTTCAGTGAATGAAGGTGGCTCACCCATCCACCGAACTACTGGCCGAGCACGGCTGTTTTCATTTTCGGCATCATCACATTTGCGATAACGGTAAGCCATGAAAGTGAAGAATAAACTGGAATGGAAGGACGGCATGTGTAGGCAAAAAAAAACAAAAAGAGAATCCAGTGGGAGTATTATGTGACGAAATACCATCGGGTAAATGATGAAAAAAACTCTAAAGAGAGATCCTAGTCGAAAGAAAAAGTTGCATCACGGATAATTAGCACGGTGACCACGTTAAATAAAGATGAATGCAGAAAGGATTTGAATGACTTCGTTTCGTGAATGAAGGTCGCTTGCTCACTATCCGACCACACCTGAAAGCTGACCGAGTGGGCGGCGATGTTTGTTCTCATTTACGGAAAAATAGTGTTTGTAATCACGCCAAAACATCACATAAAACACTATCTGAACTGAAGAGCGGTCTAGTAAGACAACGGGTAATTCTAAAAAATACAAGGTTTAGTATACGAATAGAGACCATTCATAATAGGCACCAGAATACAGCTACTGGAAGGTCTCTCTTTTTCTCCATGTTCTGTAGAACAAGGGGTAAAAAACTGGTTGAAAACAGAATTGATTGGCCGATTCAGTATTTTGAATACTTATGTTGGGAAACGTAGAGACAGAAAGAAAAGAGACGGCACCGTGTGAGTTAATTAGAATAACATAAAAACGATAATGCTTCGAGGATATCCGCCAAATTTTTCCCAGTAATGTAACGATAAGAACGCAGGCGTTGTACAGATAACGGTAACGAAAATAGAAGCCGTTTCCATCGCAAAGAGAGAAGATAAGTCTCGCGTATTGTGTTAGATAATCATACTATGCTCTTTTGGTAAACCAAGGAGAGACTCGATTATATCTTATATTACCTCAGCGCTCTAAATTTACAGAAAATAAAACATAGCAAAATACGAAATTATTACCCAATCAACATACATGAAAACTCATTTTACAAGCACACATCGTCATAATTGCCGAGCTCAAATAAACAAGCACGAGGGCCCAGATTTCGCATTTATTCTAGATGAACATTTACACGAAATGAATGCTTGATTTTCTCCCGTTACGCTTGTGTTTATGCACATATTACGGCAGAAGCTCTAATTAGAAAACACCTTTTCCTCGTTCTGGAGGCGACTCACATGGTTATGATGCAAATTGAGACGGCTCCCATTATGTTCGAAGAGACTCTCAAGAGAGGAAAAACAGATTGGAAAGATAGAAATGGCAGAAGAGAGCGAGAGAGAAGAGACAGAAATTAAGGGAACAATGGCTGACGTGGATGGAGACACGTGGAAGAATTGGAGGCCGGGCGAAAATCTTCACACACGAGGAAAACTTCCGACAAACGTTAAATCCCACCGCAGAGCCGAGATTTTTTTTAATTAAAAAAAGAAAACGAAAAACAAGAGAAGCAATAAACTCCTCCGACAAAAAGCAACGAAAACCACGCTGTTTTATACGTAGGTACGCATAAAAGGATAGAGTCCCGAAAAATTAGCAACGGCCACTCCTACTCTATTCTCGCTTATTCACAGTTCCAAGTTTTTCTCCGCAAAGGAATTGAGGAGGGAATAGTAGGAACAACTAAGAAAGAGAGAACAGCCAAAAGTCAATTCTCCATTTCCAGGCTGGCGTAATCCGCTGTAAATTCAGCTACGTCTTTTTTTCCCGACATTATGAGATGGACTCGATGGTGTAAAAGGAGAACTTATTTGGTGGGTGGATTGTGAGGATTTTTGAAATATAACGCCTCACTATCAACCCCAAGCATCCAGACAGTCGAACTATATCGGATTTCATCGCTCACTGACACTAATGAATGACGCAGCGACGGGTCAGAATAATAATAACGCGCGTTTCATACGATATAGTGCACTTTTAATTATTTTATTTTGTTATTTCTAAATAACACCAAAGATAGCTACATCGGTGCTGTCAAAACGTAACACACTGCCATGCAAGGATTCGCGGGACTCGAACCCGTAAACCAACGCTTAGAAGCAGAGACTTCATCGACACCGGCGCCGGCAATGATTGTAGGATTGATTGGATTGTAGGATCGTAGGATTAGGATTAATGTATGTTCTTTGTACAACAAGGGACATACTACATTAATCCTAAAACGAGCGTTACGAGCATGTTTTTTGTAAGATAGCAAAATGGCAGGATGAGCACTGCAAAGCTAGAGATACTAGCTAGCGAATACTAGCGCCATACGATGATAATAAATCGGCTGCAATGAATAAATCGCGGCTGGTTTAATACATACAAGACTAAGAATACATACAAGACTAACGGATCCTACGCGTATGATTCAAGACTGCAGGCAAAATTCGAACTCAAGGATACACTAACGGGAGAGGTTATCATAGGATCTTACGGAAACAAACAGCAGCATATGTAAATATTAGAATGTCCCCATAAGAAATGATGGGTAAAAAAAACGATACAGTCACTGAATCTCCTTGAATATAAAAAATGAAGTGGTTACAAAATTTCCCACCTAAAAGTCATAGCTGACTTCGGAAAGGTAACCTGATTGTTACGCCCTTGCTGAGTCATGTACGCTTTCCTTTTATCAATCTTTAAGCATTATAACGTCTCCAGTCATATAACGAATTTCGTCATTTTAAAATACAAAAAAATTTGGGAACAGTCGAAACTTTACGAGCAATTTCTAGCAACCGATTACGCGAGCCCGACTCCACATGCTCGCAGTGAAAAATCACAGTTTGCAGAGTCCGAAAGTGAATAAAGAATTAAGGTGAACTGAATGAGCGATGATAAAATTCATTCCAAAGGTTCCTAGCGATGCATGATTGCTAATTAAATCATTCGACGTCGAAGTCTACCTACGCTTTCAATAGCACCTCTGCAACACGTGTAAGAGCCGAAATTCGCTTGATACAACCCCCCCTGTAAACTGTAAAACCACAAAGAAAATATCCACCGCGGATATCCGCAATAACCGCGCGCAGACTCCCTTGGGATGAATCCTGTCGACACCGCACCGGGAGGAGAGCGGCGGCAAGAGGGACGAGGGGGTGGTGGAGGAGGCGGGAATCGAGGGGAGGGGGTTGGGTTGGAAGGGGAGAGAGGGGGAGAAAATTGATGGGGCGGGCAGGCGGGTGGGTGGGCGGGAACGGGGCTGGCTGCACGAAGGAGACCGCACGGTTGCCAATTCGTCAAAAGGAGTTTCACGGTTCTCACTCCGTCCCCTTATACGACCGCCTGGGCTATTAAAACCTGTTACTGCGAAACTAGCATGGAGGAAGAACGAAGGGAAAGAGGGGAGAGAGAGAGAGATATTGAGGAGGAAGAGGTGGAGGGGAGAGGAGGAGGAGAAGGAATGAAAAAAAGAAAACAGATAACAAACAGGAGACCTCTAGGACAGAAGTTGCCAACCTTGGCTCCTTCCAGTTGATCCCGGGGGAAGCGAGGAGTTGTGGAAAAGGATGGGAGAACGGACGGGAAACAAAAACAAAACTGTTTCCGTCTCTCATCCGATCTATTTCTGAGCCTACGTCGCCGTCCCATCGCTTGACTCGGGTGAATTCCTTCACTCGAAGAATCTGAATGAATTTGTCTCCCGGATCCGAATGATGTTCCCAAGTTTGGGTAGCTTTTTCGTCACGACCGCGACTAACTTTTTGAACAATGAAGACACGGGATAAATTTGCAAACGAAACTGGTTTGAAGCGTACAAAATCGATTTCAACCGAACGCAAACCTTGAAAAAAAAAACAGAAAAGTCTTTATGAAAGGAAATATGAGGTCTTATCGCAAAACAGAGCAAGTAAATGTAAGAATGGAGAATTTAAAAAAAATACGAAGCCAACTTGATCGATTAAATAACTGAGAAGAGATGTCCAATCTGTGAAATGGAAAATGGATCAAAGAAAATGCACGTGATACACTCAACAAAAATCAAACCATTGTCCTTCCCGAAGCGTTAAACATATTAAGAAAATTAACAGGACTTCGTGAATTTCTGAAATACTTACCGACAACAGAATTATGCATCAGAATACTACACGGCCAGAAGGCGCTTTGTTGGACAAACCTAACAAAAACTATTCATCGGTAAAAAAAAGCACTATCATCATTTTCATGAGCGATAGCCAGGACAAAAAATTTCATGACTGCTGAAAAACTAGAGACAGCGGCAAAAACCAATGGGCAGAAGATTTGATCTACTTTGACATTAATTTAATTATTGAATTAATTATATCTAAAATTTTAATCCTATTTTAGACATCAAAACACTTTTTCATCATTTGACGCTTTTGTAGCCCTTCGACGTTAAAACACAACTTGATGCCATCGCTAACCTCCCGAAACGTCTAAAAATAGGTAATAAACCCAGAGAACTGCGACGTAAACTACCTGAATGAGGACATATTTTAAGTCAAAACAACAGCAGGATACAATTAAGAATACCATTTGATCGGAGCCAGAGAATCACAAGAACACGGTTGAAATAAAAATGGCTGCGTACATCAAGAATTTAACGTGATCCTTAAGTAGAAAACCTATTATTTTTCATCCAAAATGTTCGTATATACAATAAAAGGAACGTAAAATTCCAAGAGAAAGCCTAAATGGACTTAAAAAGTTTTGCCAAATGAAATAAATTTAAGGAAATTATGACCTCTTGACAGAGGGAGATGACATGTTAGGCCTTGCTGACAAGATTTGGAGAAACGTTTAACGAATATTTTTCTCTGACGCTTCTGCTTACTTTTGCCAATAACCCAGTTGAAACATTTCAACACGATTGGGACACCATTAAAATGCTCCGCGTGAGATGTGCCAATTCCAGTGGGGCAATCACTTAGCACAGGCGGTAACAAAAAAGAGGTTTATGAACAGTTTAATGACAGCGCGCTGGGACTGAGGGCAATCGATCAAGTCTCTCTCATCAAGGGACGAAGCTGACGACGGCATCAAAAACGTCTTCCTCAAAAGGGATACCTGCCTACCTGGAGGACCAAAAAACGAAGAGATTTCATGACACACCACTGCAATACGCACACGTTATAGAGGACATAAGGACAAGAAATACCAAAGGAGTGAAAATAAGTGGGCAAAGATCGCTTAAAAACTAATCACTCACTTTAGGCCACAATCAATTCGCAAGAAATTATCTACCTGGGGTTTAAAAAAATCATGCTCTGGGGCAGTTCGAACAAATGCAAAAAAATATTAAACTATGAGACTGGAGTCACATTGGAGTGTAGCATTGCATGGCGTAAACCCTGAGATGAGACGCTAATAATAGTCAGGTGCGTGGGTATGGACGTGCACAATGGAAGAGGTGCGATGGACGGAAAGGAAGACGAGCGAAGATGTGCTCGGAATGGTGGATGAGAAGTATGGGGGAAATTAGAAAGCAGAATTAGTGGCTGAAACAGGTAATGACAAGCGAGAGGATGCTGCAGGACATGATAGCGAGGAGAATATTCGGTAAGAGGTGAAGAAAGAGAGGTATGAAATGAGCAGAGTAGAGGAATGAAATTCTGCGTGGGAACGAGGGCTTTCCGCAGTAAAAGATTAGCACATGTATTCCTATTTCCATGCATAAACCTAAATATACTGGTAGATCACCTCAAATGATAAACCTTACACGAAATAAGCAAGAGAATAGGGGCAAGAATAGGCAACAGGCATTCAAGATGAGGGTGTGGAGAAGGTGCGGTGGACGGAAAGGAAGATCAACGAGGAAGTGCTAAGTATGGTGGGCAAGGAAAGGAATCTTCTGGATTATATAAGATATGGGCTAGGTGAGTGGCTGAAGGAAGTAATAAGGCGCGATGGGTTGCGCATGACTACGATAGAGGGAAGGATATTGGACGAGCGGGAAAGGGTAAGAAAAGGAATATGTATTATAGACGTTTTGCAAAGGATAGATAGTATTCCGAGGCGATGAGGAAAATACCAGAGGTAGATAGAACCCCACAAGTAAAGAAAATCTGGAGGATTTATCTGACTTTCAATAAAAACCTCCTTGAATCGGTAGAATAATTGATAAAATAGGTGTGTACGGAGACAGGAACGAGATAAAAACGAGTCCTTGTAGAAGAGCGACGTTGGTGCACGAGTCAATGAGGATGCATCGTCATCTTCCCCTCGGCAGTCTCCAAGAATCCCTCATTGATTGACTCCCATCCCTTCCTCTCGGGAAGCTTTAACCTCCCCTTAGGCGCTGAGGGACGGGCGCTATATTTATCTCCCGAGAGGGGGCAGGCACGTCGATAGCGGTGTTGAAATCTGAGCGTGAAGTGAGGGAAGAAGATAGTGAGGGCTTAGACTCGGCGCGGACGGGAGGAGGGGGATAAAGGTCGATACGTCGTGTTAAGCGAAGCCGAAGGGCGTGAAATATTAATTAACGATGACATCGTCACAGAAATGCCCGAGCCCACGACGAGGCAGGGCAGTGGTGAGGCGACCCAAGAAATTATCTCCGGGTAAAGATTATCGTTTGAAGTCCCCCTAGGGCAGAGCAGCAACGTTAGGAGCACGATAGACAAAATAAAACACGACTAGGATTTCCTAATGCTTGCCACTATGCAATGGAACTAAGGCCGCATCTCGGTATATCTAAGAGCGTCCATCTTTGGGATACTTTTATTCTGCAGATCAATCAAGATAATAAAAAAAGGTTAAAGAAACTAGAAATGAAAATGCGAAAATCCCAGCCATATAAAAAGTCGTTAGTGGAAGCAGAGAAACAGATTTTTCGCGCAAACTAAATCCGCCAAAAAAAATTGCTACTTTTTTGAGTAGCGCATAGCACAAAGAAAAAGGCATTCAGGACAGGTTTTATTCTGTCTGCTAAGCGTTCATCAGTAGATGAAGTGGCCTTCTCGTTAATCTCAAGTAGACTCGAAGTTTCAGTTTTGTGAATTACATCAAGAGTATGGGAGAGTTGACGTGAACCTTATCGATGGGATTATGCATTAGCATTAATAGTCATACCGAGGAAATATTTAACCAGGAGTCATACGACCGGGGTTCAATTAAGAAAATAAGTATTTTTCTTAAAATGTTACAAATGTCATTGAATGAATATGCATACAAACATTAACATACTAACGCACAAAACATACAAAAATGTTGATATAAATTAGAAAACAATATACGCCTCTTCCTTTTAAATGTCTCCTACCACCAAGTAATTTTTAAAAAAAAAAAAGGACCTCTTCCATAACGATGAAGAATTGGAGAGCAGGCAACGACCCTTTTAACGCAAACACAACAACATGGAATGGATGTTGACTGCAACATGTCGCTCGTAAAGAGCAATCGATCACGGGCTTCAGACGCGTGACGTACGTCCATTAAATCCTCCGTCACACAACTAAAGGGGTGGGGTAGGGAGATGGGAGGGGTTCCACACATTTCCTTGAAATTTTACAAAGAGCGCGGTTTATCACCGCGGCCACGTCGCTTGCCGTCCAGCATCCGTTTCCCCGGGACGGGATCGCCTGCAACACGCCGAAACCCCATTCTCCATGAAGTTTCCTCATCCCTTTGATCTAAAATTCCTCCCGCTTCTCCCTCACTCACGGAACGGGCAGGACTAAATAAACACCCCCCCCCCCCCCCCCCGGATACGCTCGCCAAAAGCAAACCTCTGCCGTCGTCGTAACTCGAAAATGACATTCTGACGCCGAAGCCGCGGTCTCCGTTGAATAAATGATGCGCCGGATACCACTTGATAGACGATAGATAGATTGTCGCTAAACTTTGCTTATGCGAGGGCTCCACACAAAAGCCGGCTCTCGTCGAGCTTATCGCAGTAAACGGATCACTCACCGAAATGAGTTGGCACGGAAGTCAATGGATGGCCACAATTGGGCGAAACATTTCCTTTTTCCACACCATACAATGGAGCGGGAGAGATGAAATGTGAAGAAATACGAAAAACATGAGCACAAAGAGCTCCACAAAATATCTAATTTATCATACAAACAAGATTGGCAATTATAAAAACAAGAACCGGCGATATCTAATTGAAGCCACGAGACAGACAAAATGACTCAAGAGAATTGGACGCAATGAAAGAAGAGAAAATTATATAGAAGCTCACTTGCATAAAACCAATGAGAAAACGATGAGGACTAAAGAAGATAAAATTAATTAGATGTGAACTTGCCTTAAGATCATCATTAGAGGTCTATGACGCAAGGAAGCAGAGATATGGAAAAGGATGAATGAATTAATTTTCATGGAATGTCGCTAAATTTTATTTGACACAATCCGCGCATTATACACGAAAATTAAGGATTATTACTTGATGAGTTCGACTCATATAAAAAAAAAACAAACAACACCGACACCGACAGAAGAGATATGATGCACGAATGTGTGTGTGTGCGTAGGGGATGAATTACTACCACTCCATTACGTTTATGGGGTGCCCAACTATTTCCCCGCCGGAGCATCAAAACAAAAAAATAACATTTTTGAAGACACCCGTGAACCGTAAAAACAGAGCGACCATCGGGAACAGGAAGAGGGCGGGCGGCATGGCGTGACTCTTTGGAAGTCGGCGTGTGGGTGGGAGAAAGGCGGAGAGAGTAGTCGGCGGCAGTAAAACAGACGGGGAGGAGAAGACAGCCTTTTAAAAATAAGTCGCGAAAAGAGGAAAGCCACTCGTATACTAGACGGGAGGGAGGGAACGGGAAGCCTCGAGACAGAGGTAAGGAAGAGGAGGCGACAGACAGATTAAAGGGAGAGACTTAAAACAGGCCGATTGGGATGGGAAAAAGAGCGACTGAGGCTATTCCTTCGGAGGCTTTTAGAGAGAGAGGGAAGGAAGAGGGAACGACCCTGAGAATATCCAGGCGGCGGATGGGAGACCAGAAGATGGTTTGTGGAGGCGGGCCCCCCACCCTCATTCCCGGCAGGGTGAAGTCGGAAGGGGAAGGGAAAAAATAAAGATGCTTGTTTGTTTGTTTTCCCCGCTGATTAGTGTTTGAGTGGCTAGGTTATAGCAGGCGTGAAATTGCTCCCGGGCCGCCTTTCAATATTTTCACATCCCCCTAATCACAGATGGAAACACTAATTCAGAGAGGAGGGAGAATGCGGCAGGATGCGGCATTTCCTGGATTAGTCCCTCATGCGAGCTAATGGTCGTCGGTATGCTTGTGACTGGCATGACGACGGGGAATAATAGACCAAGGATATCGGGTTGACGCGACATACAGACAGACAGAGTACTGAACTTCATTCACTCATTGAAGTAATCCACCGGTTGAAGGTAGATTTGATTGCAATTCGGAGGTAAAACTCAAGAATTTAACACATGAGGCACCGTATCAATCGCTATTATTTCCTTCTTCCTCTCCGCGTAGGTTAGTCCGGCCCTTCTTCGTTCCGCCAATGAAACCTATTCTCTTTCTTCTCATTCCCCGCTTGCCCAACATCCGTCCCTAAACTACGGCCGTGAGCAACCCATTACCCCTGATAACCCCTACTAGTCACCTATCCTACGCCCTCCTGATCTCAGTTAAAAGTTTCCTTTTACTGATAGTTTTCAACTTCAAATTGTCATTTTTTCGTGATTCATCAACAATGCATCATTCAGCGGAAAAAAAACTTATCATGAGGTTGAAGTCTGTTGGCACATCGGTATCGTCGACATTTTACATCATAATCCTGCTTAGTATCAAACTGCGAAAAACTCGCGAAGCCATTATAGTGTGAGCCAACGAAGAGTGGTCACGTAAGCATGTTCGTCGCAGAAACTGGTGGCAATCGCCGGCGAAAGGTTAAAATTAATGGAGACTTAAGATTGCGGGAGGCCAAAAGTCTCCCGTGGGGATCTCCGCAGGGATCTTCTGGCAGGGCACTCCTGCCCCCTGGTGCCAACACGTTCGTATGTTTTCCTCTCCCAAACGCCATGCTCAAAGGAGGCGAGGGCAATCAAGCACTGTGATTCACATAAGATGGCAGAAGTATGCATATGCCCTATCCCTTAACCCGACTAGTTCCTTACAAATTTGGTTGTAGCGCATGTTTTGGTGAAAATCCACCATTCCGCGACCCTTGAAGCGGCTTTAAGGATAATATGTAGATAAAGAGAGGACGGGGTCATGTGAGGCATGAATGTTGAAAGAGCAGTGACAGAGGGATTTGAGTGGAAGGGTACGAATAAGAGATAAAGAGGAAGGAGAGAAGGGTGCGTTTGCGTGAAAGGGTGAGAGGAGAGTGAGAGGAGAGAAAGAGGGAGGGACCGACGGAAAAAGAGAGAGAGGGTCCTGGGGGAGGTCTTGAGGGAGATAAGGGAAAGGCGACCCGTCGGCGGGCGGTCCCTCTCAACTGCTCGGTCGGGGTGATTGAGGGCGTGGAGGAGGAGGGGGAGAAGGTGGGCGGAGAGAACGGCTGTAGAACGGGGGGAGGAGGGTGGGCAGTACCGTGAAGGGGTGAAGAAGAAGTGGATGGCGGGCAGAGGCCGAAGAAGCGGAGAAAGAGGCCGAAGAAAGAGAAAGGAGGGGCCGAGAAGGAGCGAAAGGTCGAGGCGGGCCCGCGTGTTGAGTTGGGGGAGGATGAATATCTGCCTAACCGGAGAAGGGGGTGCGGCCGGCCGGCCTGCCAGCCGCCGTCGGCAGTGAAGGGCTGGGGCTGCATGTTTCCCTGGGAGCCCGAAATGAGGAGGCGGAGGGGATCTCAACAACTGAGGAGATGTGCAAGAAGTGGGAATAGGAAGTGTAAGGAGAGATAGAGGGAGGATGGTAAGGGGCAAGGAACAGAATGCCGCCCCCCACCCTCTTTCGCTCCCTGCCGCCCCTGGAAAGACTTCTGGAGGATCGAAGGACGGCAAGGATTACTCACCCACTTAGCCCCTCTCGGAAGGGAAGAAAGGCAGAAGAAGGAATGGGACGGTGATAAAGGGGGCGTAGCAGGGAAGAAGAGTTTAAAGAGCGTGAAGAGAGGGAGTAAGATAGAACAAGAGAAGACGAGAAGAAAAGGCACCCAGTTTGTTTCCACCTCAAACAAAGACGCACGCTAGCCAATGAGGAAAACCTTTCACTGCCACACCCGAGATAGGGAAACGGAAAGAATTCAATTCACACCGCCACAGAATTCCAACTTTGGATACATAAGGTATAAAAGAAAATTCTTAATGGTAAAAAATTCTACTAACCAAGTAACTCAGTTGTTTATCCGTAAGCTCTTCTCTAGTGTATCAACGATCATTGACAACATTAAAATGTCCATAATTTATTCAAATAACGTTTGCATAATTTGTCAAATATAAATTAGCATCATTCGTCACATTAACACTGAGAGTCGGACAGATAATAAGTCTAATGTTAAGAAAAAAAATCCAATGATTCTTCGAAAAAATATTCAAACGCTACTCCATAAGTCAAAGGAGCAGAGCGGAGGTAAACTGCTCGAGGAAAATATGAAATTATAAGTAGTTTCACATCCTCGTCCCTTGCCTCAAAGAAAAAATTCCAGAAATGTTTAAACAGCCTGGCACGGAGGACGCGAAATGCCGGTAGAGCAGACTAAAATATCAATCCTTTCAAAACGTTCGATTCCCTCCGGTAAAATGCGATTTGCCTCAGAGCGTTGCCGTTGTTGTTCTATAACTATGCATACAAGGAAAAGAGGCAGATCTTTAAAAAGAACACACACGGAGGAAAAATAGCGAAATGTGAATAGAACATGGAAAAGTATGTATTCGACATCCGATAGCAATTTGATTAAGCTGCACAAATGAAAGCAAAAACATTTTTCGAATGGGAGGACAATCACTTTTGAGAGCATTCCGGAAATTCGCGGGAGAAAATAGGATGCAAATTAATTGCAGAGGGAAAGCAAAAATAACAAAGTAATCAGATATAGTACCGATTCCAAACTAAGAGAAACAAATGAGGGCATAACTGACCTAAGGTTTTACATATTTCACGGCCAATTTGCAAAACCTATTTTGAAAAAAAAATCTTCTCACTATATAGGCAGGAAGATAACAAAACATATTAGCATCCGGATTCACCAGACATATTTTTCATGAGATATAGTCTCACGGGACTCGAAAACCCAATGAGCGAATTTCATTAGTATAAGACCTGGCACGTTCATTTCCTTCTAATACAGTGTTTGGATTCTCAACAACGGAGCGTCATTTATCTTTCTACCGTGGCGTGGAGGCATGGAATGTCAACTTGGCATAGAGCGCTTTTAATTAAAATTGAAAATGTGGAAGCGACCAGCAAAAAATTTAAAACATGCCTCGCTCATTCCACTCCAATTAAAATAGGCCTTTTCTACGACTTCCATAAACCCACACAGACACGCGGGAAGCAGGATGAAAAAATGAAAGCGAATAAATAAGTCTCTCTCTCATTCCCTTGGCAACTGCGAAGTGATATATGACGTCGACTCGTAATTATGAATATTCAAAATACCGTCAATGATAATTTCCAGAAATTCAAAGTGGGGGATCAAAAGCCAAATAATTCGAGTAAATATATGTATACATACGTATAAATATGTACACGCGAGTATAAAAAATCGAGGACCTCACCGAGCATTAAAAAAAACATTCGGAAAAGGAGAGGAAGAAGCGAGGCGAGAAAGTGTGAAAAGGGACAGAAAAAACGTAGAGGGGGTTCCGGACTGCGTGGGCAACACTCCAAGGGATGATTTGGCTCTGGTTCGAGTGAAAAAAAATGCGAGAGTGGATATAGAAGGCAGAGGAATATAGGTATAGGAGCCTTCAAATGGATGTGAAATGGCGTGAACGAGGAGAGCTAACGGCAAGATATCATGTCGTCTTTCTCTCAGCAGCAATTCGGGACCGAGTACCGAGTGGATGGATGGAATAAGTATGGCGGATGAGGAACAGGACAGAAACCAGTCAGTGAGATCGTACATCAGTTCCACCATGAGTTTCAAGTTCTGCAAGCATTTTAAAAATCTACAGGATGGGTGAGTCGAATTAATTTTCTAAATGGGAGCAAATTCAGGGAGACATCCGCTGAAAGTGAGAATGAAAACCGTCGCCAAGGCTATACGGACAATAATATTTCCTAAAAAAGTGGAACGCAAGCACAAGCTTGCTAAATGGGCTGGATAAATGTCTCTCCGGGTTTCCACCGAGTAAGCAGGCCCATATCTCCCGACGTTTCGGAGAACGACTTGCTCTCCATCGCTCTACGTATGTATTCATATATTAACTCGTTCAGAACCTCTGAAGATAAAGAGGGGAAACACATCAGGGAAATAACTAGTGTAGTAAACCGTAGATTAGGATTCGTAAAAAGGGTTCTAGGCAAATGCGATGAGAGAGTATGAGAAAGAAGCTATTTTACACTTGTCAGGCCTCATTTAGAATATGCCGCTAGTATATGGGATCCGTACGAGGAAGGTATGATAGAAGGTATGATATGAAGAAGTAGAGCGCGTGCAAAGGAGATCCGCTAGGTTTGTTAAAGGCCGTTATGATAATTGCATAAGTGTTACGAGCTTAATACAAGAAGTAGGATGGGAATTACTATCAGAACGCAGGTTAAAATTTAGGTTAAACCTTTTAAGTAAATTCGAAACCGATTTGTCCACAGATGACGTTAGATATATATTGAGAACCCCATGCGTATTATGCTAGGTCTGATCATATTAACAAGATTAGAGAGATAGATTGTCGTACCGATAGATTTAAAATGTCATTTTTCCCGCTTACTATAAGAGAGAACAATAGGCAGCGTAGCAAAGGGATAGGTAGGTGAAATATAGTTAGAGTAGTCTGTAGTGCATGATGCAAGTAATAACAACCGTTAATCCCTTTCTTATTATGTAGATACTAACCATGTGACCCTATTATCTAGCATGCCTTCATTAAATATCCTAGTTGCATGTCAATAGTGCATGTTTGGTGATCTTCACCCCCTGCAACACACCCTCGTGGTGGCTCGCAGGGTATTACGTAGAAGATGGAGAACAAGTCGTTCTCCGTAAAGTCGGGGGACATGGACCTGCATACCCGCTGGAATACCGACATCCAACAGATACGCTGGGAAGATCATTCATGCTAAATGGGTATAATGCAACGAAAGAGAGAATGAATGGATTGATATCACAGTTCACTTTAAGATGAAAAGAAATTCGGCAGAATTACACATCCACATCTACACACTACCGTAAGAGCCACCCAATGAGTGTGTGGCAGGTGTGTTATAGCACCAGCCGTGTTAAGGATAAGGTAATGGGAGGTAAAATGGTGAAGTTTAGTTTGAGAGTGTACGGAGTGGATCTTAATTTTTACTGTGGTTACTTATTGTACGTGGAAAGAACAAATCATTGTACAAATCTGCTGGGCAATGTATAGCTCTTATTTCACCATTTCTCTCGGAACTAGAGATGTACTGTGTAGTGGTAAAATGATACTCTCCCTGTCCCTCTGAAAAACACCAATTCTGAATGTCTCAAGCAAACTGAGCCTAACGTGTAGCCACGGAGTCTTTTCTCCCTCCGAGTCATAATGACCAGTGTTAATGTCATTTTCCATTCAATTCCAAGGGGAACAGTGCAAAATGAGATAATCTAATGTTTCTCAATCATGCAAATTACGCAACGTCCCAAAACTACAAGCTAATTTATTTGAGCGAGCTTAACTGTCCGGAAATCAACAAGCCTTTTTCCAATCACGTCTTCTATGTAATCCCATAAGCTACGCTAATTAGGTCAATAATCCGCTGATTCACTTATTCCGCCGAAAGATAGCAGATGACTGGATCACTCGAGTTTTCTTTTGGAAAAAATATTAGGGCGAAGAATAGAAGATACTTATCTGAAAGAAGCTTCTTTGCTTGTGAATCCGGTTGTCCAGGACTTCGCGTGCAAATTACACGCCTAGAGAAGGATATAGAATCAGAAGGGACGATAGTGATAAAAAATCAACGAAAACCGATTAACCCAAACTTAAACTCAAATCTCTGCACATGTTCATTACACGGGAGGAACTCATTTCCGAGAATAGACCATCCAAATAAAAAGCAACTGGCTTTCACATACGTCCAAGTAAGAAGATTAATGCCGGTGGAACAACATTTTGTACTCAACGTAATCTACGCTGTTTCATCGAGGGGTGGCGATAGGTTACACGGCTCACGGGAGGATAAATCGCACACTATCACACTCTCTTTCGAAAAAAGTGACCATTGCTCAAACCAAGGGAAGACTCGAACCTTTGATCATACAGCTGGCAGGTGAGAACGTCACTGAAGAGGAAAGCAGGTACGGCGAATTAGAGGAGTTTCCCTTGACGATACATTCAAGTTTTATTCACACAGATTTCTACTTAGCCGCGTTTCACGAACAAGCACTCCATTCCATTAAAGAGCACCTTTTCTTTATCCTTCCATTATGCAACAAATCTCCACTTTCGGGTCGAACCGAGCGATTCAAAAATTAGAAATAAAAACAGGTTGTCGACACCTAAAAGACAGCGAGGACTAAATTCACTTAAGCTACCCCACATTCAAATAAAAATGAGTAAGCCTTAGGTGGGAATCGCCACGTTCAAACAGGATTACTAACCCTCCGGATGCGTTAAACCTAGTATTTTACCACCGATCTATGCCTCAAATAGTACATAATAACTAAAGCGTAGAGACAAGATAAGTCACTTTCATACGGGCGGACATCTACATCTACATAATACCCTGCCAGCCGCCGCATACGCGTGTGGCCAGGGGTGTTAGGTCACCAGCCGTGTAAAGATGTAAGTTTTTGGGAGATGAAATGGTGGCATGTATTATAGGAGTGTATTAACTGGAGCTCAATTTTTACTGTGGTCACTTACTGTGCTAGGGAAGAACGAGTTTTTGTACCTATATGTTCGGTAGTGTATCTCTCTTATTTAGTCGCATCTGTCAGACCTAAAGATTTAGTGAGGAGTCATGATAATATACTCTGTGTCGCTCTGGAGAATATCAGTTCTGAATATATTTCCCTTAGAATCATGCGCTTTTGAACGGTTAAAATATCAGAGGAGGCGGCCCCTTTTCCTGCACCGTCTGCGGTTCCCGTGGCATATATTTTACTCGGGAAATAGTACCTCTAGTCTCACCGAGCGAATCAAAAAGACTTCCAAGTTTTGAACCAGGAACGTCCGCTTTGCAATCGGAGGCTCCACCTAAGTAGCTGCAATAAAATTAAAGCACTCCAGGCTTTTACTTTTCGGACAAAGTTACGTAATTTGAATCGAGAATCCAGGAAAATATGGGATTCACTAGTACTGGCCGGCAGCCAATTTTCACGCTTTGTAGCGAATTTGTCAAACAAAATTATGCCCCATATTTTCCTCTAAATATCTTGGCAAGTCATAACAAAGACATTTCATTTCAAGAAAGCTTTTAAATTTCTGCTGTATTTCTCTGACCCACTGCGAGGATTTCAGTATGCTACCGCAGTTCCAATATTTTTTTTCTCTTTTTATGCACGCAAAAAAAATTGAAAAGGGGAGACAAGATTTTATTTGAAAATTGTATTCATTTTTGTCCTCTCAAAAACTCTACTCAATGTAACGATAAGTATTTAAAGAATCAACCGAAAATGATGGTAAACTCTTCGTAAAATAAAGTTTACGGGTATAAATTGACATTTGAAAAGAACAAAGGCCAGAAAAATTGGATACAAAAAAATCAGATGATGACTTTTATTGCAAGCCAAGGTAGCGATTTTAAAGATAGAAGAATTGGTAATAAGGAACTTTGAACAGAGTCTTAAGAAATGATTCGTGAAGACGAACGAGGAAGGGCTAAAAACGAGCGTGGAAAGACAAAAATAATCACGGAAATTCGTAGAAGGGAGCGAAAAAGATGGACAGGGACGTTTTGAGAGCTGAGGGTACGTATGAGGAGGAATACAGACGCGAGAATGCTTGAAATAGAGGGTAGAAAGGTGTTTTTTTTACATGAGGACACAAGGAGAGACAGGGGATATCAGGCACTGAGGAGGTACTAATGACAATAGCCACGCAATGGATTTAACAGTGAAAAGCGGACTCAGAAATGACTAATTTAGCGAGGGCAGGCATTTAATAAAAAGCTAGCATTCAGATACTGGAACGTGTATATTAAGTATTTAAGAAGGGGATGATCTTTTCAGGTAGAAAGCCTGTGCATTAGGTCCGAGTCTACCGGTCCTTCTCTTCATCTATAGCTCCCATTCCCTCCAGAACCTCTTCAATCAAATCCCCTCTTTCTCTCTCCGTAGAGAGAGAGCTTCCCATAGAACACACACGGTCGCTCACGCAGATGTGCAATCCTCGTGGCGCTGCTGGGCGTTCCGAGTGCACGCGGAGAGAAATTCTAACTCCCCCGGCCATATGAGGTTTTATCTCCTCCCACCCATAACCTTCCCACAACCCCCGCCCCCTTCCCACCCGGTCCTATTCTGTCCAACATAAGCCGCACGATCGATACGATCCCTAAGGGAGGGGCGGGCGGTGGAGCCACGGCGTACGCTCACATATATACGCCCGCTGTACGCACTCAACACTGGTAGACGCACACACACTCATAGAGGGAAGCTTACGAAAGCAGGATCGGTGGAGAGAGAGTGACAGCGTGCGTATAAATTCATGTGCAGTGCTACAGAAGGAAAACATGATAAAACGAGGCATACAAAGCCTTTCGTAGCCGCGTAATATCCCTAAGAATCAAGCGCGGTGACTACATATTTTGTAATGGGTATGAAAACAACACTAACCGCGAGGTATTTTTTCCTTTAAAATTGCATATCCATTCCTTATTCTAGCGGACGACTCGGCTAACTTTAATCCAATATCGTCGCTTTCATTTACATACAAACTCTCTCAGTGACTTTTGTTCTATTTTTTTAACCCGCATCCATAAAAGAAAGTACTTTTTGTTACCTCTGAAAAAAGTGCAAACCGTGCAATTTAATATGAATAAAATGAATGATGTGCCTATAACTAGCTTGCGAACTAATATACGTTGACGAGGTGAACATGTCGTTCAAAATCCCTCCATTTCCCAAATAGTCATCGCTTATTATTGTCGGAAATCAAAACATTCAAGTAATGGTCCACTAATATTTTTATTATTTACGACCCGGGTTTCTTCACGTAATGACATCTTCAGGTCATTACGTGACGAAACCCGAGGCGTAAATAATAAAAATATTAGTGGGCCATTACTTAAATGTTTTGATTTCCGATATAGAAAGGTTCCACAAATTGAAGCCTGAATTTATTAGTTATACTTATTATTGTATTTGCTTTTAATGTTCCCCGGACGCAAATTCAATCAATAAATATGGCTCTGACATTCACAACACACTTTCCTCTTTCCATGCATAAGTAACGGGAGTTGCACTAATACTCCAGTTCTTTTAATTGAGAAAAAAGGTGTAAACACACGGCAGGACAATGCACAAGAATGCTGAAATAACTTAAGATGCGCGGTTGAGCATGCCAATTTTGTCAATAACGCATTTTAGCATGTTAAAACAGGAGAATTACAAAAAATAATCTTCATGATAGAAACCGATCAAACGTGGAGGAAGAAAACCAGGCTTCGTTATCGTTCGCCAATACACCAGTTATTCCTCAATGGTTTCAGGCTCAACTTTGTGGAAGTTCATCATGAATAATGAAAAAAGAAGTTTCCTAGTTTCCTAGTTTCGACGCAGCGGCGTCATCTTCAGGAACTTTTATCGTACATGAAAATTAATTGGTGGAAAAAAGCAGTTTTAATTTTTTCATTATTCATAATAAACCTCCACAAAGTTGAGCCTGAAACTATTGAGTGACGTATGAATTTCACACTTAGAAATGGTGGAATTAGGTATTGTACCAGTTAATTATAAGTACGAATTATAAATGTATATACCTGAAAATAAATTGGAGGAATAAAACAGAAGTTTTCTTTTTTCACTACTTACTGAAATCATTGATTGACGCAGGAATTTCAAACTTAGAAATGATGGCATTACGTATTATACCAGTTAATAATAAGTACGAATTATAAATGTACCTGAAAATAGATTGGTGGAATAAAACAGAAGTTTTCTTTTTTCACCACTTGTTAGTTATTCCCTTCATCTAGGCATGGATTGGCCATATCGACATTTCTCGTCCACACTCAACCGTCCTCGGCCTCGGAACGCACGCGTAAATACATACACACATGGTGCGTGCACTAAAACACGCCTACCGTAGTGCGTGCACGGAGGGGGGGGCGGGGCACGCCCGGATTATAGAAGCATGGGAGGAAGGAGGAAAGGGGAAGGCGCATAAACCCTCTTTTATAAGGGAAGCTGAGGGGTTACGATGGTGAGAGAGTAATGCGGTGAGGGGAGGAGGGCAGAGGGGTCTTGGGCACTCAAGTGGTCGCCCGCTCTCCAACCCAGACGGTAAACACGCGCAGTCGCCGGGGCTTGCTCACACAAAACGGAAACGGGATACGTACTCGCCCTCCCTCCTTTATAACGCTCTCTCACTCTCAACCCTATCGCCACCCCACAACACACCACTCCCTTCCGCAGCTCCGCTCCGAAATTCGCTCGCACCAGCCCCAGCCGGGTCAAGAGCGCACCGCGGTGGGAAGGCGGTCCGCAGAGAGACTGCACGAGTCCAAACCATTGGATCGAGTTCCTAAATAAAAGGCACTATGGGGCACAGCCGCGGAGCGAAGCCGTCGACTATTTTTTTTTTAAATCGGCGATAATGAGTGGATCAACACTGAAATCTATCATCCGGAAGAGGTGGTATTTCTAAAGAATTGGAGAGGCCTCACCATACTTGATGCGATGACACAAGAATTAATGAAAAAATTAATTACCATATTTATCCAGCCTTAGGAGACGACTGCAGAGCCATTTGCACGAAACTGCCTTTTACCATCAATTACGGGAGAAATTTGTCAATAACTTATAAAAATAGCTGGAGAGATACCAATATTTCATTTTTTCGCTTTACCGGGACTTAACGTTTCTTATGGACAGTTATAAATAGAAACATGAATACGCCTTCTTGTTCAAATTGGCATTTTTCCTCTGCATTCTGAGTAATCTCCATAAAACTCCATGTTGAAATCTCCGCATTCAAGGCTGAATTACACTAAATTTGCAAGAGAATCCCATTTCATTTTCATCTCAAATTATAAAACACTCTTCATGATGTTATATTTAAGTTTTCATAAAATCTGATATAAGTGAGACTGAGGCCAGAGCCACCTTAAGAATGATAAATGACCTAGACTCAAATTGGCTGGATCATATTTTCCAAAGTTAACTTCAAAACCTTCAGATTTTGAAGTTAACCCCTTAACTTCTCGCGACCACTCCTCACCCAAGAGTAACTGGTTGAAATGATTTATTTTTTTGATATATTAAATTTATTTATCCACAAATAACATCAAATATAAAACGCATGGAAATTCATCGGCAGTTATAACTTCAATAGTAACTGCAAAGACCTGCAATTAGGAATGATAATTGGAACATTAATTGGTTCATTTGGAAATATTCGTGCTTTTCAACAGTTACTTCATGATCAAAGGAGATAAGAAACATCACCATTTCATTTAGTGTTACCGTCACATTATAATTAAAAAAGCTTTCTTGTCAATTCACACATCCAATAGCATGTCGCCCCTCCCCTTCATCCCGGCCTTTCATTTCGATAGCTCTCTCTCTAGACGGAAATGACAAAAAGCTTGAAAGCTTCAATTAAAAGACGAAAGTAAAATCTAATTTAGGAGAAAGCCCTAAAAAGAGGAAGAAAAGTGGAAAATAAGGCGAGAGAAAAAAAGGTATCCGAGGAAGTCAGCCAATTGACGGCATCAAGTACCTATTTGCAAGACCTTTTCTATATCGCCAACAAAAAACGAGCCCCAACAATTCCAGCACAACTTGCATTTTATGAGCCCATGACTGGCAGCATTTCCAATTATTTCCGCCGACCGCGTCCAAAGATCCGACTGATCGCTCTGACGTTACCTTTTTTATTATGGCCTCATACTTAGGTTGTTCCGATTACGATACTTAAGTTGTCCTTTCCAACTACGGTGAACACACTAAAGAAAATCTAGTCAAGTAGCAGGCGCATTGCAGTTTGGAAAGCAAGTTATCTAGCCGATTCACTTCACAGAGGAAAGAAAAAATAAACGTTGGGCAAAGGCGTTCCACGATCTGGCACACAAGAGGCTCTAGTTTCAAATAATGAAGCTCAAACGATTTCGTACTGTCTACTAATTTTTATTTCACCTCTTGCTACACGTGTTTCGACTGACTAGCAGTCATCATCAGGCAAGACTGTCTTGCCTCTAGTCAGTCGAAACACGTGTAGCAAGAGGTGAAATACAAATTAGTAGACAGTACGAAATCGTTTGAGCTTCAGTACTCATTATGCTGTTCTACGATATCTCGCCTGAGAAAGTGGAGTTTATTCTAGTTTCGAAGATGACCGGACCCAACCAACCCAAAGACACGGTTAGAAAAATTAATCAGTTAAAGTGAGGACTGCCTCTTTGGGCGACGCAATGTTTTGGAGAATCATTTACATAATTCTTTCACGTGGAGCCTCAGAACCACCAGAAGGCATGCGAAAGAGTCACGAAGCACGATTACTTACAGCAGAGGTGGCAGGCGATTTCCCCGACGAGTCTAATTGTGCAAAACGAAAGAGTTCACATTCCATCTCGGGAGCGACGAGGAATCGTCACGTTCGAATTGACTATAGCACATTGATTGGATACCAGGATTTCATATGCAACACTAGGGAATGCATAAACAGATGATGGCACATCTCATTCAGCGATCAAAACGCTTTCCCGGCGCTGTAGTAGTCCAGGAGGTTGACGGATATGAGGAAGATAGCAAGAGCAGTGACAGGCCTTCAGAGACGGAAGCTGGAATTCAAAACATGTTAGGAACGCTTCGCCCGGAATCCTGAATGCATGACAGCGAAGTAATGCCGCATAAGAAAAGGGCTATGTGTAATGTGGTCACCCGTTATTGTTCCTTCAGGACTTCTGGGAGCTACTCAGGAGCGTATTCACCCGAGGAGACGTCCTGGCATTCATCACGACTATGGTTACGCGGCAAAAGAATATTTTTAAATCCTTTACAAACACGCGGTGATGACGAAAAAATAAATCATTAGAACTTAAGTTCAAATGCAAGATTGTAGCACAACTCCATCAACGAGGCAACCAACGAACATAACAATTAAGATTAAGTGCTGCTAGTCAGTCATAGTGTCTTTCAAAACCGTAAACTATAAAATAACAACAGGCAGACAGAAATAGGCATGCACGCTAACATGAGTGATAAGTAATACACTATTAAGGTAAAAAAAACTGGCTCTGAGGGAGAGTCCTCATCCAGAAAATATTCTCTTTATCACGGTCATGATAAATATCAATATTTTAAAACAAAATTAAAAACAGGAGCTCAGATGTCCATGCTAAATGAATTGATCTCGTGGGTGGGACAAGAGTAGGCAAAAGAAAACATACCTCCGACAGCAGATAATTAATAGGAAGGGCATCCATGACACATACCTGTAAAATGAGAGGAAAATATTGATAAGAAGGAAATATCCACAAATATAAGCTTTTTATAATGAATAAATTATGAAACCTGATTCCGATAGGAATTCATAACAACAAAACATTTTTCGGTTTATCAATGGCATACCCACACACAAAATATCTCCACCGAGCCGAATCGCCGCATCCAGATGATAAATATAGAGCAGTATTATTTTGAGAAAAATTACGTGAAACTTAGTAATGACAGAAATAACGACATTGGTAGCGGAAATTAATCGGGAGTACCCCAACTTTTATGTCTATGTCTACAAAGGAGAAGGAAATAGAGTGCAAGTGAAACGTAGATGATAGTTTTAAACCTTACTTAGTGGAATTCCTTGATATCGGGGATAGAAGAATTAACACTGCAATTCCACATGGTATTAGATTTATTCACACGACCGGTTTCCCTGCAGAGCAGCATCATCAGGTGGTGCTCACCATCATCACCTGATTGAATAGGATAGGATATTTGGGGAGGCAGCAGACGGCGTGGGTCATTTGGGCCTTAGGAGATAGGTAAGGGAGGAGGGGTGGATAGAAACCCGGCGTCGCCATTAGCCTGCTCTTAACGAAAGGGGCCAAGGGGACCACAGTTTAACGTCTCATCCGACAAACGGAGTACTGTACTTGAAGTGCCCTCCACAAGACACTCAAGTAGGGATCGGGTCTCCTCTGAAAAACATCCTCCTCTGCAGGGATTTTAACCCTGGCCGCCCGTGTGATAGGCGAGTACTCTAGCCACCAAACCAACCCGATCCCCATCATCACCCGATGATGCTGCTCTGCGGCGAAACCGGTCGAGTGAATAAATCTATAACCATGTGGAATTGCAGCGTTTATTCTTCTATCCCTGATCCAAGTGAAACCCTATCACAGGACTGATCCGACCATTACAACAAACGTTGATAGTTCGTCAAGGAAAGAACTGCACACGGTGCGAGGTGCACTCAGCATAAACTGGCCTCCACTCGGCACGAAACAATGACTCACTATTGCAAAACTAGAATTTGAGGGTCTTTGCTCGCACCATTGCATCACCAGTCTCTATTACATCCATTATCCCCACCCGCCGAAACGATGCCTTTGCTCTCACGCAGAGAGAAACTCGGCCGTTCGTTCCTTGAACTCTCGTAGAAACACCGATATCCGACAACGCGAGGTTGAGATAGAATCCAGGTAAGAGTCTTTTATTTCCACTTCAATTGCCTAACATGTCCTGATGTTTAAGTCAATTGAAATTGATATCCAGGATGTTTGGTCTCAGGTAATCGCCGGATAAATAAAATATGCATTTCAAACTTTTCATCGGGAATTAAATACACACTAATATAACAATAATATACACATAATAGCAATAAAATATGTATATAAAATAATCTATAAAATGATTGAGAATAATATAAATAATTCATCATAATATTACTTCTATTTTGAATCCCGGTTGAAGACAAAAAAATGAAATGAGCAAGTTTCGTTTGCTTCGTGCAGGTGATTAACACACAATATTTTCCTGACCAGTATAAATTGGTATTTTTTTAACATCTAGCCAGCAACAATCGCTACTCCTTATTTTAATACCACGGTATAAGTGCATATCTATCGTCAAGCGTAGGCGTCACCCTAAAGATGCACAGGATAGGGGAGAGGAGTGATTGTAAGCAAACGAGGCAGGCAATGAGGGGAGGATAGGGGGAGGAGAAAAAACTCCAGTCACGACTTTGGCGCGCTTCCAAAAGGCGAGAATTCAATTGAATATTAATTCATTGAGCCAACTTCCGCGGCGATAAATAATTTATCACACACTGCACATGAGAGGAAATGCTTCGTCAACATATACATGACATTAAAAGTGACAACAGGGCACGCACTTGGCGGATATTATTTTGTAACTAGACTAGAAAACGTGATCTACGGGCTGGTGAAGGAGCATAATTGAATGAGAGACAAATGATTTAAAGATCCCATAAAGAAAACAAAGTCGGCATCGAAAGAGAAAAACGGGGTTATGCTTGGCTAGAGACTTTCAAGTTATGAGGTGGAAAAAGTACAATGAGGGGAGAGGGAGGTAAACGAACAAAATCTGAATTAATAGCAGACGATAAAAAGCCGCTGAGGGAAATCTCGAGATAGCACACGGGTGGAAAAAAAACACACCGAGAGATAGCGGGAATACAGGAGATGGAGAAAAGCATGGAATGGAGAAAAAGATATTTCACACATAGTTCAAAATGAGGGAGAAACAAGACATAATTGTTAGGCAAGGAAACAAGAAAATTTTGTTTCAGTCAGAGGTATTTCGGTAGCCCACATAAATCAATAATAGTTTTCAATGGACACGCAAAATCTACCCATTCAGAGCAAATTGCCTGAAATAGGAGACGATTTTGAAGTAAATTCGTATATTTCCCCAGTTGCGAAGAGCGATATTATAACTTCTTCACTCCACATAAAAGAGTTTCTAACATTGCGCTTGCATTGCATTCTCTTTCCATAACAAAATCATCAGCCTATAAATCATCCCACATGGGAAACATAACACTGTATCGCATTGAGTAAACTACCGGTAAGAGCAGGTTTTAGTGATGTCAGTAAAAATCTTCTGGATTCTAACGGGAGACGTAACATACCAGGAGAAAAAAATTCTCTTTGAAGGGTTAATGGCCAGTGCTACAGCACCTAACAGAGCAAGAAGGAAACGCCGCATTCTTTCCCAGGGGCGAAATTGAGACCGCAAAGTCCCTTCCTCTACCCTCTCCTAAGCTTCTCAAGTAACAGGGCGCAAAGCTCGTGACACCCGGCTAAGTGGCTGAGAAGAAATCTCTCTCCGCGAAGAAGTCAGCGTATAGAGGCAGTATGAGGCAGCTAGGGAAAGCGAAGCTAAGACGAGGCGAGGGAGATAGAAAGACGGGTACACATACGAATTGAATAGCGTGGGCGTGATGCAAGAGAGGTGCCTATGGCCGTTCTGTCGCCGCCGCAGAGTAGGTACGTACTTACAGCGTAACTTCACCCGATCGCCCGCCGGCGGCGACACGACGCCAGGGCGGAGCCCTCCTCGGAAAAAGCCGTCGGAGCGAAGGGAGGGAAAGGAAAATTATGCGTGAAAATACAGGGTGGGGGGAGAATGGAGGGAGACGAGACTCTATGCCGTAGGGGGTGGCTCCGAGGAGTTGGGGGTGGGGGTTGACAAGAAAAAGGAGGAAGGGTGAGTTACGAAGGATAGAGGGGGGTGGCGTAATACATGGCGGAAACGAACGAAGGAGGCACGGCGACGACGACGCCATGACGAAAATGTGTAGGGTAAAAGTGGCGAGGATCAGGGAGGGCAAACGATTTCCTATTCGTTCCCTCTCGAACCAATTGATTTAATGTGATTTCCGCGTGATTTTAATGATTACTTCCCCTTGGTTACGACCTAATCTGTTCCATCTACGAGGATAATGATTACTTTAATAACATTCCCAAGTAATTACCTTAACTTCTTCCATCATATTCCGATTTTGCCACATCAGCCAAAAATCATCACAATATCGGATCTCAGCTTCAATGGAGCACTCAGGCTTCAATCAATAAGTAGAAACACAAGCGTCTTTCACAGGGTTTTGAAAAAATATCAAACGTAGGACGATGGACAACATCATTAAGAGTACATATGCCAAAAATTAAACGTACTGAACAGAATTAAATCATAATGAGATGCGATAAATTAAGGAGAGTTATAATCGAAACTAAAAAGGACTAAAATAAAAACTACTAATACAAGTTGGATACCTCTAAATTTTAATATATAATTTCGTTTTCGATCAATAAAATGTTTCAAACTGTCTTATCGAGCTATCTAGATTTCACACTCTCTCCTTCAATTTCATCGACGCCGATTAGTAGTTCTTGTATTTCTAAACCAAAAGTGATCGAAGGCGAAGGAGAGACGGGGAAATCCGGAAAACTTGTATCAACATCGTGAAGACAAAACTCAGCGGGAATTTTCATGTTGATTTCCCCTGAATTGATTTGGTTTTAGTTATAATTAGCCACATTACTAAACATCCTGAAAGTGCCTTCATAAGCTATAGGTTTATAACTATATCCCTCATGTTGGCAGTCTTTAAGATGAGATGGTTGTTATAGACTAGCAGGAGTTGATATGCCCTTAGAGGACCTTTTATACTAGACGAATCAGTAATTAACACGATGAACCAGCCAGTAATGTCAATCCAGTCAAGCCTATCCAGTTACTATTATATGGAGTTTATGATAAATTTATTGAATTTTCTATTTTGTATTGTACATTAATTATTTGTAAACTATATTTTGTTATAGCGGAGTTATTCCGTTAAAATCATATCAGTAATAAAATTGTTGAATATTTTATAGAGAAATTGGTAGCTTGATAAATCCCGATAAGGATTCACAGTTACTGCTCGCCGGCAAAGCCTAAAATCTTAACTCGTTTAAAAAAAAATGAGAATGGACTGCACTCCTTCGAAATATGGGCGTTAAGGGGGATGTAAAAGGTGCGGAGGACGGAAAGGAAGATAAAAAGGAAGTGCTTGGCATGGATGGTGAGGAAAGGAAACCCTTTGGATTATGAAAAGGCAAGGTGGGAGGTTGGAACAGGTAATAAGGGGCGAAAAGTTGCTGAAGACCGTGATAGAGAGGGGGATGCTGTGAAGATGGGGACGTTGAAGAAAGAGATTAGGTTTTACGGACGAAATGAAGAAGGGTAGAACGTATGCTGAGATGAAGATCGAAATATTGTAAGTAGATAGTATGCTCATCAAAAATAAAAATTTAAGAATATTTTTGCTCACCATACTTAAAAATACAACTTTGTACTTTTCCACAGAATTTTATTTAGGATGGTACGACGCGTTTCACGAATAGCGGCATCATCAGGTACAAAATTCTGGCAATATCAGAACAACAGGGTTGATACACATTGCCAGTTTTGATTTTCCCTAAATTTTTCCTGACTTTCCAGACCAAAACACAGATTTTTCCCCGACTTTAAAAAATAACCTCAAAACAAGAAAAGTAAAGAAATAATGAGCATGATGGTTTAAGACAGCTTCTTTTATCACCCTCTTTTAAAGGAAAAATGTGAATTATTGGTATATCAGTTATTGTACAAAAAATAGAGCATAAATAAAGCATCACATACAAATTTATCTTGATAGCTGGTTCTGGCTATGGTAGAAAGTGTTTCAAATCTTTGAACATTGATATTTCGTTGCATACTTAAGGGAGCTCCCTACCTCGCCAAAAAGGCCGCTGCACACCATCTCTAATTCCCGGGCTACGCTTACGCAGTGATTTTTTAAATTTTAATTTGAACAAAAGTTCAATATTTGCTTTCCTCAGGGTATTTTTTTTCTACGAACTTGCCAAGTTAAGAAAACTCTCGTCAAAACTGATGAATTTTGGCTTTTTTTTGACGTGTATCGCCACGGCGCAAACCCTTATTTGTAAAATTCATCCGAACAAAGACTAAAAGAATCCTTTATTTACAAACGGAGACTCTTACATTATGCACATATCCTACTACTAGGCTACAATTTGGGTAATCCTGAGCCCGAGCACGCAGTTTCACGAGGTTCGCTCGCGCCAAAGAATTCGAAATTGACGGCAATGCCTTTCCCTTCAAAGCTTCCCTTCCCCTCCACCAGAATTTCCCTCCAGTGCCTCCCCTCGGGCGACTCAACATTTCGTGAAGCATACACAAAATGAGTGGACCAGTTTCACTGTTGTCCCTCTGGGAATTTTCGAATTAGAGGTCGGCGAAGCACTCTGGTGTTTTAGAAACAACTGCTGAGTTCAGAGCTTTGGGGATCTTTCAGATATGTTCTCTGAAGCAAGGAGAGGGTCCCGTGTTTCAAGCTTCCAATCCCGGGATGACTATTCCTTACTTTTTTGAAATTATCTTTCTCCGTTGATATTCCGCATTTTTGACCTTTTTGACGCTGTATCCCCATCCCCTTACCCAGTTATTCGGCGCAAGGCTCACACCTCAGCACAATGAAGAATGGGATCTGTAGTGCAGATGAAGAAGTCACATGACGAATCGAATTCGAACGTGGGTAATTTTTTCCTGACCACCAATAAAATTCCCTGACTTTTCCCTGACTTCCAGACAAATTTTTGAGTTCCCTGACTTTCCCTGACTTTCAAGATGCGTACCAACCCTGAACAAATATGTATACAAAAAGGCAGAAGAAAGTAGGGAAAGAGAGGGAGGGAGCGGGGGTAAGGGAGGAGCAGTTCGACAGTAGCATGACGTGATGGGGGCGGAGGGTTAGGCGGAGGGACATAGGGATGCATTTTGTACCTGATGATGCCGCAAATCCGTGAAACGCGTCATACCATCCAAAAAAAATTCTGCGGAAAAGTACAAAATTGCATTCTTTAAGTATGGATACTAAGACTTCCAGGAAGTGAAGCCTGAGTCCGTTGAGTGTATTTTTGCTCACTTCCATTCAAATCTGCCGTCATCAATATCATCATCAGATGTTCCCCCGAGTAGCAGATTCCATCGACCGCCGTTGTTTCTATCCGTTTCTGTACTTGACCTGTTCCTTGGTCTCCATGTATCCTCCTCTCATAACCTGATCTCAGTTTCAGTCTTCTCCTTCCTATTCTCTTCTCCCCTACTACCGATCCTTCAAGAGCTGTAGTTATAACCCCATCCCAGTAAATACAAGCCCGGTTCAATAGCCTTTTCTCTTCCGAATGGTGCTTAGGAGTTTTATATCCTCACCAATCATGGTTCTGCACCTCTTCATTCCTTATTCTTTCTGTCCATCGTATCCTTCTTCAACCTCCACCATATTTGCATTTCAAACGCCTCAATCATCTCCTTTTCTCTCTTCCCAAGGTCCATGACATCAACCGTAACCGGTAGATTACCTTTTTTGTAACTTTCCTACCGGTAAAAGGTAGGTTTTAATGAAAGTCAGAGAAACTTGTCCCTGTTTTCTAACCTTACTAAGGTCCTTTCTATCTCTAGTGCTTCTTTTTTCGCCTCTGCATACGATCTACCCTTCTTCATCCCATCTATAAAACATATTCTCTTTCTCCCCTTCCCCGCTTGCCCAACGTCCTTCCCAAGAAATGAATATTTGTAGTTTAAATTCGTTCTGGTTTATATTCATCGGCCACATCTTGGAGAAGGATGAAAAACTAGCGGGATTCAAGTAAGATGAGATTGGGGACTAAACCTAAAGATGGGAAGAATATCGGGAGAAGGAAGCAAGGAGTGTTAGGGGGGAAGGGGAGGAGATAGGCAAGAAGGAACAAAAACCCCATCACACGCACCGCGTTACCATGGCGACGACACCTCTCCCTTCTGCCTCTCCCACCCTCATATATCCCCTTTATCCGAACATCTATCTATCCCTCTCTCTCTCTCTTCCTCACCCACATGCAAAAGCACAAGCACACACACGCATGGAACGCAGCCTCACTCAACGTACACGGAGAGGGAGGGGGCGGGAGAAGGGTGAGGTGGAGGGAGGGAGAAGAGGGGGTAGGGAAGGGAAGAAGAGGATAAACATTCAAATCCCTTTGAAGCCTTCACTCTTCGCCCTCCGCGCCACCTCACTCTCCCCGCCTCTCGAGCTCCCCCACGGCTAACACACCACCGCCCGCGCCCCCCCCCCCATTCCCTCCACACAAGCGCCAAGAGACGAAAGGCGACGATCTCGTCTTTCACTCACTCGAGTGACACACGCACGTTGAGAGGAAGAGGAGGTGAGAGAGAGAGGAGAAAGCCAAAGAGAGAAAGCAATCGAGTCCTCGCCCCGCTATGGTCGCTATTTGATCGTTAAAAGAAGAAAAAAATAGATATAATCACACCTACCCACATACATATAAGTAAATATACGTACATTAGACCCCCGCTTTACGATGGGTTCGACTTACGATGGATTCGACTTACGACCTGAGCTGATTTTGCGCGCGCTTTTTAAAACTTCAAATTTCTCCGATTAGGTTTTAAATATCGATAGTGTATAAAATATTGGTTTAATAATATTTTAAATATTTTTTCCAAGATATTCTGTATGCATTGGCTCTGACGCGTTCACTGAATGGATTGGCACTGATGCTCTTTAAACCGATTCCTCGTCCGGAAATAATACCGATTCAACATACGATGGAATTCGCTTTACGATCGGTCCTCCGGAACGGATCAATATCGTAAAGCGAGGGTCTACTGTATATACATATGCGTTACAAGAAAAATTTGCGACTTTTCGCATCGTCACATTAACTCGAACTGATTCGTCAAACTGACTCTTTTTCCCCTTCCTTTCGAGATTTTGAATATAGAAAATATCCCACGGTGTTTTCGTAATTCGCCTACGATGTGAGGTCGTCAATATTTCGCATTATCATTATTATAATTATTATAGGCTTGACACCAAATAAGGTAGGTTAAAGTGGAGATGACATTACCGCTATTTATCTTCTATGCTCAGCTCCAAACAACTCGCATCGTCATACCGGCACCTATTTCCCTCATTTTTCGCCTCTCTTCTCTTGTAAATTCCCTTCCCATGAACATCGACCCTTTCACCTCATCTCCCAGCGTCTTCGCGAACCTAGCTGTGTGTCATTTCCCAGAAATAGTATTTTTTTACTTTCCCTCCAGGTTGGCTTATTATTTGTTACCTTCTTCCTGTTATGTTTCTACGTTTGTGTCCGTTTCTGTTTGTTATACGTTCACTCTAAAATGGCTTCATGCTGAACGTGATATTTTTGTTAAATAAATATTTCACCTAATTCATGGGATACATCTACATTTCTTTCCATTTTCCGCAAGCTCGAGCGATGATTCCCTCCATCGTGACCTTCAGTAACCCGTCGCTTCTCATTACCTGTACCGCCCACCTCCTCTGCCTCATGCCATCTCCGACAGTTGCCACCTCTCCTCACCCACGAATAACATGGACCAAAGTATAAACTATACAGCTAGATAGCTAGAACAGAGTATATAGCTAGGAATATATATAGTGCAAATTACAAATATTCTCTTATTTACAGACGTGATTACTACTATTATATTATTTTTACCGCTGTATCCCTACCGGGATTCATTTCTCTTTGAGCGATTTTCATATTTCTGTATAGTTGATAGTTGGGAGGGACTCCCACCCTCGTATCCCAACAGTGTGTTTTCCCTGACACTATCACGGGACTACCTTTCGTCTCGATCCTACCCTAGAACCTATCTGGCATGGGTGGCACTACAGGTCTGGAAGTGTAGAAAACCGAGAGGAGATTCTCTAACTTCATCGAAAGCCAACTTCACCGGCAGGATACTTCAAAGAAAAATAATCCCTACCGGTCATATTGAGAATAAATGCAACCCCAATGAGATTAATGGGAGTGTAACACTGACCCAACCATACTTATCTACCCTCACAGTAGGATATGTCCCATTTATTTTCCGGCTGGGTTGAGTGGCTTTGGAAATATATAATACTCAACAACAAAAATTTAACCATTCACTACAGCCTGAGACTATTCAATTTGCTCACCTAATCACTACAACGCAGCCAAGGTGACAGTCTCTCCTACCTCATCACTTCCAGCGAAAATATTTCCATAATTCAGTTCTCTTCACCAACTGTCTCTTTAATCCACCAAACCTGCAAGGGCTGAATGTCCTGCAAAAATTTTCTATGATCTCTTGGCACCGTTGCAATTCCGTTGAGTCTATTTTATTTTAAAATGGTAATTACCTCATGTTTTGAAATCCGAAACCTTTTTCTCCAATCTGAGTGGCATGCATTACCTCCACAGAGATTGAACCTTCCCGTCATGACCGACTTCACCGCAATCCCACCGCCAGTTTTGGCACGACGTGACTCAATAGTCATTAGGCACAATTTGTTTGGCGTGGCAACCGTGGCTGAGGTCCCTTGTCACGTTTGACGTGTCGACGCATTTCACTGCCGACGTCTCCTTCAATCTCCATCGCCCATGAGAGTCTACCATCCTTATCCTCCACGCAGCAAAAACCCCTCCTTCTCCCTTTCGCCGGATAACCTGAACGCGCAGCTCCTGGCTTCCCTCGTGAAAAGAGAAAGAGAGAGAGAGAGGAAGCGAGAGGGAGAGAACCCAGCATCACCTCCAATAAAACCCTTGGCTTTTCAAACGCAACCCCTCTCTCTCTCTCCACCGCTCTCAAATAAAGATCGATTCGGGGGAAAAGAGTTCTCTTTCACAACTCACAGCTCACCACCCCAACGCCACACCCCTACCCCCCGCACCCCTCCCTCCCAAACACACTCACGCACTGAATTAATTTAATTTTCCGGATCGCTCATCGAGCGACGACAAATTCCATTTCACGAGTGGATAATTAAGATTCGACTCTCTTATTTTTTTCCGTTCGAAAATCGTGTTTGTTCCCGGGGAAATGAAAATGCGACGAAGAACTAAAGAGGATTTTCGAGAGCAAAGAGCGATGGAGAGGCAATGAATGACGGAAGGAAAGCATTTCCGCCATCGTGATTAGCGCCAACCTTCACCACTCTCTCTCGACGCAACGGCGACAGACTCGAATCATCATCAATTAAATGCCGGGTGTTATCTTTTGATGTGCCTTTCGTTTGACGACGAATGTCGTGACCAGACAGACTGAGGGTATGTTTGTGAGCGATATAAATTTTCTCTCACTCCTCACGCCGATGATACGGTCGCTCTGGGCCTTTGATAAAATTTACGGTCGGCTTCAAAAGAATTTCTCTCCAGCGGAGGAACTTTAGGAAGTGCTATTCATACATGGGGCCGGAAACGTGATTAGCAGCTACTAATAACTACCACGAAAAAAACCAAAACTACCAGCATTTGAGATGTTGAGCTGTATCGAAGTTATGAAGAATTAATTATCCAGAGATCACCACGGTTTCTACCACTGAAGTGCCCTACTATTGAATCATGGTGATTGCTGTATTACCAAGCAACAAAACATCCAGAAAACCCCTTTTTTTCATCCTATATTGACAAAATGTAAAAGAAGATGGCATCAACTTCGTAAAGGGCTGATCTTTTGAAAATGATAACAGCATATTACCAGATAATAAGTGCATTAGTTTTCAGTATCGTTGTTAGCTATCAAACCTCAGAAAATGGATCCTCAGAACCGATATCTTTCTCCTTAACGCTCTAGGCATGCTCTAACTAAATGACACTCATCAAGGAAAAATCATAGACAAAATTTCTCTCGAGTGCCATGCTAAAAAAACGATCCATCATCCGGTGATAATCGTGAGCCGCAGAATCAGGTGTGAGGAATTGTATGAATAGGTGAATTAAAGTCTCCAGCCAAAGTCGGCAGTTGCAGACCAAGTCAGCCGAAGACCGGTAATAACACAGGAATGGGCGGATCAATGGCGTAGAAACCTACGGACGATCACAACTTAGGTAGGTGTCTTTAAGATCCCAGACATTGAGTGCTGGAGGCTAACCGCAAAATCAGAGCGTTCGACTCGGGGATAAACGTTGGGTCAATTGCCACCCACCCCCGCAATCACGCCCTGTCCCTCTCCCGCAGAGGGCCAAGAGGAGAGAGGAGGAAGAAGCAGTACAACGCGACGAGGGTTTTTGGGGAGATAATTATACTCCCCTTCGGCCAAGGGGGGAGGGCAATGGGTGACGGTCCGTTAGCTTTTTCGGCTGGGGTGGATAATTTGACGAAAGAAAGGACGGTGTGAGAAGGTCGGGGGAAAGGGTGGAGTAGAGTGTTGGGGACGATCGGTGGGAGGGCGAGGATAGGTTACGGGTGACAATGGGGGCGGGACAGGGTACAAGGGGTTTGCCGCGAGGTCCCTGTGTCCAACAGGGGGCACCGGGGGACGTGGTCCTAGCCCACCCTACCCAACCACCCAACCCCCACCCCCTTATCCCTTGACAACAAAGAACGGAAGCTTTGGCCCAGAACCAACGTAACCAACCGACCAACATTCCCACAACTTCTGGATTTACAAACGAAATTCACTATTGCCTCCATAAGGATCCGCAGAAAACGAGTGAAGAACACGCAACTTTTGTTTTCAAACGAAATTAGAATCCTCGCATTCCTGAGACTTTTTGGAATTCTGACAATAATTATCTCAGCAAAGGATACTCGCCTTTAGATTAGTATCAAAAAAGGTTAACCCTTCTCCATTTTCATCTTTAAGACGAAGAAACACTGCTAAAATGTCGCCAGTAGTATAGACTTTTCTGTCTCGAAGATAGACATCCACCGCTTTCACAAACTAAGCACAAATACTCCTTAATACGTTTCAATTTACTTTTCTTCGTTTGATTACAGCGCTCCACCGTTTCTGGCTTCCCCCCGGGCTTCAGCGCTCAGCGTGGGAAGATGGCAGACCGATGAACTAAAAATTACGATGATACGCATGCCTTTGAAAACTCTAATATGGAGCGTCGCGTTGTGTGGGTCGGAGACTTGGTCATTACGAAGAGAGAATGTATGTAGACTTGATGTGTTTGAGATGTGGGTGTAGAGATGAATGGAGAGGGTGAGCTGGGAGGCGAGTCGGATGATTGAAGAGGTATTGGGCATTGTTGGAAAGGTAGCAAGAGGCAAAGGTTCAGAGGAGGCAGAAGAGAGAGATAGGGGACGTTTTGAACGGAGAGAGAGGTTATGTTGAAGAGGGCAAAAGAGGGGAGAACACTGGAGAAGCGGTGAAGAGGGAGGAAGAGGATAGGAATTCTGGACGAAATAAGAAGAGGAAGACGATGAGAGGAATTTTAGAGGAATCTAATGACGGATCATTTAGAGGAGGGAATGCGGAACGTAATGCCAGAAATTAGGATGCTATAATAAGCACAGTCCAAAAACCTAACAATCTGCTTACAGAATACAGCTTCGTTAAAAACTGCTACGAACGAACATATAGTGTTACAAAATTGTTAAGAGGGATTAAGGTGGGAGCCCCTAGAGACTCGGAGGCTGCACGCTAGGCTTAGGCTGCTTGATAAATTCAGAGCTGATATTTGTCAGAGCGACACAGAGAATATTATGATGACGCCTCACTACATTTCTTGGTTGACAGATGCGATAAAATAAGAGAGATACTCTGCCGAACAGATAGGTACAAAAAATCGTTCTTTCCGCGCACAATAAGCGACCACAATAGAAACTGAGCTCCTCCAAACACACTCTCATAGGACATGCCACCATTTCACCTCCAAAACTTTTACATCTTTACACGGCTGGTGACCTACCACCCCCTGCCACACCCCCAAGCGGCGGCTCGCGGGGTAGTATGTAGATGTAGACGTAGAAATACTTTCACACAGCGCGTTCTGCTCAAGTTGGTCGGAAGGAAGGTATATACGTCAGTAGTATGAACGAGGTATTATGGAAAAGGGGGTTAAATGAGAAACACGAGATTCTGGTAACCAGAAAGTGGCAGAAGGCGCGGTAATAGTAGCAGCCATTTGGAAAGGGTGGGGGGTGTGCCCTGGAGGGTAAGGTTATAAGGGGAAATCGGTCGCCTTTTCACCACCACCACCACCATCGGGAACCCTTTTCACCCCCAATCCGCCCCACGATCTCCCACACCCCCCGCGGTATTCATCCGTCCCCTTTTCTCCGCGTTTGCATTTGCATTTGAAAGCGACCCCGCTACCCCCTGACAAACCCCCCGGGGTGACCGAGAGCACAGAGAGAGGGGGGGGCAAGGGGGTGTGGGAAGAGGGACGCGGTCACATCTAAACCCTCCCCACCCCTCATGGCATTGTGTGCGACCCATGGCCTTCCCTGATCTCTGACTGGTCCAACCCTTTAACCTTGGCCCCAAAAGCGCCCAAGACTTGCCAAACTCCACGTCACCCAGCCCTCTTTTCCCCGGAGGACACCACGCTACACCGGCTATTTGAGCATATTAAAAAAATTTTCAGGTCAGATCTACCTTCTGGCTATTTAACTGATCGTGTTTCAGTAATTTACTTAGTTTTGTAGCAGGATAGCATCAAATTGTTAAATTGAATCCGTGAAATGACGAATGACAGCACAGAGGCCCTCGGGGGAGATATACAAAACGACGTTCCAATTTTCTCAGATGTTAGATATTTATTATATAGCATCCAAGCTCGTACCTCAAGTCTCGAGAATGTAATCTAGTCCTGGAGAACACAGGGAAAAAATAATTTTCATAAAGGCGGCCATCGAATTTCCATGGAATGTTCGTAGCAGCGATGCCCGAGGATGTCATCATACGCCTTACTATGACCGTTGCCGGGCATGCAAATGTCGTTCCCCGGCGGCCCGCCCGGATTGTATTCCTCACAAGACCACCATAGCTCCTTTAAGCAATCCGTCTACAATTTTGGCAAATTTTCATTGGCATTTTCGAAAAATACTCCCCAAAAAAATACAAGAAATGTATATATAATGTTGTCCCAGGGTAGATGTGGTGGAACTTATTCATTGGGAAAGACAAAATTCTTAACAGTTTTCCGCTATTTTTAAAACAAGTTTTTAATGCATGTATGTACATCACTATGAGAGTGGGTTGGTGAGAGGAGAAAAAGCTGAGGGGGAAAGGCCACACAGGATGGGGAAGTAATTGGGGGAGAGAGAAAGGGTTGGGTGGGAGAGAGGCTTTTATTAAGGGAATCGTATGGGAAGAAGAGAGGCGTGGGATTGACATATGCTTACGTACATGAGGGGAGTTTTATTCAGACTAAGTTGAATAATTACAAGTTGCTCCAAGTCGACCAGTTTTTTTCCCTTTTCCTGCAACGAGCAGGATCTTCGAGGAGAAGATGCAGTTAAAATATGTGAAAAAACTGCAAATTATTCTTTTTTCTGATACAGGCGATATATTTTTTTAATGCGCATGACGTATCATTTAGACTTGTGGAATCCGGTATCCAACTAAACAGGGTATTACCGTAATGCGGTGATAGTGATTGTCCCAAGAATGGGAATTAGTGCCCCGACTTCCATCCCTATCCATCTATCTTTCTCCCTTGCTCCATTCCTCTGGGTGGGAGAGGCTTTCATTGAGGGAATCGTATGGAAAAAAGAGAGGTGCAGGATTGAAATATGCTTTCATTTGCAAGGTGGGTTTTATTCTGACTAAATTGAATAATTACAAGAATAATCACGAATCGACCAGTTATTTCCCTTTTTCTTCAACGAGCAGGATCTTCGAGGAGAAGATGCAATTAAAATGTGTAAAACTGCAAATAATTATTTCTTCAAATATAGATTATTCAATTTTTCTAATGCTCGTTACGTATTATTTAGCCCAGGAATAAGTTAATGGACCAAATAAAGAGGAAAGTACAAAGGAAAAGATGCCAGGAAGTAAGGTAACTAGCATTAGATAAGGAAGGGTGGAGGGCTGCAATCAACCAATCTTATGATTGAACGACCGATGTTGTATTATTTAGACTTGTGGAATCGGGTTCCAACTGAATCGAGTATCGCCGTAATGCGGTGATAGTGATTGTCCCATGAAGGGGAATTAGTGTCCCTTCTTCCATCCCTAACTTATCTTTTTCTCCCTCTCCCTATTCTCCTAACTAACCTACTGGCTCTATCCACATTACCTCTCTCTCTCTCTATCAAGCATTCTCTCTCTCTCTCTCTCTCCTCTAATCTATTCCTCTCTCCTTCTCCGTCCCAGAATTAAACGCTAACGAGCGACTGCGTTCACTAACTCCCTCGACCACCACCGACTCTCCTCTCCTCCCTCTAATGCAAGCACATAAACTATCACGCACACATGCTCACAATCGCAACGACCGCCTACCCACCCCCACAGTTCCTCCCTCCGTGGCAAAGGACGGCAGGATAAAAGCGAGAGAGAGAGGGGGCAAGGAATGGGAGGGTAAGGGAATGAGGGTCACGAGCAATTACCCTTTTACGCCTCTGTGGCCCAACCCTCGAACGGGGGAAAGTAATCACAGCCGTGCAGTTGGCTAGGGGAGGGCACCCAGTAAAATGGAGAACATATATATATAGAGAAAGAGACATATGGACGGAGAAGACGAAGGGAGGAGAATGGAGAATGAGAAGGGGGAATAATGATACTAAGAAAGAGGGCTCAAAAGAGAACGGGAGATGACTCGGTCGCGATGGCATGCGTGGTAAAAAGTTTCACCTACACTCACTAAAAACTGGTAATGTTACGCAAAAACGTTGGTTAATCAGGATATTTATTGTGCCAGGATGATTGGGCCCTAGATTTGGGTGAAATATCCGACTTTGGCACAACAGCACACACGATTTGGACAGGAAGCTTATGAAGAATGAGATCAAGTTTGCTTACTGCTCTTGAGGTATTATCGCACAGAAATCGACCAAGAGCCTCTCCGAGTTTTTGAACGGCATTTTGAAAATGCCGTAACGTGATTTGGTCGTACTCGAAAAGACATTACCAACTGCATCATTCATAATTTTGCCAGACCACGTCCAAGAAAGGTTAAACGAAGTATGTCCAGCATTTTTCTACCGAGGGATCGGGCTGGTGCGGTGCCCACAGCACCGGCTTCCTCTCCTGGGACACTGGGTTCCACTGCCGACGATGGCATACACTTTTTTGTAACGGCATTTTTAAATTGTGACCCACATGATTTATTCCCCTCTACGGGGCATAATTGATCATAATATAAATAGCATTATCTCACAGCGCTCAGAATTCTTTACGACTTCACCGACATGCCTTCCACGACCGTTTTAAAAAAAGGAATACCAAAATCATTACGAAACGGTTGAGGATAATCTGATGCATTTCATCGATTTTAAAGGCCTAAAAATAACAGACTAAATAGACTTCCCTCTGCTTCACTGAACACATCCAGGAACTCAAGACGCCTCGACGAAAAGCGCGGGAGGAGGAGGAGGAGAGGATAATGGGGGTGAAGGTGGCAGGTGGGAAGAGGGAATGGGAACCTAGCGAGGGGAATGATAGAGGGCAAAGTTTCAATTGCGGAGGGGAGAACACACAGGCGTGAGGCGGGTTTGGGGGAGGAACCACCATCCACCAGGCTTCCAGAGGACGCCGTGGGGGCGTGGAGGGGCGTGGTGGACTCCGCGCCCCCCCCCCCCCCCCCACGAGGAGAATCGATGTCCAGAGAAAGGGAATGCAGGGAGGGATAGGAAATTAAAGAAGAGAGACTTGCTGTTGCTTACATCCGGATTGGGGGAGATAGCGCCGACAAGTGATTAATTGATTCGAACGGAATGAATTGTGCTTATCGAATGGGGAAATAGAGACAGTTCACAGGCCTGGAGGAGGGAAGAGAGAAAGCTTGGGAATTATACGTTTTGGGATTCATAGGCATACAAACAGATTCACGCTCAATTCGCCGGCCGCCTAAATCCTTGTCATTTCAACCGACACCAACACCCAAGCAACGGAATTCCTAACACAAATTACGACAGCCACATGCCAAGCCATCCCTTCAACCAAAACATGCGATGAAATTACGCTTGCTATTAAGCAAGCGTGGCAGCGACCCAACCAAGATAATGTCGTATTCGAAAATACATTACCAACTGCAGCATTTATAATATTGCCAGACCACGTCCAAGTAATATTAAATGAAGTACGTCCAGCATTTTTCTATCGAGGGATCGGGCTGGTCTCGTGCTCAGAGCACCGGTTTCCTCTCTTGAGACCAGGGCTCCACGGCCGACGGTGACATATATTTTTCAGTGAAATCCCGATCGCTAATATGTACGTCTAGGGCGGTACCTGTTACGTTAGATTGGACCTGATCGCTTTCTCACCCGAAAAATTATATTTTTCCAAATTATACAGTTCTACACCATACACCAATTTATAGACGCATTCTATAACTCTTTCGCCGACAATTATTCGGAGAGAGAAAAATGGATATAAAAACCGCCCACACGGCGGGGCTGGATTTAAAAACAACCAGCAGCGCCTTGGTGACGAAGGAGTTGGCTAGGACGGTGGAGGGGAAAGGAGTGATGGGGAAAATTATGACTCCGGCTCGTAAAACGGAGGAAACGCAAAGCGTGGAAGGAAGAATTATGCCATACTTAACAAAGTGACATTTATCGCCGACCCTCCATACATTTGGTTTCATAAGATTACAAAGACTTAAAAACTAGAAAATTTACACGGAATGAGTGACAGATATCTGACGGCAGAGAAATTCAAAAAGACACGCACTTTGAGCAGTGACGAAGGTACAAAAAATTGCCGAGCAAAGGGCTCCACGTTCAGCAGAAACTTACATTGAGCTATGGTCATAAAAATATTAAATTTGAGCTCGGTGATAAACTGTAAATATACCGAAGGATAAGTCCATTCGTTATCTACGAATCTCAAGCAGCAGGTTGGATGAAACCACATAATTTCTAACATTAGCCGGGTATGTGGAAGTAGTCAACGCAAACTACGCTACAAACACTACGATAAAAAGGGAAATGTCTTGTGTGTTTACCGCAAGATAGGACCATTGATAGGTAAATTGGATGCTGGGTTTCAGTATTAGCTACCTCGCACGCTTTCGGCGCAGAGCAGAAACATTCGCAAACTACAAAGTAATCGCATCAACAACATTTTAAGGACTAAGATTGTAGTTCTCCACGGACGTCGCCTTGAATCATGAATAAAACTCAGAAAATAGACTCGCGTTCGTTGACATAAAATGTGCTACAAAAAATTCGAGAGTAGATGGAAATCTATCGCGATTTTACAGAAAAAATTGAAAGCAGAACAGACAGACTTTCGCATAACTTAGCAGACTTAAAAGTATTTTTTCCTGGCATAAGAGTAAAAGAAAAGATTATTTGCGAAACCTTTATCAATGGCATTACAGACCAACCGAAATGCCATACCACTGTACCCAGCGACATCTTCTGGGCCTTTTGTACAGACTTTTCCCAATGTAGAACTTCCATCCTCAGTAATTAATAATTTTGCAAGCACCACTAGTCATGCGAGACTGATTCCCCTATTTAAAGTCATCTTCGAATAAACGACACGCTAGAAAATGATATCCCTCGTTAATATCCAATCTTAAAAAAGCAGTTTTACTCACATCCTTTTAACACCCCCATCTGGAGCCTTTATTAAAATAATGATGCAATAGAGCAGTTCATTAAAGAACAAAATGGAATGAACAAAGACCGGGGAAAAAAACAAGAGGGAGCCATGAAGAAAATAAGCGAGACAGGCATTATAAGACTTAATACTTCGAAGAACTGAGTAAAACGAGCGGCAACAAATCAATTCTAAGACTTTTAACTCTCCGCGACGGTGATGAGTAGAGTCGAAGCCTTTGAGAGTTTTTTTTTCATTAAAGCCTTTTGTGACAGACCCAGCGTCGAGAACAAAACTCCATCTAAGATCAAAGATACTCACGAGGCGATGGAAGTGGATGAGAAACTCAAACTCATCTCTTTCATCGGGTGACAAATGGATTACTCCCACTACTCTCCCCGGAGTATAATGAGATATAGGGAGGAGCGGAAAAGGACTCCCAGAACTCGAGGAAAACAAACGAATTGGTCGTTTTGCGGTAATTTTAATGACGTTCAAGTGCCCTCCCCTAAGAGTGTTTACGATGCTCCATTATTGCGCGAGCGAACAAATCCACCCCGAGTGATTATGCAGAGTCATACTTTTGTGGCAATCAACTCGTTATGCTTCCACAAATAGACGCCCATGGGTTCCGCTGTTTTAACGGCTCCGAGCCTTTCGTCCCGCTCCTAATTACATCGTAGCCAGGTGACGAGGCCGGGAGCCGCGCTATTTCCAGTCTATAGGAAACGCAAACAGCAAGGCCGCCACTGGATTTACACACGGGAGGGGGACTGAAAAAAAATGTTTTTTCTTTCGAAGGAAAGTGTAGAGCTCTTTACTTTGCATTCCAACGGAAAATGGCGACGTGGCCAAAGGCAAAAACGCAACTGTTCATAATGCGAAAACAGGAGCGCAATAAAATTTATAGAAAGCACGTGTTTTTTTTAGAATGCGAGACCATTCAGGACAAGTTTGTACAGCACGCAATCGCACTCTTGATAACTCTAGGGCAAGCGGACAGCAGCCTCGGATATGGTATGGTATGAATATAGAAATGAATACCTAAAATATTTTGCTTCGCAAGCTACGCATATCCGGTAGAAAATTATAGACGGAAAAAATTTCTCGCAGCTGAGTATATAAGGAAAGAATGTTCAAATAGCATTAACCACATGCCATGATCTCACAATTAAAGATGTTTTTCACTTTCCACGGAGTTTTATTCACACCGACCATGGCTTCGACATAAGCTATGTCATTTTCAAGGTGAACATAGCACATGTCGACGCCTTAGTCGGTATGAATAAAACTCCGTGGAAACTGAACAACATCTGTAATTGTACGATCATGGTATCTGTACTCCATTTCCACTAAATATTTCATAAACATTTCCACTGATACGCTAAACTTAATAACGTTAGCCATTAATGTTCCGAGAACATATAATTCTATACATCACATCAACATTCCATGCGTCATTAGTTCACGAAAACATTTTCCAAAAGAATAAACATTATCCTCATGTATGGTGAAATGATGCGATTTGGTCGTCAACAATGGTAAAATACAACCAAGTGAGAGAAACATTAATAAAACAAAGTACATGCAAATTACGAAATAAACCTGACCAATGATTATTTAACGAGTACAAATGGTAAGCACTGGTATTTTTCGGGTTCACTTTCGGGAAAACCATCCGAAAGGGACAAAGTGTAAATAAAGGTAAAAGAGAAGGACCGAAAGAGGCGTTACAGGGAAGATAAAAAGTATAACTCGGGAATTATCGACTTAAATTTCCAATATCCTCCGAAGCGGACCTTCGCACACTCGATTACCGTCCCTCCAAATAATCCGCACTCTCAGCTCCCATCAAAGGTGAGTAAAAAAAAAATCAATTCTGAGATGAAATCTTGTTAGCAGCATTGGATCACCGCAAGAGAGTAAACACCACGAGTCCCAGCGCCACCGGTCGTTTTCATACACAGGGCAGACACTTACATACATGCAATTTTGTTAAAAGTGAAGCAACTGCGGCATTACCACCGCACTATTTTGAGCTAAGAAAGATCGCTCATATGTCTTTTTACAGGGAGAAACATCGGAAAACGCTCTAGCTCAAAAAACCCTTTGAATCGCGGGCGGTGGATAGACTTTAAGCCTGAACGCATTCCCATACAAACTCTCTCTGAGGCATCGAAAACATAAGTAGGCACTGGCGAAGACACGGAAGGGTATAAACGTGAATCGACGAGAGCGGGAGTTGTCACGCTGGAGGAAAAGGGGCGGTTGAAAGAAGAAGTAGTGAACTTCAGCGCATAAACTGGGACACGACGCCTCCGCAGTGGGTTACTGATCCAATTCCGCACCCAAATGTATATTGAGCTGAAGTTTCCCAATTTACCACCAAGCTTTCACACTGAAGAGTGTATCAGCACGTGCATCACATTTCTTGAACGTTTCATAATTCAGCAGATTTGCGCGGCGCACGTTTCGTTGGATTTTAAGGTCACAGGTTTGAAGCGGAAAAAGTTGAGAGGGGTGGGCGTAATCGATAGGATATGCGTTCCTTCTTCTCACTTTTTGAACCTCAACAATGGCCGAAAAAAGCAAACATATGTACACTTACAACAGCCTATTTAATAAATATAGAGTCTTCCACGAAGTATGTATCATCACGATGCATGCACGCGTGGTGTGGAAAGAGGAAACCATTTTGTCTTATTTAAAGTAATTTGAACGAGATAATTCCCAAGTCATAGCGAATGCTATATTCAACCTATACGTTTTAAATGCAGCAGCTGTAGGAAGCATGGTTTAAATACTGAATTTTTAATAGTGCAATAATGTGATTTTATATGACTCAAATTCCTTGTAATAAAATGAAAATATCAACACAAGTCTTTAATTTGACTCTTTTTTCACGCGGTACGTTTATAACTCCTTCACAACGAGAGGTTTCTTTGTGATTCTGAAAAAATTACTACGGGTACCACATGATTCATTTTTTTTTAATATTTGGTAAAACGTACAAACAACACAATGCCAATTTTTTGACGCGATCTATTTTTTAGAAATTCTTCATTTTTTAAATAAGGTCTCCCAGGAGTGCGAACACGTACCGTTTCCCATGTTAAAGGGTAGTTCGGTATGGGGCTATTATTGTGGTAACTTTGGAAGGGTGAGATATTTTTCTTGAAAAAAAAATTACAGCGAACAGTGTTTACAATAAATGGGAGACTAATTATAAAGCAAAGAACATGGAGATAACAAATCACAAAACACGTAAAATATTTTAAAATATTGGGAATAAAACCATACGATATTCCCCGAAAGAATTTCCCGTGCCTGCAATTCTTCAGAGTTTCAAGTGTTTATTACCCTCCACAAGTTTTGTAGAGCCAAAGAGAAGTTCCTCCGACGTAGAGGAGAGAAAAGGAACGTCGAGAAACGTAAAGAGAGCACTCTTCTCCCTCTTTTCATTCTCATGCTGACCCAGCATTGTTCTTTTGGAGAGGAAAAGACGCCGTAAATCTCCCGGCTTCCCGCTATCTCGTCGCCTTATCTCGGACCCTTCGCGGTCCAAACCTTCCACCGTATTTAGGGTCCTAAATCAGGTGCACCCAATCCCATTGAGAAGGGAACCGCATTAATAGTAGCCTCCTCCCCCCCCCTACCTCCTCCTATTGGATACCGATAAATTTTCATGAAACAAAACGGTAGGAAATCACTTTTTCCCATTGAACATCTTCGTATCGACGGAATACACTGAAAAAGGACAACTCTAATCCCATATCAAATAAAAGAGCGGAACAAGCAAAAGAGTATTTGGAAATAGGCTGAAGGAATGAAAGCCTTAAGGATACAAAATGTTTCGAGTGAGTTTTTTGCTAGCAGTCACGAGGTAGTGCGGGAACACATTGCATTGCATTCAACCTTCAAATATAACGGTTGAAAAAAATGCGGACGTTTATAGAGTTCGGCTGGAAAATTTTGTGAAACTGTTACTTCTTCAGAAATATCTAAAAAATGAACGTCCAAAATTCCACGAACTTCGGTCTCGCATCAGAATGCAAATTCCGCCTGAGATACAGACTACCTCGCATGAAAAAGGAAATATCCGCTGCTAAAACAGCAGGCACCTTCAGCAGACCACTTTATTGCGCTAACACGGATAAAGAACAAATATCCTGAACAAATAAATATGGCAATTGAATTTTCCAGGCCCGCCGCTAAGGGAATAATTTTTTTCACTAACGGGATCCTTCCAAATGGGAGTTTCTGAAAATAATACACGACCGTTTTCCCAGCATTTTATTTCCTTTCAATGCTCTTTCTACAGTAGTAGAAGTTAATCGGATTTCGGAAAATGATTTTTCTCGAAGTAATTGAGATAATAAAAGTTAAGCTCTAGTGAGCGATAGATAAGGAAGCGGCATAGTTGAGGATTAAAGACACATTCCGTCGCCATAAAATTTATTTTTCCCAACATTCCCTTTCCACGTCACAAGTTTATTGAAGCTTTTGACGGCTACTAAAGAACTTGTATCCTTTTTCTTTATTGCTTACATTCCCCCACCTAACGCGGCGTCTCGCAGTGGCTTCGTGACTCCGTAAAGCACTTTCATGTCAATTTCTAATTTACTCAATTCTCCCCTTCATCAACCGTATTTAAGAAGCCGCTTGTTTTCCTCATACTCGGCAGATTTACTCCATTTTCTCAAAGGCAATATCTCGAAAGCCTCTTAGGAGCGGACGAAGTCTTTCCCAAAGGATGTAATATCGAAGCAGTAATATGATCCGTTTTAATTATCAACAGATTATTCATTAACTCGTCATTACGTGCTTAATTAAGAGACCCTGTGATCGTTTCTCATTATATTCCATCAATTTGTCGGCGTCAATTTTCTCCTCTTATCCGTAATTCCACCAATTGCCTAAGTAAACGAATAGCTACTATGAGTTCCTAAAAAAATGAGCCTATGGGGATAGAGGGGTCATAAGAGAGAAAGGTGTATAGTTGAGCAGAACAAAATCTAGATGTCCTCTCATTTCCCGAAATTAATCATTTTTTTACGACAACCTCGTCATGCCAGCATACGAGAGCTCCGATCATTTTTATGAGTGACGGGAAAAGTTCCCTCCTGGCACTCATAAAGTCGTCGACAGAGAAAGCCGCTCTTGATAACTCATTCGCTCGCGAAATAGAGCTTACTTCCTCTCCATGGCATGCGAAACCTTTCCAGGATATATCTTATCGACCCGCTAAAAGAGATTAGACTCAGAGGCGGAAAAAAATATATATATTAAATAAAAAAAGAGAAGGGTGACAAGAGAGGAGAGTGAAAAAAAATCGCCGCCGACACGACACTTGCGCGCGCCCTCTTGAGCCTCCACTTCGCCCCACCCAGCCTCCCAACTTTTCCCACGAAATGATCCAACTCGACCCGACCGACTTGCTCGCCCAATCGACGCTTATCACATTTCGCCACGGGAGGGAAACTACAAGGGATTCGCTTTAACTGCCCACTTTAGGGGAAATTGTGGCCCGGGAGCGGACACACGTTTACCGGGAACCCGAAAACCAACCACCCACGTGCTATTTCGGCCGTAACCGCAATCAACGGACCCGACATTTTGGGAGGCGGAACACAAGGGCGACACAGAGGGAACGCTTTCGAAGCTCGAGTGTATCAATAGGAATGACAATCAGCCGCTCATACCGCTCATTTCATAAGCGGACGAAATTGTTACACAAAATTCAGCATCGAAAGAGGGAAGGTCGGAAGCACTACATTACCAGTAATTTTCCGAATAATTTTGAACGAAGTAGTGCTCGTTGAATTTAAGCTGCAGTTTTCCTGAACCTTATCATCATAATCGCATCGGAATCACTTTAAATATTAGGAGAGCATATAATTACATGGCCTCCGACAGCTCTATCATAAATCATAACCACTGAGACTGCACAAAATTCAGGAACAAATTGTATTCCTCCGCAAAGGTGGCATTATAAAAAAACCGTCCACATCAACATATCACACAGGAACATATATAAAAATAACATATACCCACATCTTATACTGACTCATCCCACGACAGTTTCCACAAATTCTGTCCTATTAATAATGATGAGTTTCTATTTCCCTGAACTTCAAATGACTTTTAACACAACCACTTCATTACAACACTCTAATGTGCCTTTTAAACATCTTCAAGAAGGTATTAATTTTTTATATAAAAAGATCAGTTTACCTAAAAATCAATTTGCCTTCAAATTCAGGTCTAGAAGTTTTCCATACGAAAACTTAAGGTTCTCATATGACTAAGAGACGAGATAAATGTAAACCTTCGACATTCTGAACGGGAGTATAGAGGCATATTTATAATCACCAAAAAAGGAAAAAAATTAAGTTTACGGATGAACAGGTACGTATAGACTAAAGTCTAGCCGATCAACAGAAGATAGGACTAGCTTTTTCGTTTCAGTCTATGAATTACGACAATGTTCCTATCATTTCCCGATTTTACGCAAGCCTAAGCGACTACATCTACGTGCTGCATGAGATACGCCAACAAACTTCCCTAAACTTCCAATGCACACACAAAGATAAAACTTGGAAAACAATGAATCCCACTCCCCGGGGCTTAAAGCAGTCCGAGCGACGAGAAAAAAAAATTAAACCTAACCCACCGACTCAACGGGGGTTCTAGGCAGACGTTAAGGGGTTTTCACGACTTTACCAATTTTCTCTTCCCCGAAATCCTACGTCCCCTCTCAATTCGGGCGAAACGATTTATCTCCTTCTCTCGTTCTTCCCTCTCTTTATATACTGATACGTCTCACGGAAATTCACGTCCACGCACACACGAACACACACATAAGGCTCGGAGGGACGGGCACAACCTTTTTTCGTGGAATGGCAAGGGTTCTCAACCGGATCGATGCGAGGAGACGCGGGCGCGTAACACCAGACGTCACCCTATCCCCCACCCCGTGGGGGAGGGAGACCGAGGAGGAGAATGGATACACCTCATGCGAGAAGGGGATGAAATGGGGGAGAGGATTGGAAGGAAAAGACTCATAGACGGCAGTACCACATGGGCATGTATCAAAAGAAGAGGAAAAAATCAGAGGGGGGAAAAATTCTTCCGATCGTCCCGAATAAAGGCAAAAATTACACAATTTTGATGCATTACGTTACAACCGAATGACTTCGTGAGCATTCATTGCGGATGAAAAATACGAAACGATGCTAATTTTAGGACATAATAAATCACAACAGATGACCTTAACGCCAGTAATTTGGTACACATGGTGTTCACTTAAACGCGCTACTTCGACACAGTTTTAGCGAGTAAAGTACGAAACTACAATGAAAAAAGGAAATAAAAGAGACAAAAATTATATGTTAAAGCCAAATCGAATAAAATTGTTCATGCATTAAATTTTACGGAGTCTACAAAAAAAAGTCACAACGCTTAGAAAATATACGTAGCAGAATTTTCTTTTAAATAGTAAAAGATTCAATTTCAGGGTTAGAATTGAACTCTCCCATCATCGCAATGAATAAAATTGCAGCATAATTGAAAGAATCTGATTTCTCACCTTCCTAATGAGAAAGGGAAGGAATTGGTATTCCTATTTCAGAGGCATTTATTGGGTACTTAATCAATTGAAACAGCGAAAATTCAAAATCTACGAGGCCACTATTGACACATTTTAACGGCGGAAAAATTGTGACCAACATTCCTTGTGATTCGGGTATCTCTGCGTTGAGCTAACCGGTAATAACTCAGACCGCATGAAGAAACTCGAAAGAGTAAATGGGCTTGTGGGCGGTCGTGGGAGGGCTGACGAAGCAGCTGGGCTGGCATGAACTTCATCCTCCCCCTTTTACGTCCCCCACCCCCTCCTTCCATTTTATATATTCCGCACCCCTCTCCTCCTTCCCACACCCTCCTCCCACCCCCATTCCGCAAGGTCGATCGCCGGCACAGACCACGCGGCGCGGTGCGGCGGCGGGCGAGGGGGATTCGCCCGGCCGGGAGCAGATCGATGCGCGACGCCCGGAGAGGCAGGCTGCTCTCGCAAAAAGGGGGGGTGGCATTCAGGGGAGGGGAGGAGTGGGGGACGAGGAGGGGTGTTAGGGAATGGAGAAGGGAGATCAGCTGATAAGGAGGGGAGGTTTAGAGAGGAGGACGAGGAGGGAGTTAGGCGCGCGACGTAGTGAGTACGGCCATATTCACTGAAAAGGGGCGTGGGCGGCGGTTCGGGTGGGGGGGGAGCGGGGGGTTGAAGTGGGAGGGGTGGGTACATACTCGCAAATACGTGTACACACGGGTGATCGCATTTCACTCCGCTCTCGCCGTTACGGCGACGCGAATGCCGACGGAGGAAGGCGGTCACGGCGCATACGGCTCCCGATTAAATGCAAGAACTCGGCGCACTTTAGATAATCTATCCTCACACTGCGAAATTAACTTCGCGCAGTAGTCCGATTGTACCTCGACGGTTTTTTTTACAATGAATACGAAAGAAATAAAATCAATGAACTAAATGAAAACAAAATGAAGAAGAAATCAAAACTCCCTCGCCTCTTAGACACCATGAGCCCATCCCCGAGCTAACAAATACCACCTCTTGTTACGCGATAAATACACGACTGGTATACCAAATAGGTCGTAGAAAAATGGTGGGGCTATGATAGTACGGATTCTTGGAATTCCGACCAGATGCACAGTAATAGATCGCTGCCCAATCATACTCTTGGGTAGACTGATTTCAAATAACGAGCCGAAAAGTTTAATTCCTATCCATCGAAATTTACTACCACCTGAGACCAATGAACCTAAAACCGCCTCTCCAATCTTCACTTTTTCGAGCCACGATAGTATAACACGACATCAAACTCTTGTTGAGCGAAGTCTCGATTAGTGTGAGGCATCATCCTCTAGTCATTCTTCTTGTTATTCTTTAAACTATTGATGACACTGAGGAAAAAATGACAAATAAAAACCGTAAGAGAAAAACACAGGCGAAGATAGATCTTAACAAGAAGCATGCACATATCATAAAAAATAATAATCGAAAACAGATGAAGAGACACCATCAAGGCATGCATGAGAAACGTATTTGTACGGAATTCTCACCGGTCGCGGTGCATAGACGGCGGGCAAAGAAACATGAAGATGACAGAAGCAATCTGATAGAGAAAACCAGCTGTCAGGCGGCGCCAAGGTCAAGTACACGACCTTACGGGAATTGAAGTATGAAATAGCCAGTAGATTTATTTCCTTTCTAATTTGTCGCTGGTTTGGTCGTTATTCATTCTTAAGTCCAAAATTTTACTTAATGTTGCGCAGTTGTAAGGTGTATCTTGTTATTATTAATTATTGAAAGGGTCAAAGCTTTATAACTCAAAAGAAGTCCAAGCATACAGTCTTTAATGAATTTTAAGTGTCGTTAGAGATAACTTTTCGATTCCGTAAGTATTACTGCACTTTAGTAGACTACAGAACGAGGGCACAGGGAAAAGTGAATCACGAAGAATCATTTTTCTTCCCTAAGGAAATAAAATCTCCATAGCAACATATATTTTCCCACCTCTACGAAATATATTAAAAGGGAATTCGGAAATCGTATTCTCTCTGATCAAGTCCATCGATGTAATCTAGTAAAGAAAAATCTAGTAATATGGATTATCATTCATAAAAATAAGTTGAACTGACGTATTTGAGAGGAAAAATAATCCTATTTTAGAAGTGAAACGAAGTCAAGGCAGACGGTCTTAAATAAATTGCGAGTCGTAATGGCAGTGGAATTTTCGATTCAGAAAATAATTCCTTAACTTCGCAGGAGAATATTACAACAAGAAGGCAGACATAAAAATGGATTTGGTAACAATCATTTTCCTTCTCTATGGTAATAAAAACCTCAAAAACTGCTGCACATATTCTTCCATTTTCTGCGAACGATATTAACGGGAATTCAGAAATCGCAAGCTCTCTGATTAATTCCATCGACGCCGGCAGGAGAGTGTGCGCGGTACTTCATCTGTCCGATAGAAGGAGGAGATTCCAAAAGCCTTAACACCACGACCGCTGCATACACACACACATTCCACCCGAATAAGTTTGTTCACCTCCTTCTTCCCCGGTCTCCCCATCGCTGCATCCCGGGTGAGACCGATATGGATCGGGCATCTCCCCGGGCCCCAAAAACACACCGCCCTCCTTCCACCCCCTCCAACACCCCTATAACCTCTACAAGTGCGATGAACTCTCTCTCCATGGCGCTGCATCCCGCTAATTCTGAGGGCAACGCGGTGGGTGCGTGGAGGGAGGGAGAGGAAAGGTAGGGAAAAGGGCGGTGAAGGGATTCACAAACGAAATTAATGCATTTGTCGCCATCCATTCGGTTAAATCTCCCTCTCCATCCCCCCCCGCACCCCAGATCCAAACGAACAAAACGACACTCCCAAGGCATTTTTAGAATAATCCTGTTGAAGCGAAGAGGTCACGTGACGGAAGCGGCGAGATCCACAGAGAAACGGAGAATAAATTCCGCGAGAGAGAGAGAGAGGCCGACGTGGAGTAGTGAAAATATCCCATTCCCAGAAGCCTCCGGTAGAGGCGTGATTACCCGACTCTCTGAAAGCATTAAAATGAAGCGTAAATACCATCCATCACGTCTCATAATACTGCAAATACAAGTTTCAAAGTCGGAAGGCACATTCAAATTCTGAATACGATTTTCCCTTCACACGATGCACTGTACCCGGCCACATAAAGTCAGCGAGGATTTTGCGTGGAATTTACTAAACAATAACGATTAGTAAATTAGCGATTAACTTCATGGACAGGACATTTAATTTTTTCACAAAAATGCTAATTATTATGCAAGTAGTTTAATTCAGTGCTTTCTACGTTTCTGATACGTTTTTTTGCAGACTAATCAATTAATATTTCTAACATCAATGAAAATCTCAAACCACAGCCCACAGAGCAATTACAACACCTTATTTGTCAAAATATATTTGTAGCTATATCCGATTTATCAAAAGGTGAAAATTGGCGCGTAATAACCATAAAATCGTGCTAGCCATCGTGGAACATAAATTGATGCAATATTGTTCAGTTAAAAAGCACTGACGATGAAAAACAAGCACATTGTAATTAGCACCCGTTTTAAGGTTGTTTAAGTTATCATAACACCTTCTTTGTAAAAAATGTTTGTAACTACATATAATTTATCAAAAGATGAAGATGGCTCGTGATAGCTACAAAATCATGCCAGCCATCGCGGAAAATAATTTGATACAATATTTTTTCAGTTAACTAAGACTGATGATTAGGAACAAGTATACCGTAATTAGCAACTGTTTGAAGGTTGTGGATACCCACACTGATAGATACGCCTACAACGAGACAGGTAACAAAGAGTGCTGACGTTAATACAAGACTCGGTAGAGGATAGCAAACAGAAACCACACTCGTCTTTATCGCGATCAAAAATTTGGATAACCCGAAAGTTACGCAAGAGAAGACTGAATGTGATATTAGCAAGAACAAACAGTGAACTTAAAACTCATAAAATACCAACACAGGTGAGAGCGAAAAATCATGCGATTCTCCACTGGAATTATGAAGGCTGACTTAGAATTCTACACGGGGATGGAGAATGTTCGCCGAGACGCGATGCACTGAATGTTAAGATTCCCAGAACTTTCCAAGATATGGTAGAGAGGGTGAGGGGGACGTAGATGCAGAACGGGCTGATATATATACACACATATATATATACGAAGTGAGGGAATGTTAGCTGTGTGGGTGTGCGGAGGAACGGCAAGGAGGAGGGTAGGACACGGAGGGGATGATGGGAGTTCAGTGGAGTTCACCCCTTCGTGAACCCAGAGCTCCGCGGCGGCCGCGAATAAGCCAGTGGGGAGGGGGGTGGGGCATAAGGTCGAAGACCCCGACGGTCGGGTTGGGAGTCGCACACAAGGGTGGGTGTGAGGAAGGAAAGAAGGAAGACCCGAGTGAAGAAGTGGGGAGAGAAGGAAGGTTACGCGGATATCTGCCTCGCGAGGGCGGGACGGGCGACAGACAAAATGGGAGCACTGGGAGGGTTAAGGTTAGGTGGGGAGTTAATACAGTGGGTGTGCGAACACCGCTTCAGTGGTAGAGGCCCCTGCTACCCCTTACGTCAACGGTTTTATAGAAGGAGACGAAGCGAGCAGCATGCAGTCTCGCCACTCTTTACAGGCTGCGCAAAGCAATCAAATCTCGGAGACTCGTCGGTACGCGAAACGTCGAGAGAATGTCTCGACGCGTAGAGAGAGAGAGAGGGAGCATCATTTCCCCCCAAGGTCACTTCCGATTCGACCCGTGACATTGAAATCCATGCTCAGAAGTGTCATGATCTTTCGTAGTTCGCCGAGCACGTCAAGAAGCTAGCAACATGAAAATACTCCCGAGGGGCAATTATTATTTTTTTGAAGCGTGAGTCCACAAACTACACGATTCCTGAGAGTCCAAGAGTATACGAAACGGGTACTTTGCTTTGAATCTTAAAGATCGTGATGAAGGTAAATGGCTCGTCATTCTCGATGACAGAAGATAATACTTACCTTTAAATATATACGTTTTAAGGGAAGAACAGTGAAAAAAAATCTTTGATAAAAGAGTCAATGACTACGAATGATGTCTGATGGACATCTCATTGATTTGCCTTTATCTTAATTCTCGTATTATCAGTCTCATTACACTAAATACTTATTCCCGTGTCACAATTCCAAATGACAGTCGTCACCCCATGAAAAATTTTCGCAACTAAGTTGAATGAAGATTCGTAAGGATTTTCATCCGATCAACGCAAGGCCATTCCGTTCACGAACAGATTTACGTGAAGTTTGCATGGGTGTAATTATTATTCATAATAATAAAAGCGAAAAAAATTGCATGTTATTTGGAAATTAAAAAATGGCAATGTAATGCTATTTCAACACGTAACCTCATGGCACTTGACATTAATTTTGAATATAATCATTTCATACATGAACAGATTTTCTCCTAAATGCGAAAACATACGTTTCTTATTACTTTAATAGTTACTAATTAATATCAAGGTATTATGCCGAAAAAACCCGCATTTATCTATGATTGTCACAAAAATTTCGAATTCAGCGCCGTAAACTCAGGTCATAACGATGCTTTGAATTGAGACAAAGGTTTGAAAACATCATTCTCGCATCATGTACGGTTATTTCAAACGCATAAATAGATATACTTAAGGTAGTGCTAGCTAGATAGTTCTCTAATCATAATAGAAACCATATTCGAATTATACATTTTAATTTCACCAGCTGAGAGACACACGAATTAAATATTGCGTTATTAATGGTGCAATAATATAGTTTTACATGACAGGAATGGTAACTAATCAAATGAAAATATCCAAATAAATCTTCAAGCTGACTCACTTTTTTCACGCAGTACGTTTGAAGCTTCATAAAAACGGAGGTTTATTGTGATCTCGAAGAATTTACTGCAGTGAAAATGATTAATTTTCAAAAATAGTTGAGAAAACGTAAAAACTACACACTGTTGATTTTTTTACGAGATCAAAGTGTTAGAAATTCCTCATTTGTAAAATAACGCCTCTCTGTAGTGCATACTGTACCATTTCCCATGTAAATATCTCGGAAAGTAATGTGGTAGGGGGTTGAATTTTTGGTGTCGATGGAAGGGTGATATATTTTTCTTTAAAATGAGACCAAATTCATTGATTTCTAGGTAAAATGATATTTCGCGGTCCAAGAATTTTTTTCCGACTTGCTTGGAAAGTTATTAAAATGTGTGCTCAATAACTAACGATTTCCCCTCAAATCACCTTAAAGGCGTATTTGCACGACGCATGTCCCCCCACAAGTACGTGGCTGGACAGATGCATGGAAAAATTCTCCTAATTAGAACAGGACCTATTTTATGGCCACGCGTTCATGCATTTGCGCAGTTGCGGGTTTTTACCCGGTGTAATCTTAATGGTGAATGGGTGCGTACATCTACCCGCGCGGGTACATGCATCGTGTAAACACGGCTTAAGAAACGAATGAACAATCGCAGTCAGAACAGCAACATAATATCAATTAAAATTCCATTCTAGAGACAGCAGTGCTGAGGATCACATAATTGGTTCGCTACCAATCACCAGAGAGTAAAGACATCACCTAACAATATCTACGTCATTCTAGATTCTGATTTCACGCTAAAAATGAAAATGTATGATCGATAAAAATCAGGAGAAGTTCACTGAAGAAGGAAAGTAAGGAGAGACCAGGAGCAGAAAAAAATAGGATCCAAGCTCTAACAAGTTCTCCAAAAATATCCGAGGTCATGGGGGGTGAAGACACGTGAATTTATTACGTCCGTTTAGGTCGCTGACGGATCATAAAATATTAAAACGTCGCGGAAAATTTATGTCTCTTTTTCCGCAGAACGCCTAAGATAAAGCCAAGGTTATGGGAACTTTTCGCAGCACAAACATCCCTAGGAACAGTGTCGTAGAGAAAAAATTAGCGTTTACCTAACCTTTGTCAGCTGAGCAGTCCAATAAATTTAATATGATGCTATGTGACGCATTAATGCAGTGAGCACTTCGACCAGAACTAAAAAAAAGAACCCCTAAATAAATTGGGCAATTCGGCTGAAGTGTCATTGAGATATTACGAATTAAAATGCCTTGGATAAAAACAGAAGTGCAATTCACCAGTTCAACCTTCACGCCAAAATATAAACCCTAATGTAGTTAAAAACTTGGTAAATGACCCTTGGCGCGCGCACTCATGCTGCGGTAGACAACTGTGAAGTGATACCAAATTCAGAGAAAGACGTGGTGAACTTAACGTTAGACGGAGAAAAGCACTGCATTGTTATCTTCTTAGTTATCGGGTGGGCCATCAATCATAACCGAACGGTATCGTAAAACCAAGAAAACGTAATTTGCATGAAAACATCAAGATAAAACAGAGACGTACAAAGACGTGTGATTTAAGTGGACGTATGATTTGTCGCTAACTCGTTAGCAGAAAAAAATCCGTGAAAATAAGAGACCAACGAATTACAACCGGATGTCGAGAAAAATATACAGAAAGAAACGTGTATTTCATCACAGTTGATGAAACTAATAAAATGAAAGCAGCGACTTTTATGCATAAAATAAAATAATAAAATCTCACTGACATTTATGTTGCCTCTTGGGAAACAAGGACTTATCCGCGCCGCTTGAAAAAACCCTTACCGACGTTTAAAATTGAATATCGCGGCCAAAACGAAAGTTAGGTAAAAATAGCCATACCATACATACAGGTTCCGTTGTTAAACAACTCGGTGCTCGACAAATAACTCGCCTAGGACAATTCGTGGATGAATTTACAGCTCCAAGAAGCGCACCAACGTGTCACATTCGAAAACGCACGGCCGGTGAATCAAGCCCGTGCATACATTTTCTGTTGTCTCTCCCTTCCGGAACACTCCCAGCCGTTCCCTCAGCTCATGAGCCGGGCGCCAAAACATTTGCATCTTCGTCGCAGGCGAGGTGGGGGCCGGGCGGTTTTTGCGGTCGGTTAAAGGAATCCTTGCCGTGAATCGAGGGACCGATCCCTGTGGATGCGAACACCCGAGGGGTTGGTGGGGCCCTGTGGCTCGCCAGCCCGTATTTTTTCTACCTGCGGTGTGAAGCAGTTTGACGAGGATGCTGTTGACTCAGTTGCCCGCATTCCGAGAACTCTTGCGGTATTTGTTCCCGGGGCAGGGCGGAGGCGGGTCAACCAAAGGACTTCGGGAGGAGTTGCCACCGCATTCTCGATTTACAAATTTACACGACCTTTTCCGGCGTCCCGGAGGGAAAAAATAAATTCCCTCTTTCCCACTCAATCGCTTGAATAAGGATTGCACCGTACGTAAGGTAGAGATGGAACAAATTTCCCCGTGCCTATCTGTTCGCTTGAAAACCACAGGGTGACAAGTAAGAGAGAACACAAAGTGTTCGACACGTACTTTTATTTTGCACCGACAAAATGGTACACGCATTATACCTGAAGACAACAAGATTTCCTGTCATGTTATGTCAATGTGACAAGTCTAACTGCTTGGCAACGCAAAAAATATGCTGCAACTACATGAGACCAGAGGAGAGCCCAAGTAGGAATGGTTACGAAGAAAGTGAGGCGATAATAGACACGGCGGATATACTAAAAACGCAAGAGTCTACTTTCTTACATGAACCTAAATATCCAAAAGGCGTTAACATATCAAAGACAAGGAGAAATTTCGAAAACAAAACAAGAATGAATATGCATGCAAGCAAGTAAAATAAAGCAAAGCGCTTTAACCTTTTTAAAATGATAAAAGCAAGCCTGAGAAATGAGGCTACCGCGTGACTTTTACTCTAAAAATAATTCATTCGGGCCGAGAGAAGTATAAAAGAAAAATAAAGGGAGTTTGGACAAGAGAATCGAGAATGTCCTGCGCCCTCCTCATTTTCATGCCCATTAGGAGTTTAAAATATCATGTGTAAACACGCGATAAGCCGTGGGACACAAGCCGGAAACCATGCCCTTTGACCTTCAAGCGCCAGGTGTTACGACTGAGTTTTTTGCCCTCTGCATCGTGAACTCGCCGGCTGACCCAAAATTTCCCGGGTTCGAACGCAGGCCGAATGGGTATTGATGCGACGTTATCTAGCCGCGGTCTTCCCGGAAGCAGCAATTTAAAGGCGAAGTATACCTTCCTTCAGGGACATCAATATTCAACGTCACCGACACGGGAAGATAGCAAGTGTTCCTCGAGAAAATAGTACGCTTTGCCAGGCAGTTCACTATGCCCGGAAGCCGCAGTATCAAGCGGGAGTTCATATAAAAGACGCAGACAACTCTTTGAACACCAAAACCTAAAATGATCAGTCACATTTCACGAAAATACTATACAAAAGCTGTATATATGTCAACCAAAGTATAATATCGCTGGTGCAGGAATAGTAGTTGAGCGGCTGGTCCACCAGGTAAAGGCTTGAAGCGGCAAGCCATAATTATATAAACCCTATAGCAAGATTATAAATCGATAAAGAGCCACGGACACTTTATAGGGGCGCTTTGACATGGTTATTACACGAACATTGCTGAACGTCTCGGCAGAACTATGTTATGTAATTCAAAGAAAAAATGAACAGGGGTAATTAAAGAATAAAAGTACATATATACTATAAAAATTTTTGAGCTATGAATAACAGCTGAATAAAATATTTAACAAACCTCTAACACGAAATGAATTCCAGGGAAAATTAGGCCAGCATGGGTGAGCAAGTACGACAATTTGACAGAGGGTTATCCAACCAGCGAAAATGCGTCCATCCGTCCAAACAGATATATGTGAGTGGAGCGTGAGGAAACTTTTTCTTGTCACAGACAGTCGGTGATCGATAGAGTTGAATTAAAGGTGATTAAACAATTTTGCGCATCACGGAAATCACCGGCGGCGGCGCAGTCCTGAGCTCGGAGTGAGTATAAAAACAGGATTCCACTAGAGGGCAGCAGCATGTAATCTGGTTTCCGCTGAGATCATTTCGTGCCATGCGCAAAAACACCGATACAGCTATTACACACGTATCAACAAGACATCCGCGCCCTAGGAGGTAATATCGCCACCGTCGGAGGGATACTGCCCAGCAACAATTTTACTCCAGTAACGCTGGGGATTCCCCAAGCAAGAACACCTTACACCATAAAAATTCTGCAATGGAGACAGATAAACCTCGTGCAATTAGATAAAGATGGCTAGATATTTTGATCTACAATCCAGTCACTACGAATGCTCCTAAGTACAATTGACGCGGAAGGTTAGGGTAATCGGTTATGGGGAAATTTTTTCCTAGATATTAACAAGTCCCCATGAACTCAATAAGAATATTCATACTTGTTAGTTCAATGGTTGAAATTATAAGAATCGTTATAACAAGTTTGCATGTGCCACCATTATTCTTTGGCAATGAAGGGGAGCTACCCATTCACCGGTGACTTACTCTCACGTTTGACATTAGAACCCTTAAAAAATTAAGCCTGCGCCTAAATAAGAGCTAACTGGGATATATATTGAAAACCATCCCCTAGTCAGACACCCTCGAGGTTAGCGTATTGTGTCGATGACCATGCTTGTTTCACACCCTTTGAGATATACGCGAGGGTATCTTTGGACCATTAGTTCTAACATACTTAAAAACAAATGTCACAACACAGCACCGATTCGGCTAGGCGTTTCGCCTAACGGGACCTCTCACTTCGTCCATTATAAATATCACTCGATTTAAATTAAACGCGCTTATAGATGTTTTGGACAATAACATATTGGAAACGTACAAGGCATGCCAATTGCAACGAGACCAAGAACGAAATCTTACGATGCCCCAGTTTTGAAATGCAATAATTTTAAATAATTAATAATATCTTTATTTATATGAAACATACAACGCTGAAACTCGCAAAATCTATAGGAAACATATTTATCCTCCATTTAGAGAAATATAGTTGTCATTGAAGAACTTGTTTGTGAGTTACAAGGTGTCAAAGTCGGAGCTTTTCCCGCGCGCCGTAAATAACCGGTACTTTTTACGTTATAAGTGTAGTAAAAAATATATAAATTGATCAAAAAATTAAAATTTGCCATTACATAACGTAGAAATGAATGAGAAAAATGATGCTGTCATTAGGTTTTCTGTAAGTCTTTTCGTTAACTTTTTCTTTGTACCCAAACTCGAGTGCATATAATTCCTGCGCCGACAGTAGTACATAAAATAGTAGACTGTGGACTAGAGGTGCTAGAGATTTTAAAGATAAGGCGAGATGAAGCTCATGAAGTGCAAGAAAAAAACATGATTAGGAAAAACATGGGAAAACAATGAGAAAGCGAAGTGTGATATAGGAAGATAGAACCACATCATATACGATGAATGAACGACGGAACTCGAAGAAAGTGAAAACGTACAGGACAGAAACGATAGGGATGCCACGGAATCAATATTCAAGGCAGAAAGGGGATGTGAAAGATACTCTGGAGGAATTTTCAAGGAATTGTAAAGAATAGAAGGATTATGCTACTTTCAATTTCCGGATTGAAAACCGATGGCGATACCCTCTCCATACACCAAAGACTTCTGAAACGTCACTTATCTGAAAAGCAGACGCGCCAATTTTTCGCAGCCTACGCAGATACTTTGCTCGTTTTGAATTCACCACCACCGCCTCGCAACTCGTGTAAAGATCCACCTCGGCACACGGGAGAACTCATGTAGGTTTTACTCCATAAAGATCAGGAACCTTTCTCCTCTCCGAAGCAATTATCCCGGGATGTATCACATCCTAGCTCACAATGCCCTGGGGCATACACCAGCTTGACGACCGAAAAGCACGCCAAGGCATTTCATTCTTACGACTGACTTGTGGAAGGGATTTAAGAGAGACTTTCCACGGTTTTCCATCTTCTAGCCTCCTGAGAGAGAGAGAGAGAAATCCCGCCGCTTTTAGGTTTTTTCTTTCGGTCATTAACCGGGATAAATGTGCCGCTTTGGAATACCACTTCAACGAGGGCTTAAAAACCTTCTCCCATCTTGAGCCCCGCGCAAAAGATAAAAGGGAAGCGAAGGGATGAAGGGCCGAGGAAAGAGGACAAAGGCCCAAGTGATACGGGAAGAAAGAAACGGGGAGACCCGAAACGTATGGGAGAACGCAGCAAAGCCTTCCGCATGGACTGAAAAAGGCGCCATCCTCCAGAGTGGTCACGAAAGCAGGTTTGGACAACGTTAAACACACACGTACCGGTAAATACTACTGATAATCCAAGAATGCAGCGTAAAGAGGCTTGATATGTAACTCTACTTGTCATTTAACTATAAATACGTTTCATATGTCATGTAACGAGAAGACATTATTCTTTAGATATCATCAACTTTTGTGTACTACTATTATTTTTTGTTCTTATGGATTTATTCTTGAACAATAAATGATTTTCTTTCTTTCTTCTTTCTTCTAAATGGTTGAACGTATACTATTCCTAAAACAATGGATATGCCTGACGGAAAGCAATAAATTTGAATGGCAGTAAAATTTTTAAAATAACTAGAGCATAAAAATTGCAGTGCTGCAGCGTAACAGAATTAAGCATACCATTTTTTATGACTTTAATCCACAAGACTTCTTACGGTGTCTCTTTCAGAGAAAAATATGTCCGACCATTTGGTTGTGAACTATGAACAGAGAAAATAAACAACTTTAAACATAATTTAAATAGAAGATTCAGAAATTTAGATTTACCAAGAACTTCTGCCGAAGATGTATGAGAGAGGGACAGCTCGGCGAAAAAGGCAAAGCAGTAAAAAAATCATAATTTTTTTGCTTTAAACAGATGTTTCTTCCTACTCCAAAATTACAACATATATGTATTGTGGTTAGGAGCAACTTGTAGTCGGTATATTACCCTAATTAGAAGACAAAATACCACGTATGCATTGGCTTTGGTACATAATACAATATATCCCGCAAGAGAAAACACAAAGCAAAGCAAAGGTTTATCGCAAAGATAAATCGCACCATGAATTAATATGCCTAAGTTTCACAAATTAAGAAGAAACGTAGTTGTTTGCAATGGCAAAATGTACGTTTTGCCTGTGCATTATGCCACAACTTGAAGAGACTTACTACGCCAACAGAGCGATACAGGTTGAGAAAAATTCGAAAAAAGTTAGTGCGACTGAAAATAGACGTATCATTTTCACCATGGCTGGCCAGATTCCATCAACTTTATTTGCGGTACTGTCCTGTTACGTCTTCTCCTTTCAAGACAGCAAATCTTACAGACGTTATATGTTTAGGACTGCAGGTTTGTGGTGGCGCCAGTTTCGGGTAGCAATATCGGAAATGTAGTCTCAACCTCGCATCTCTAAAACCCCATTCCCTATCCCTTGCGGGGCGTCGGGAGGAGGTCGGGAAAGAATTTTTCCTCCACTGCACTGCATCTCCGCAGTTCAGTCACCGGGGGTTCAGACACCTCTGCCCCCCCCTCTTCCCTTCCCGTCCCCGCCCATCTAAGCCTCCCTCGTCTTCTCCCCCACACTCACCTCCCGCAGATCTCCCCCCTCCCTACCCCACTCTTCTCTCCATCCCCCCCTTCGAAACCACTCCCCCCCCCCCCCAATCGACGCTCGGATAAGTGAACATCAATACGAACTTCCAGCTTTTGTCATCGACCGTCCTCGAAAGAGATTTTTTCTCCTCTTCTTTTCAACTTCACAAATGCGTGCGATCCTCCGCTATTTTTTAAAAAAAGCTCGCTACATGCCTCTCCTTTTTTGTTCAACGAGCCATTTGTCTTCGGAGTGAATCCTGGAACGTGTACAATCAGGTGGAATATTAATCACCGGCTCGAGGAAAAAAAAGAGGGCAAACAATAGGAGCGTACTTCGTCAAAACAATAAGCCCATATAAGTAAAGAGTTCTTTTTAGATTGAGGTGTGAATATCAAGCCAATCACACCAACACGACATACAATAAACACGTGGAATAAAACAAGAACAATATTCACTCATATACTTACACTCCCTTACTCTCCTCATTCGACCCATCTTCACGACAAAAACAAGGCCCTAAAACATTCCATTATTTAACAACTAAAAAGTTCGTAAAGACTGCCTTTATTCAGTTCATCTCAAAAAAAGGCCACGTAATAATGAACGTTTCCATTCAACTAAACTATCAAATTACATCAGTGTATCTTCACTACAGAGCAATGGGATAACTTGCAGCTAGAGCTTTAGACGTACCACCAGGAAGAAGATGCATAGCGATAGATATGACTTTATAGGAATATAAACATCATTTAATCCATAGCAATTCAATTTTATAGCTCATGCCTGTCACAAGCCTATAATAAAGTATAATAGAAGGTGAAATGAATGGGGAAAATTACAAAAAAGACGGATAAACGGGGATAGGACAAATTATGAATGATGACAACATTAGAAACTATGCTATTAGGAATGAAGCGGTTGGCAGCTAGAAGAGTGGAGGGGACAACTGCAGTAAACAAATCTGCGGATTGATGACTAATGATGATGATGATTGGGACTGTAATGGGTGCTCCATGGATAATATTAGTAAAATATGAATATACGAGTTTTGAAAATTAAGTAAATACCGGATGAATAGCGTGCAAACTACCGCTTCTCAAACTATATTTAAGTGTTCTGGTCACCCAACGATGCGAAATTTCGACGTCAGTTTAAATTCACATCAACTAACCATCGTAAGGAATAATTACAGAAAAAAATCGTTGAGCGAACTGCTAATAAGATGGGACCAACTTGCAGATCGTAATTCACCAGAAGTTTGCTGATGGCAGTTTGAGGGAAAACAAGGTGCGTGGAAAAAACGAAAAAACAACAATGGAAGGCTCTGAAGAGCATGCACGATGCAGACAAGAGAAGATAAGAGAAGGTAAGTGACGGCCTGAAAACTGCGAGGGAGCAGAAGCGGCAAGCGGAACGGAGAATGAAACGTATGGCTCGGGGTACACCATTTCTCGGATTACAAACTGCTACGGACAATGATTTCTCATCCCCAGGAGATTTTCCAGCGACTAGCCGAGCGAAATTTGGGCCATGCGCGCTCAATCCTACATTTCACAACACGGGCATCTCAAATGCATTATTCCCTAATAATTTCTGGAAACGTGAGAGTCAACATGACTAGACCGAAAAAAATTACCGACTCGGCCAATACTTGGAAGATAATTTATCCCAGTACGCTTGCGTTTTTATTCTAAATCGCGAATTTATCGGCAAATCCAACACACTTATAACACGCAGCACTTCGAACGGATGGAGTTCACTTCGTGCGGGCACAGACGATTCCCATAAATACTGAAAATATTTCCAAAATTATTTCCAGGATAATGCCTTTCTTGCGGATCGAATAAGTCGTGACTAAAGCGTAATCCGCATCGGAGGAATTTCCAGGGGTTATAATTCTTATTAATCGCCAAGGACGTCAGAGTAGAGGACAAAAATTTGAATTCGTGACACCCGGCGATCGAAAAGCCCCGACGGAACAGGTAAAAATTACGAAGGGAAATGACCTTTGAGATTATAAATGAATTTCACTCGCAGTCTATAACTTACGTCGACAACGTATATCAACTTTAGGGGGAAAGCCCGTGAAAAAAAATTGAGAAAGCTTTCACTGTCGGATTATCAGCTTTTTTCATTTTGTGGAGAAAGATCATGTTTTTCGATAGGCTCGAGAATTTCTTTTGCTGCTTAGAAAAAAGTAATAACATTCGCTTACTCCGCGAAACACTGATAGATAATCTGCGGCTAACATTCATTTAAGTCATAAGAGGAACCAAAAGTACCGATAAGACAGTCTGGGTCCCTTCTTCCACTAAGAGCCTCACAAATGACAAGTTTGTAATTTTTGTGCTTTCACAATTGCTGACGGTCTCACAAGAGTAAATGAGTATCCATTACCAACGGACGAGGTTGGACGGTAAAAATTTGCCAGAAACGTCTTAAGGCATAAACAGGGCCAGAAAACGTTGATGAAAACCTTGATTCAACAGATAATTACTTCAGACGCACTCGACTATTCTTTACGTCACTTTTAACTACATTTCTGTTCTCATTCAAAAGCCTGATTTGAAAACGCAAGATCACATACCATCTTCTTCATATATTTGGTAGAAACTTTTCATTAGTTCTCTCCAAAATGAAAATAAATCTTTAGTTTCATTGCCGATGACTCAGGACAAATGGGAAAAATGCGTGAAGAAAAAAATCAGAGACTATGATATAAAAGAGCAAACTCGATCGCAGAACATTTATATTTGAAAAAATAATGTCATAGCAAAATATCCAAGATAACCTCAGCCGGATTAACTTGAGGTCAACCAACTGAAGTGGTGGCGAATTGAAAAATCGACCAATGTATGGAAACATTTCTACTTTGATAGTCACTTTCATTGACTGACATCATTCATTAACCACATTCCCACGTCCGTTAAGAACTTACAGACTCTTTATACAGGAGGGAGAATTAAGGCGAGGGAAATTGGTGGACATGTGAATCCAATATTCTAACGAAACTCAAGGTAGATTAAGAGATATCGCTCTGCCAGTCACTAAATAAAGCAGCATTACATGTAACGTCCAAGTGCGGAAATTCCCAAATAAAAAAATACATACCACCTGCATTCGATCCCAGGACTCCCAAGTTATTAGTCTCAGTCAACTACACCACCTTCCTTTTATTTCATAGTGATATACCGAAACCGGAGGATAGAACGATAATTAAGCATTCAGCTAATGATGAGGTACCCAACTATTTTTCCATGACGATTTTTGTGCCTAGATCTTAACAGCCGAACGCATGTGACGGCGCACCGCATCATTTGGGTATTTTCCGCGATATACTAACTCGGCGCACTTCCTCTCACACAGCTGCGAAATCACGCCTCGCAATAAATTTTCTGATAAAAGGTACACCGTAATCCTGCTTATGATCCCTTCGGCGGTTCACATGGGATACGGACATGATATGAGGACGCAGATATATGGATTCGTAGCTCACGGCATCGCCCAATATGTATACATACATATACAGATATTTTTTTTACCCCTCGTATCTCTTCCTCGAATCGACGATCAGCGGCATCTTTCATCAATTGGGCACGCCAGAAAGAGAGAGAGGGACTGCAAATAATAAAAGCAACGACCGCCCGCGGCAGACAAATGAAATCCATCGACCGAACGTCGGAGCGAGAGATGGTTGACCCCAATTAAAAAAAGAAACACGCTAGTGGCGTAAAATCTGCCTCGACGCGAAATGTGGGCACCCCATTACTCAGCCCGCGAGATTCAGGTAGCGAGAGCTTTTTTCGAGCAGCTATTTCGTGGTGCGAATATCATTATAGTGACGTATGAGGTTAATAAGCAGAGTGGTATGAGTAACCGATACAGAGCCTGTGAGAAGGACAAGTCATATAAATTTTAAGACCCGAATGCAAGTACTGTTGATATTTAATTATACAATTTTTGAGGATCATAAAGTAAACGTCGTCAGATTAACGGCCGTACTACTACCGATTCCTTTCCACTAATTATTGGTGGTAACTTATCAAGAATAAAAAGAGAATTAATAATTCCACCAAGTCAAAATCCCTGACTCAACGCGAAAGAAGTCCCACATGAAACAACGAGAAAAGACAAACGTATCAAATCCATATGAAAGTTATTTATCCCGGAATGCCAAATTCTACTTCTTTTATATTTCAAGATAAATGGATACTTAATCTCTGATGGCGCGTAACAGGCACTCAGCCGGAGACGAAACCTGCTATACACGCAAAATCGCTGATCATCGAAAGGTCTCTATTGAAAAATGCCATCAAATGATTCAATAAATTGATTACTTTTTTAAAAGAACCCGAGCTGTTGCGCATGTAACTCGTAGCGTCAATTAGATGGAAATTACCTCATCAATTTGAGCAGCTAACGGTGCCTGCAGCGTTGTCATAACCTTCGTGCGAGTAGTTTAACCAACAGAGTGAAAAAAAACACCACTTGTAAATGAGAAAAAATAACCTCCTGAAGTACCGCTCTGTGATACTTGACTAGGGAGAACTCTCCGGGCTGGCGTTTTATTGAGAAATTTATAACGGAGCGAATGGACCAGAAATGCTTTCCCAGTTGCCACAGCGACCGCAAATGCAAAAGCTCTCATTGGAACGCCTGCAGGTGAAGTCTACTCGTAGGGAAACACTCGCGGAAAGCATGGGAGAAAAACAAAAAAAATTCGAAAAGCCCTTTGCACCTTAAAGTGAATAATCCTGATTAAATTGAACCTTCCCCACCAAACCGGAGAGCGTATTAAAAACTAATAGACCCGGTTTTTCATCTCCAATCCTCTCGCAAACACAGACAGCCCTTATCTCGTACCGATGCGAGGGGATAAGGGACACCGGTAGGGACACCCCTGACCCTAATTTCCTCCTCTCATTCTCGCTCTCGAAACCCTTTAAAAAAATCTACGAACCCTACTCCCACGTCCAACTCCCGATCCCACCCGCTACAGAGGTTTTTTTCCACTGCAATAATCATTGTCTCCCGATTAGTAGTTTAAAGAGTTCGAATAATTAAAAAAGAGGGACAATGCCAAAAAATAAATACGCATCGCTTATCTTTTTCCATTCGAGAGAGAGCGTACCATGTCCATGATTATATTTTAAAAAGTTAACTATTTTTCAGGCGCCAATACTGGGTTAATCCTCGCGACAAAGGCATGCATTAGTAAGCATGACAACGCCACTTGGGCTACAGAGCAGAACGGAGGAGAGAACTCCTGGATTGCTTCAACAACCACAGAAATTTGCCTTGAATAAAAGTGAATTGATTGGCTATACACCTTAACGGCAATATGGAGATCAAAATTCGAATCTCGGTCAAATCAAATACTTTTATTTCATGATGAATGTTATCAATTTGCTGTCATAACCTTTGCACCCGTGCGATAGACTTCTTACCACATATTTTTTTTTTATTTCAAAATGATTGACAAAGAATTCCACCAGCAAATCGCTAACTTTTTAACAATTCTCTCCCTGACTCTGCAATTTCTGGGAAATTTTTCACTTCCCAGAACATTAAGGTAATTTGAGCGAAATATCATTTCGCCTAAACATCAATGAATTTGGTCTCAATTTAAAGAAAAATATCTTACTCTTACAAGGGACACCAAGTTGTTAGCCCCACACCAAACTACTTTCTAAGATAATTGATGCAAAAAACCAGCCTATTTACATGGAAAATGGTACATGTATGCACTCCAGAGAGACCTAATTTAAAAAATGAGAATTTTACAACACCTAAATCTCGTCAAAACATTAAGAGTGTAGTTTGTAGGTTTTCTCGACTATTTTTTTAAAATAAATCATATTGTGACCGCAGTAAATTTTTTCAGAATCGCAAAAACTCTTCCTTAGTGGAGGAGTTTAAAACGTACTGCGTGAAAAAAATGAGTCAAAATAAAGATTTGAGTAGATGTTTTTTAATTAATTTCTTAGAATTATAGGCGTATAAAAGCACAATAAATAATGCAATATTTAATTAATGCTTCCTAAAGCTGCTGAATTTAAAACGTATAATTCGAACATGGTCTCTTTTATGACTGGGGAACTATCTCGCTAAAACTACCTTAATTTCTCGTCATCTGACCTCTCTTAAGTCTCTCAAACCCTCCCCCTCTCTCTTCCTTGTTGACTTTAATTCTCATTCTCGTCCTTCCTCTTCCGCGCTTCCCCAGAGATCAACGCACCATCACGCCTACAACATGCCCACACCTCTCCACACGCCCTCTATTCATTTCTTATCGCCTTTGCCATACCTCCACCACCAGATTCCTCCCCTCTTCAACCATTAGCAAAACACTTCCTCGTTTTGGCTTCCTCGCTTACGGTAAACCCTCTCTATTCTCCTCAAAGCTCATGTCCCAAATGTCTCCGGTCTACCTACAAACGTCCTCCCACTGTCATGGCCCTAGTTTCCGACCCATACATCGCCATGCTACACGTTAGAGATTCTGCCAATACTTTTCTTAACGTCTACTCTCAAAACCTCCCTCCCCATCCTTTCCATTCTCATCGAAAATGATGCCTCAGTTAAAGCCATACTGCATCAGACGTCCTCCGTATCACTAAAGCCACTTGACTCCAATATACTTTGCCTAGGAACGCGAAGTGCTCCACCTGCACACTTTTATGCCCAACCAATCTAATATTCCGTCATCCAACTTCTTACTCCTACAAAATCGCGAAGATTATGAGAGCAAAAAAAATCTTATGGGCGAGCCCTTGCTGGAAATATCCGGGTTAACTGGAATGAAAAGGTGGCAACCCTTGCAATCCTCCACCTCCTCCCCTCGCACAAAACCGACCCTTCCCCCTCCTACCCCCTTCTCACCGCAATAAAACTTCTCCTCCCCTCCCTTCGTCCCTCTCTCCCTCTCCCCCAACCCCTTCACCCACCCACTCACCCCCTTCCATCCCCTCCCTCCGCCCTCGAAAACCACCACCCACCCCCTCGCGAGTCCGCATGCTCCACCGAGTCCGGGGAATCGATACTCCACTCCTCTCCCTCTCTCTCTCGCTCTCCCTCTCTCGCGACCTCTCCCACACCCTCTTTACACCTCTCACTTTGTCTCTCTTCTCCCTCTTCCGTCTCCTCCCTCCATCCCTCCCTCTCTTATCTACTTTATCACTCTCCTCGCCCTCCTCTCTTCTCTCTTCGTTCTTCCCTTCCGTCACAATCTCCTCCTTTCGCCCCCCACTCGCCCTTTTTATCTGCCTCCACACCACCACCATATTCTTCATCCCCTCTTTTTCATTTACCCTTCTCCTTTTACATCTAAATTCTCTATACCCCCTCTCTCTAAATCTTCCCCATGCATTAAAGAAGACAATAGGTCTATGCAGTACAACAGCACAGGGGAATACCTGAAGCCATCAAAATGCACAATTGGCCATAATGAATGGACCAGTTTTAAAGGTAAGTAGGCGGCTCTAACAGATTTTGTCTATGAATATATTCACGCAAAAATTTGTAAACGTGTTCCTATAAGTGATATCTATATCAAAATTCATTTGACCGATTTGGTTCTTTTGGCAATTCCACGCTATTATCCATTACTCCATATCGGGTAAGTAACACCGCATATTCAGATGTACATATTTCAATGAAATGAGGCCCTAATTTTCGCATATTCAGATGAATATATGTACTTTAACGAAATGAGGTCCAAGGATATTTTTTCCATATGAAGGATTTTATTAATGTGCACTAAATGACCTAAGAATACCGCTCCAGCCACCTCTATTAGCCGACAACAAGGGTGCTTCACTATAGTACTACTGTTGCATAACCGTTATGATTCATCGAGATAAATAAGGTGTGGAAAAGATATTGCACAAAACACCATTATTCACATAAAAGGCAAACTTTGCGATGCTGCCATGATAGGAGGATCAATTTTTGCTTTAAAAAATTTGCTTCACTTTCGTGCTTCTATAGTTTAACTACTCACTTCTTTCATCTTTGTTCTTCCTCGGTAGCAGTTTTATAACATCTGGTTGAATATTCTCTCGGTAACGAAGTTAATACCTTGTCCCATAGATGGCACTCAACTTTAACTAGCCAAAAGTCTTACTGTCTAATTTGTTAAGCCCCTACTCTTAGTTAACATCAAATTAAGGTACAAGATATTCTATCTTGCGGCAAGCGTAAATCAAGTCAGTATAATTAAACCTGGTCTTAGTGTAATTTAAGAGTCATTTATCAAACTTTATCTTTTCTCTCCTCACCGACGATTTTTCGTGTTTTTCTTCTCTCCGCCACTATCTTCGTCTTCCTCCATTTCCGCTCCCTCACAAAGAAGCGTAAACGGAAGAGAAGAGGTAGTCGGATACAGGGAGGAGGATAACGGGGCTGAAGTTTTGAAAGCCCAAGTGGTGGTGGGGACATTTGAGGGGGAGCGAAGCAGACAGAGACGGGAAGAACGCACGTACGAAACGACGAAGTACTCGTCTGTCTGTCAGTGGAGAAGAAGAAGCGGCTAGGGGTTTGCCGGAGGGAGTTTGGTTGGGGTCACGCCAGAGGACCGAGCTGCGCAGATTGCGATTGCAAGGGGCAGCGGAGGGCAGGATGACGCTTTTTTCACTTATTTTTTACTTTCCAAGATTAACTCTAAACAGCGTCGCTTGCACTCATTTCACCGTAGCGATCTCGTTTGCGAGAAGAGTGCAGGGGGAGACAAGAGGCACTAAAAAAAATTTCACGCTCGACGAAAACTGAACGCTTTTCTCGTGTTTTTCCATCATCACCCCGTTAGACGGAAATTTATCCGTCCCTTTTCCTAATTAATGCTTCGAGAGAGAGGGAGGGATGGAGGAAGAGAGACGGTCGGTGCAACGGGGAAGGGTATGGTGATGATGCTGATGACTATGAAACGGGGTAAGGGCCATGGGCAGGTTGAGTCAAGGGTGGGTCGACGGGCAAGCCTAAATAGGGTATGAGTGGACGGATTCAGCCAACACGCGAGTCATCACGCCGCGGAAAATGTGTGGGAGGGCTAGCCTTTTTTTTGATGAATGAATCGAGTGACATTAATCTTGTTTAAAAAGTTAAGTGTGAATGCCTAAAAAAATACCCCACGTCCGTGACGGCGAGTGGTCCTTCATCGCCGTATCAACGCCTTTCCTAGGAAATTTATAGAATAAATCCAGGGTGCAGCAGTTCCGGTAACTAGGACGGAATAAACGAGGTGGATTCCCTAGGCGCAAGTAAATGGCATTCGTTTATGCACGCCACTAATTGGAAGCAGTGCTATGTCGCACGACGATTCATTTTAAACATACATCGCCAGTTGGCCTAATAAATTCCACGCGCATGGAAGTTGCACGGTGAGAATAAAACCCCGTAAGTTTGACTCGCAGGGCTTGTGAAGATCATAACACGAGATATTTTTCAGGTGATTGTATTCCGTGCTAATATTAAACAGGCGAGTAATCGAAAGACAACAGATTAAAGGAATCGTAAGATTCAATGTGGAACTATGAGAAAGTTCAATGTATTTGTAAAGTGGCTCACCAATACTTATAAAACTGTAACACTGCACAGACGTATATTATCTCCGCTCTCCTCCGTTTGGTACCGTCTCCCAGGCCATCACTTTGTCACCGTATTTGTTATATTCCTCACATATACCTTCACTAAACGTAAATAACCATTCTACGGGCTAACTACTGATATGTGACACATGTACCTAGAAATAAAGTTGATGCCAGAGCAATATTTTAATAGAGGACAGAAAAGAATAAACGGAGACAGACCCCATCCGCTGAATCAGGTCAGTATGAGTATTCCTGATTCTTTAGAAGCCCAACTTTACCGGTAGATCACCTCTTCTAAAAAAGAAATTCTAAGCGAAGGAGTTTTTCAGAACGAAAGTTTTCCGCATAATTTAACCACTGAGATGAACGTGCAACACAGAGTGATTCCCGCGGCTAGTTAAGGCGACACGGCAGAGAGAAAGAGGAGAGAAAAGGAACCGTGGAGATTTGAAAGAAACATTAAAAGAATGAAGCAAACAAAAGGCTCCTCCGCGAGTCGTTCGGGAAAGAACATCGGCGGACTATTACGCAATCGAGATGACCCGTCAGCAGTAAAACGCGAGAAAAAACTTACTCAGATTGAAAGTTAGGAAAAATATCGATAATTCGAATTATGACTGAAATGAAAGGTCGCAAAGCGTTACTCAACCTTTAAGAGGTCGAATTGAGAAATCATACATAGGATATTCATTTTTTTTAAACTCATACATCAATTTAATTAAACACGATGACTAGATCTGCCTCTAGAAGTACCACCGTGGCATTTAGAATGCATAGTCAACAAAAAAATTAACAGCAAAGAAATAAAATAAATGGAGAAAAATTGCCGAGAATAATTTTCTCTTTCACTTTACCAAGTCAAAACATTCAACAGTGCATTTACATGCATATCTTCTCGTTTCCTTCCTCTATGCTATTCGAAAAGAAGTTTTGCGCCAGCTCGGTAATTTGGACAGCAAGGGTGACACAATGACATTATTCAAAATCAGCGAATACATTCTTTGTATTTTCAGTAGCTTGAAAAAATACGCACCGAACATAAAAGTTTTAAAAATTAATATGGCGCTCTGAGACGACATAAATAAATAGTTATATTTCCTAGGAAACCCATTCTAGCCCTTGTCGCAATCCAAGATCTAAAAATGAAAAAAAAATATCGGAGAGTGAGTAGTACTTTGCCTACGCAGATGGAAGAGGGGATTTTCCGTTCCCAATTTGAACTCATGAAACCTCACATACATGTGCACGCGCAGACACTCGCGGCTACGAAAAGAGGGTGAAAAATCCGCACCAAGGAAAAGAAAAAAGGATCTCCATTATCCCCATATATCGCTTTGGGGATCGCTTTCAGGTTCCTCGAATTATCGCGAACGAAATCGACCCTCAACTTATTCATGAGCATCACCGAACGAATTACATGGCAGCGATCCAAACGACTCCGGATGGGATGAATGAATTGAAAATAATAAATTAAGAAAGGGTCACTAACAGACACACGAATGCCAGGCGGGGTTGATAATAATAAAATAAAAAAGACATATCAATACCTGAGGTCCGCACCTTAAAATAAAATAAATAAAATCCATCTGAGCCGATCCTATTCCCCGCGAATTTTTCACCAACCTTCCGCATTTGAAATGCAAATCCAGTCTCCGAGTCTTGAAATAACACAGTTTTTTCCACAGAGTCACCTTTTCCACCTCATCCGCGTATCTTCCCCCCCCTCCCCCTTTATTGTCGGAATTTACATGGAAGTCGCCCTCTTGCTAGGACTCTTTTTAACGGGCTGTGGTGCCACGAAGTCAAAACGAACCGAAGGAATTTGCATATTCATTTACTTCACTTTCACGCTGCATTTCATTTAAAACAAAGCGCCTCTGCCGTTTATAAGAGGTCCCAGTTTTTTATCAGGAGGTCCCTGACTAACATCATCAGTGAGCAAGACCAAAAGAAGACCCGCACGATGATAACCACAATCTAACTCGTTTTTTTATTTCGTTAGCTCCAGAGCTTTGAAACCACTATGTTCCTTTCTTTAAAAAAGAAACATTTTTTTTTTGGTAATATTTGAAGTTATATATCTCTTCCCTGGAAACCAATATTATCACCCGTTGCCGACTTGGTAAGTGAATGCAAGTTGAGCCACGAAACCAGTTTTATACGCCACTGATAGAGGCTTGAATTTAAGGTAGTCCGAGTGAGATAGTTTCCTAGTCATAATAGAAACCATATTCGAATTATACGTTTTAATTTCACCAGCTGTAGGACACATCAATTAAATATTGCATTATTAATGATGCAATAATATAGTTTTATACGGCATAAACTGTAAGTAATTAAATGAAAATATCTAAATAAGTCTTTAACTTGACTCATTTTTTTCGCGCGGTGCGTTTGAAACACCTTCAACGGAAGGTTTTTTTAAAATACCCAAGAACCTACTGCGGTGACAATATGATTAATTTTCAAATGTAGTTGAGAAAACACACACTACACGCTGTTACTTTTTTACGACATCTGAGTGTTAGAAATACCTCATTTTGTAAATACTGTCTCTCTGGAGTGCATATACGTACCATTTCCTATGTAAAAGGGCTGGTATCTTTTGGCAAATATCTCCAAAAGTAATGAGGTAAGGGGTTGATTTTTCAGTGTCATTAGAAGGGTGAGATATTTTTCTTTAAATTGAGACCAAATGCATTGACTTCTAAGTATAATGATATTTCACGCAAACTACCTAAAATATTGGAGTCACACGAGAATAGCTCATCCAGTATTGATTATCACAGGCAGAATGAAAAGGTAGCTGAACAAGTAGAAGACTTCCTATCCATTTAATAATTCTCATTCCCACAAGAGTGAATAAAATGCAGCCTACTGAAAACGGATATGGTGAATCATTCCCAGCAAGAAAGATCAGCAACAATATTTTTTAATTAAAATATATTCGATCTAGATTTTAAACTTCACAGAAACAAGTCCACATTCGAAAACAGCTGAATAGGGAATATACATTTTCAATGGTGACTACAACAATTTTATACTTCCTCCCCAGCAAGGTTCTTCCTATTTCCCTACACTTGAAAGAGGAACAGAAAGGGGGTCTATCAGCATTATGCATCGAAGCTTAAAAAATAATGAGAAAATCCAAGCGTTTCGTGATTAGGATAAAATAGAAACGTACCTTCGACAGCATACCATCGAAGGGAAGAAAATTCTGAGAACATACCTGAAAATAAAATGAGAAAAAACATCAGAACATCGAACGCTCAAAAATTATGTTTATTTCAACACCAATAGATAGATAATGAAATCATTATTAATTGAAGGATACACTTCCATCAATATTTAATGAAGAACATACTGTTAGAAAATCACCTGCCGAAAAATTCAGTAATTGGAATATACAATCATAAAATGAGTTCAAAATCGTACAGAACCTATCACAAATAAGCATATCGCCAATAACAAAGGGATCGGGTTGGTTTGGTGTCTAGAGTACTGGCTAACCATACGGACGGCCAGGGTTCAAATCCCCGCGAAGGAGGATGTTTAATGACGACGCCGGGTTTCTATCCACCCTTCCTCCCTTACCTGTCCCCCATGGCGCAAATGTCCTTAATTATCGGCCGCCTCCCCAAATATCCAATCCACCGAAAACAATGACAGCAAGAGCTGCGTTTCACTTTCCAATAAAAAATAAGTCCAACTATATGTTACACACGCTTTACCAGGGCGATCCTTTCAATATTGGACATTCCAAATATCGAAAGACCCCCTCGAAAAACCATTTCATTTAACAAGTGAAAGAATTTCTCATTGCCGGTAATCATCCAAGGCCGATTATAACCGATTAAATACATTCCCTACGTGGTAGCATTACAGCGCAAATCCACAAGGATCCCCGCGTACGGGAGGTAATGCCGTCTACCGCAGGGCCCAGACACACGATGGCCAACGCTGAGGAGGAGGACAGAAGAGGGACGCTTGTACTTCTCTCCCTCTCACCTTCTTTTATGCCCGTTTGCGAACATGTAGGAGGGACGGACTTCGAATAGTCGTTGGTTGAGTAGGGTCAGGCATGCGAGCGAGAGGAGGGAAGAGATGGAGAACAGAAAAACCCACCAAGGGTCAGCGTTGTTTAAGGGTCGTCGAAAACACGCGAGTCATGTATTTGAACGCAGATGGGTGGTCCACGGACGTACCTGAAGGGGCAATTACGCGTAGAACCCACTAAGTTGTATATTTGTCCAAAAAAATCACTCAAAAACCTGGATAAAAACATTTGGACAAAACTGAAATGTTTTAACTATTATTAGAGACTATCAAATAGTAAAGATAGGCTTATATGGGACGATGGATATCTATTATATATTTCAAAGCGGCAAGGCCTAGTCTCCTTAAATTAATTCACTCTTCAGATCAACATACGTCCGATCTTCATCTTATCCATCCGAGTAATATGTCCCGCATGAATTCATGATTTATTTTCAGTATGAATAAATATCTCGCTGTACCCATTAATTAATTGCAATAATAATACTAATCAGTAGTAAGATATTAACCAGTGTACTGCATGTTACGATGTATGTCAACATCCACTCCCTTGGTTTCAAGTTAGGCCTTCCGGTATTCTGACAGCTTTCTGGTCCTCGCCAAGGGACTGAGGGAGCGTGCGAAGTTCAAAGTTGACCTGGGGCCTGGGTTGGAATCACCCCTTTTCACGCACCTTGGATGTGACTTACACGGTACTTCGTAGACGCAGATGTAGATGAAACATATTTCTTTCTTCCACTTCCCCGCTTACCCAAATTCACCCACTATGTCACGGCCTTCAGAATATCCTTGCCCCTTATTATCAGTTTTAACCAATTATTCAACCTCCTCTTCCTTACCTCCAACTCTTTCCTCCCTTCATCCACCATGCCGAGTACGTATTCATTTCCGTCTCTCCCACTTTATTCGTACATCAAGAATTAAATGATAAAATTAGCTTCAGGATTCATATCTCCACTCCAATTCAGAGCGTTCCAACAGAAAGGTCTACGTATATTTTTAACTCTCAAAAAAAATAACTTAAAACATCCAACGACGAAAAACATTCAGCAAGCTCTCAGTGAATACATAATACGCTTTAGTTACAGGAATATACTAGTCCTATACGACTAAAGGAATAGAATCCGGAAAAAATTAAATACAAGAAAACACTTAGGCCTCGTAAGTGTCGCATTTCACCTCGTACGTGCCCAAACCGCCGCGCCGCAGGGAGAAGTCAAAACATTGAATAAAGACATGGCGAATATTTGGGGCCTCTCGTACATCCCACCCCAGCGAATGTTTTTCAAGCAAACAAAGGCATCGAAATACCGTTTCCTAACAAATAAAAGCCAACAGAGGCTCTCAAATTCATACATTGAAAAGCTATTCACAATATATAGCGGCAATCGTTTCAACACTAATGTCCCATGCCTCGAAATTCAAATCGAATGTTATTTCCATCAGAACTGAAATTCTTTGGAAAAGAGGAAAGTCACCCAAAAGGGAAAAGAGGCAACACGCAAAAAAAATTCACAGAGATGCAAAACATTTCCACAGTTATTACGAAGGTCTAAGCTGTCGGATTAAGACTGCTTCGGCGAGCCATATTGCGCACTAACTTAAGGATGATAAAGAGAAGGTAAATAAAAAATTATTATACCTGTAATCTGCGCCCGAAATAATGAGACAGATTTCTCCGAGAGCTTTTTTGTCTCTGAATAATTTTCTAGGATAAAATTACAATATAAGTTTTACACATCACATAATGAAATCACATATACAGTCATATAATAACCCCTTTTTGGGCGTTTGAGTAGCACAATCGACGACCAGAAGAGTTTTTATCCTGACCTTTTAATTGCGACGGAGGCATCTACATCTACATCTACATCTACGTCATACCCTGCAAGCCACCCAAAGGGTGTGTGGCAGGGGGTGCTTTCGCACCAGGCATGCATGAATGATATAGTAGAACACCGAAATTACATTAAAAACCCGCGTACCACACATGTAAAGGGCCAATTACAAATCTAATACCCAAGGAACATTCTATCTCCAATCGTTCTAACATGCAAGGGATACAAAGACTACTACTACAGATTAAAAATATCATGCATAAATAAGAACATCATTATTTACATCATGCATAAATAAGAAAGAGGAGAATATAATGAGAAAGATTTACTGCCTGCCTATTGTCAATACTCGAACTATTCATGACGACGATCACAGCTGTTATGGTCCCGAATGGTACGCGGAAAAAATGACATTTTATACCTATCGGTTCTACAATCTAGCTCTCTAATTTTATTGGCGCGATCTAATCTGCCGTAGTACGAAGGGGTTAATAGTATGTTTTTTACGTCGTCAGTAAAATGATTTTCCTGAAATTTATTTAGGAGGTTAAGCCTATAATTTAATCTACGCTGTGATAGCGATTCCCATCCTAATTCTTCTAACAGTCCAGACACACTAGCCAACTTATCGTAGCATCGTTTCACAAACCTAGCTCCTCTTCGCTGGACGCGATCTAACTCTGATATCAACCCCGTTTCGTATGGATCCCATACACTAACGGCATATTCCAGATGAGGCCTAACGATTGAAAAATAACAACGTTCTTTCACTTTCTCATCACATTTTCCGAGTACTCTCTTGATAAAGCCTAGCTTCCTATATGCTTGACCGCATATTTCCCTAATATGTTTTCCCCAAGATAGGTCGTGACTAATTGTGACTCCTAAGTACTTAACAGACTCGGCGTGAATAATTTCTGTATTTTTAATTCTGTAAGCCCTAACTGGCCAATTTTTCTTTTTCCAAAAGCCGACTGCTACGCACTTTTTTATGTTTAGTTCCATCTGCCACTTTTCGCACCAAGCATGAATAGCAAGTAGGTCGATTGTTAACGAGTCGCTATCTTCGGAATTGTTAATATCCCTATACACAACCGCGTCGTCTGCGAAGAGTCTAAGCTTACTTTTAACGACGTTACTAATATCATTAATGTACAAGAGAAATAAAAGTGGACCAATTACACTTCCCTGAGGAACACCCGATGTAACGCTAACTGTGTTTGACATGATACCGTCTATGACAACCCTTTGTTCCCGCCCATGTAAGAATTGATTAATCCAACTAATAATGTTTTTATCTATTCCATATGCTTCTAGTTTTGAGAGCAACTTAACGTGAGGTACCTTATCAAAAGCTTTCCTAAAATCGAGGAATATCGCGTCAACTTGGACATTATTTTCACCCGAGAGCAAGATGTCATGAACGAAGAGGGCCAATTGGGTTTCGCAAGATCTACCCTTTCGAAATCCGTGTTGGTTATTTATTAACAATTCCTCCCTATCTAAATGACTCATAATGGAGCTTACGATTATGTGTTCAAATACCTTACAGGAAATGGATGTGAGAGAAATAGGCCTATAGTTACTAGGGTCTTCCCTGTCGCCGCTTTTGAATATAGGTGTGACATTTGCTACTCTCCAGTCCTTAGGCACTACATGATCTACTAAAGATTTGGTAAATATTAATTCTAAGTAAGGCGCTATGTCTGATGCCATTGTTTTATATACGCGAGCAGGTATTTGATCTGGACCGGGGGATTTGTTGGGGTTAATATTTTTTAGCTGCTGTTCTATGCCGCGACAATTTATAATAATTTCAGGCATACATGTTTGGGAACGAACTGGCTGCGGATCGAAAAGATGTGGTGTATAAGTACTGAAAATGCTTTTGAAGAATGAGTTTAACGAATTGGCTTTTTGTAGACGGCATAGAGGCATATCGTCACGCAGAAAAATAACCGAGTGACTTCCGTATTCTGTCGTTTTACCTTATTCTGGATTACCTTCTGCTGCCGTCAGTCGGCGAAGAAATAAAAAAAAACTACACAACACGCCCTTTCGGGAGAGGAATGTACAATTCACTCTCCTGGAGGTGAATACAAAGCCGACCGAGTTCCGAGAAAATATCAGGGCGTTCCCGGGAGAAAAGTAATCCCGTTCGTGCCCGCGAAATATTCCACGGAACGGTGAACTGGAGCGATGGCTTTACCGTGAGAAGGAATATGGGAGAGTGGTTAAGTGATGTATGCAATTGTCCGACCTCCTCCTGCGCTGCTATGAAGCCACGCGCGAGGGAAATAATGAACGCTTCTTCCGAAGACGATAAAATTACACGCGCAGATCTATCCTCAGCGATTTAGAATCGTCTAAATCCACACGGTAACCTAGCTAGTCGTTCCCGAGGACGTATTTCACGGCCAGCGACGGCGTCGGCCGTAAAACATCGTTTTGCAAATGTTTACGAACACGATCCAGAGTCTCCTCTGCTTTGGGATCAGAAACAGCGCCGCTGAGTTGTAAACTGAAACGTGAATTGTGAAGCCTCAATTTAAATCATAGAATACCTCTATAACACCTCGGTGGTTCTTCAAGCGGAAGTTTTAAACAAATTCCTCAAGTGTGAACATAAATCTTTATTTTCCGCATTTTTTCGGTGACAAAGATGTCCTCGCTAGTTGAGAGTTCAAAAATCGAATCCATGGCATATTCGAAAAAGATCGAAGTGTGAGAGAATGCGACGAAGATGAATTAAATGTGATCTAAAGCTTTTTTAATTTCTTATTCTAACATATTCGATCACTTTCATAGGAGTCCAAAATCAGATATTTCCGAACTATTTCATATATATATAACCAATACCAAGCAATCTGTCCACATCGTTTGTGAGCTAAAGAATTTCCCCGTATGCATAGTATAAACGCTACCGACCAAGCACATCTCCCAGTATTTTTGGCAGGATGACCAACACTGTTCTGGGTTTGAGTCCGGTTAAATCAAAAGTTCATAATGAAAAGCTGACCCGATATATAGTTCATGAGTACATTCCACCGACGGAATATAAACTTCAATCTTCTATTTGAATATCACCAAAATGTACGCCAATAAATTCGTGGGTTAATTTCAAGGAGCGATCATAGCTTAGCCGACTTAAAAGACATGCCTAATAATTGTTCAGTGACGATTTATAATGCATCTGGTCATTGCCACCCTTTAAGCATGACGCCATGGAATCCAAATCCAAAGGTTCGAATACATTCTCGGCAACGGACGCTGAGCTTGACTTAGGATAAACCTTAAAGTTGGATGTCCCAATATTAGCATTGCTAGGTATAACTGTAAATAGTGAGCTCGAAAGAAGTGAAGGCACAAGCGAGTTAATTTATGCGCAAGGAAAAAAACACCCTCGTTTAGAAAAAAAAGCTGCTAGATAAACTCCCGCAGGCATCCATGAATCCTTATAAAATTCACGGAATACCAGTTATTAAAAAAAGAGATGTTTTTAACACTAAAACGACATTTCCATTACAGTGAACGCGTTCAATCCCGACACATTACTTCTCATAAACGTTCCGCAACTCCTATTGTAATCCCTTGGGTCGTCGCTGACCGTCCGGGAGGCCTCACTTGGACCGCATCCAACGGCGAGGGAACAGGGTCGATTTATGAGTCGACACAGCACAATGGATTACACTCTAGTCGGTTGGGAAGTAACAAAGAGCAGCAAAGGATATCAACTACCACAGAGTCTAGGATTTGTGGACTATGAAAAAAACTCCTCGGACGCAGACCGCAGGGATTTTATGGCTTCGAAACACACGGAATGGGGAAGGCTACACGATAAAGCTAATTTTTATTTTTGCGAAAATTTTTCATGACTTCCGACGCCATAGCGCGGTACTCTCGGACAAAATGAGAAGGATGAAGGAAACTGAGGAGGCCAATTAGATGGAATGAGCCCTTGAAGAGGAGGCTAAATAGAGCGATTAATCCCTAAACCCCCATTCTGTTTGCCTCTCACGAGTCTTCTCTACCATACATTCTGAGCCTTATAAAAGATCGGAGCGGAACAATTGCGGAAATTGCATTCCACGCCTAACTTGAAAATATGCAATCAGAAATCGGATTGCCACATTCATAAATGTGAAAACAACCTGAGCAAATAAGAGGCTCCCTTTTCAGAAATATCGACAGCCTGCCTGCCATGAATGAACAGGTATATATAAAACACTACAGCTATGTTGTGACTGGCGAGAAGTCACGATAGTGTGGGGACGACGGCCTTAGAAAACCAGATATTCGTGAATAAAGCACGGAAAGTGTTGCATGTACACCACATAAACGTGAACATGCATGTTATGTTTGCATTATGTGCTTCTTAGCCGTGATTGTGAAAAAGAATTGTGAGCGGCAGAATAAAGCAAGTACAATATAAACGCATCTACCTCCATTACTTACACGGAGTGGTCGAAAATTCCAATCATGTTTCACTCCTTAACTCACGCTGCTTCTTTCCGAGACATGTATTTTTTTACATGCATGGTAAATATTCTTTGAACTCGGCCCCTTAATAATCAATTGTTACTCTGCAAGGTGCTACATAGTACGTACTAGCTGAGTCATTCCACCTGACAATTTAAGTGCTAACAGAGACCTAGCATAGACCTATGCATCCTTATAATAGTTGTCGAACCAACGAGCCGCTAGTGGCAGGGGATGTCAGTGCGTGAGGTTATATTATCATTATTGAGTAATATCCCTGTAAGGATAGGTTTGGATGGTTGTCAGCAAACATCTTCTGGATTCTTACTAATGGAGAGCCATATTAACGCATCATTTTCACTCTTCATCTCAGCGTAAGTCTTACCCTTCTTCATCCCGTCCATAAAACCCATCCCTGGGTTCTTCTTCTAACTCTTTCTTCCCCTTCCCCGTTTTCCTAACGTCCTTCCCTCAAAGGGCCACGAAAAGAGGAGGTAAGAGGAGAGAGGAATTAGAAGATAAAGATGAAAGTTTATTGCAAGCAAAACAAGGCGTCTTCGTGTTAATCGCTATTTTCGATATGGTCGCAAGTGTTGTGCTAAGAGAAGGAATCCTAGTACCTATTAAGCGCGGCCACACCAGGGCCTTCCATCAGCTGTAATACTCTCTCATAACAGACTTTTTTTCAGCCCAAGCCATAGTGAATTAATGCCATACTGTGGACAAATTTTGGGGCCTTATTTTATTTCATTTCCTGGTCCTCAACACAGGACAAAAAAAGGAGACTTATTGACGCAAAAACGGGTTGGTCGACAGACGAGAGAGACCATTGGACGCAGAGAAACCAAGCAAATGACCGCACTGTCTCGCAGTGAGACCAGGGATGGAAGTAGAAGATAAAAAAAAAAAAACCGAATGCCCTTGGGTAGCCTTGAAGGAGGCCGTCTGTTCGCTCCTTTGGCTCGTGGCCCGTGTTAGCCGGTCGACGTGCTTGTCCGGGGCCGCTGTGAGTTTACCGCACCTTGGCGAAGGCACCTTGATGAGACGAGGAAGGACGAGTGGGAGTTGCTTTGCCGGCCGAGACTTCTTTTCCCTCGCAGCTAAAACCAAACGTATTTTTTCTTTAAGGCTGCGAAGAAGCTAGAGGGACAACTGACCCCACTGGGATCTTCTTTCTTCGTCTTGGGTTAGAAAATTCCACTCCCTCCGTCCCAAAGGTCAAAATACTAAACTCGGCAAGGGGATTTTCAGCTTTTTTTTAGTGTCCCATCACATCGACACGTGCTGGAGAAATATGTCCTTGTTTAAGGTTCAATGAAATGAGCATGAAGCCATCTTAAAAGGCCCCCAGTGCCCACTCAAGCACTCCCACAGGGAAAATACAAAATTTCGTCAGACGCTAATAGCCCCATACGGTATTGCAAGCAACAAATAAGTCACTCAACAGCGACATTGATGAGTCTTTCAATTATTTCGAGATATTTCGATAAAATTGGTGTCAAATGATGGAATTTATGCAGCCATTCTTTCCGGCATCAATTTCTGAGCCAATTTATCACCCATTAACACAGTAATGGTCAGTTTAATTCTTTTAGGAACATCAATTAGACGAGAAGGCAGCAGATGAAGCAGAGAGTAGACAGATACACCTAATTTGAATGTATTATTTTAATCGACAGAATCACACACCCATTTTTTTTAATACAGGAAAAATGTAATTATAAATTCTCCATTTCCATTAAATTATACGTGGGCCAGGTAAACTTTCTACTCAGGAAAGTATTCAATGGCCGTAGTTTCCGGTTTGGTGAAAAACATTTTTTTAAACCAACTGAACGAGTCGAAGGACAAACAATCACATACACATGATAAGAGAAATTGTTTAGCAACCATGCACCCAAAATTAACCAGCTCTTTGTAATGATGTGAATCATTTCTTAAAAATACTGACTCCGTCGTCCTTAGGACGGATTCCCAGAAAACGTAGGTGGCAGTCTAAATTTCTAAGTGCCATGAGAGGAGCCTAGACCATAAACATTAACTGTGCTGAAATATTTATACAAGACTTTGTTGTGTGCCACCTCTTGCATATATATATAGATAAAATTTCGGATGATAAATTCTTCAGTGGAATTGAATAACTCTATCTGGCCGCGATTAAGGATTAAAAGGATATTTTTCATAGGCACCCAACGCGGAACTACTCTGTAGTCCCTATTTGGTGCCCCATGTATACGCAGATGAGAGATACACAGAAATGAAACACATTCTTAATGCCGAGAGGATTGAAACAAAACGAAAAGAGACCGTATTTATTGGACGACCGGTTTCGTCGAATGGTCGGCATCATCAGGTTTTGTTAACTCCTAAGCGTTAAGAGAGACAATGTTTGGAGTAAGAAACCAAAGAAAACACCTTTTTAGGATCGTTTCCTCTCCTGGTGTGCCATATCTATCCTGAAGACATTAACGCATCACTACTTCCATCAACAAAGCCATCTCATCACCGAGTCAAATCGTGACGAGCAGCAACATGCTCATCATTTAGAACACGTGTACATGGTGATAGATCCAGAGAAACGTGAATGTGTTTCCTTTGCCCTCCAGGTCAACGATGGGCCAAACCCTTAAGCGGATGGGCTACCGCTACCGCGGGCGGTATTCTTTTGTCGAGAGAGAAACGAAAAAGCCACCATCATAACCATCAGCATCGGCCGTCAAAACCGCGGAGAACCTTTAATGAAGCAGTTCCAAAAGGAATCTCCACAGTGTCATGAACGGATCGATATGCGAACGCCCGATCGCATTCCTTTTGTGCGAATTCCGGCGTCGTAATTTTCGGCTGTTTACTCTCCGTCGCTTTAACGAACGGATTAATTCGAGCTCACAAAGTCAAAGAGGAAAGGGACGAGAGAGAGAGAGAGAGAGGGCGTCACGCATTACAAAAAGGGGATTTTGGACGTCAACGGAGTTAACTAAAAACGGGACGCCATGTTTTTGAGGGGAAAACGGCTTTCGTCGCGATTAAAAACGCACACCGATAAAGGAAAAGGAGACCAGAACTATGCATAATTAATTTATAATAACCATTCGAGATCAAACGAGGTCACGTGAGGCTTTATTTCCTCACAGCCAATAGAGCGTGAACCGACAGGAATTACCGATAAAGAACAGGTGTAAGAGGCGTAATACGGTCATTAACGGTGACCTTTTTACTTTAGCATGAAGGTTTCCTCGAGCGATGAAATGTACAGTGATTAAAGGAGGGCAATCCGCGCACGTTTATATTCGCCACAGGAAAATGAACCTCGATAAGGACATGGAAGATATTGGCTCAATATAGTTTGAAGATAAAAATGAAGAAAGAAGGAAAATGTTTCGAGCAGATTTTACGGTTTACGACGATGGCCTTAAGATTCTTAGTTAAATAAATCTTCTCTTATGAGCGGGAACAAAAACCTGATCTCCGAAATGTCAGCATGGCGTCCTACTATCATGGGCGAGGTAGATGCACAGATTTCAAAACCCAGAGTATTTACGCTAATCAGATGCTGGATCTTCAGGATTATTTATCGTATTTTCCGAAGCGAGAGAGGGGTTTGGCAGATAGGGGAAGCACTTTGTAAAGGGAGAGAGGTCCTTTTATCAGTCCGAGCTATCTTTTTCGAGGGTTTTCAAAGTGTAAAAACGTGCTACCGATGTTATTTTTTTCGGTTTGGAAATATCTTTCAAGTGTTTCCAAGAGGGCAGTAGGATAGTGAGCTTAGGTTACATGCGCATCACATTTTTGAGATATCGACTGTGACGCGAAATAACCTCGGTAACAATAACGGTACTCTTGCTGCAGCATAAAAAAATGCATCAATAAAAATCGTCGCGCTATGACGATTACGGTGAGGAACAAATTAGCATAACTATTATTGAACCGATATGGGAGGTTGAACAGGAGGAGAAAGAGAGACACTGATTGATGTTGTTGATTTATGGCCTCGTTTTAATTAGACGAGATGGAGACTTAGATGTCAATTCGAATAAGATTTACGTGCATAGAACAGGAACAAGAAAATAGGAAGGCATTGAACAAAAATTGAAAATTAAAAAAAGGAATGAATTGATCTCTTATATCAAGCACGAAAAAAAACATGGCTTGATAGTATATATTAAAATAAGCGTAATCACGAGAATTAGACAAATAATATAAGATGTGAAGGCAAAAAAAAGGTTGACACTTTTTAGCATTTTTGATCATTTAATAATTATCAGTAATGGTAGGTTGAAGTGGTAGTATGTATTCAAAAATATTCGGTAATGAGTTACATTTCTCGTCTTATTTTAAAATTCCCTTAAGGAAAAAACAAAACGATGCAATTTTCATCGTTAAAAATTAAAATCGTCATTAAAAATCATGCATACTCGCAAATACAATATTAAGAACGCATGATATTTTTTTAAAAAAATTGAGAAACATACCAGCCAACAGATAAGAAACATTTTAGCCTTTTTTGGAAAAAATCAAGATTGGAGATGGAAAAGAGGGAAAGATGGAGAAGGGGAGAGGGAACAAAAGGAGCGGAGAGGGAGGAAAGCGAGGGGTGGAGGAGGGAAGGGGCGGGGGGAGGGTAGAAAGAGAGATGGGAGAGGAGTGTAAGGGAGCAGGTGTGGCACGCGCGGTCTCCGAGGAAATTGCAACGGGAGATCCCGCCTAATTATTAAGAAGCGGAGAAGGGGAAGGAAGCCTTTTCGCTTTAAGTGGGCGTCGCCCTTTCGGAAGCGGGAGGAGGTTTGGGTTACCTCCTCCGGTCTCCTCACCCAAAGAGGCCGCCGCCGCCGACTTCAGACGCCCACCGGCACGCTGCCACAAAGGCGTGTGGCGGGGGGGGGGGGGGGGAGAAGGGGGAGATGGTGTTACGACACCAGCCACTTCTGTGTTACTCTGGCTGAAGAGAGTGCTTTGATGCACATTGTGACACCACCACTTCGCGTGCTGTATAGTTTCCTACATATTCCACGAGTGGATCCATCCGTTGAGATGTTAGATGTAGGTACCGCAAAAATGCTGTCGTTGACGTAGTTTGGAACTGAAATCACATATATTTCAACGCATTTTCTTTCATTTTGAGCGATCTGATGCAACCTGTTCAACACTAAAAAGACGACAGCAGCAATATCAGAATACGTATTAAGATCGCTGTCGATGTGAGCAAGAGCCGCGAGTCACCGCGTAAGCCTTCTCTCCAATCCTATCTTTTCGTTGTCATTATTAAACTCAGCTTCCCTCAACCATGTAGGAGAGAGTTCAAGTCTCTTAGATTTTTTGCGTTTGGACTTCCAGCCTCTAGTAGTTCATACAATACCCGAATTACACTTAGTTTTTTTTTACTCAATGAACACAACTCGGTGTTTTCCACTAGACTGAATTTTTCAACTAGACTGAACGACCGGTTTTGGCTATTAGTTGTAAGTGAACATCAGGCATAATAAGCTCAACCTCGGTGAAACCTCATTCCGCGTCTTTTTACGAATCAGTACCACCTTTCCTGAGCTCAATTCAGCTCTTTACGCTACAGGCAACTTATTCTCTGACGAGTCCCATACGTTCGCTGCGTTTTATAAATGCTTTTACTGCTTGCTTTAAACGCTTATTTTAAAATCTGACCAGAAAAGACTAGAAGCCTTAGAAACCTTGGTGCTGGAGGAGGATGCTGATTATATAACATGAACGGACAAAATAAGAAGTGAAGAAGTGTACTGAAGAGTAGAAGAGGAAAGGACCATATGGAACACCATACAGAAAAGAAGAAAAAGATGGATTGACACACCCTGAGACACAATGGGTTTGTGAAGAACATAATGTGAAGAACATGGACGGTAAAATAGACGGAAAAGTCCCCAGAGGAAGACCTAGGGGTGAGTTCATGGACCAAATAAAGAGGAAAGTATACACAGGAAGAGATACCAAGATGTCAGGGAACTAGTATTAGATAGGGAAGGGTGGAGGGCTGCAGTATACAACCTTAGGAGTGAACGAGCAATGATGATGGTTTTAAATGCTCCCTTACCAATGTAACCTCTCAATGACTACGGCATTATCCACCACCCGGCCGCTGAACCTTAGATCAAACCTTTTTTTCAAAGCCATCCCGCATGCTTAGCTAATGTATGCGCTTGTGGAAAGGTTTCTGGTAAGAGTGACTCCAATTCACTTAACTCTCCCATCCTCTTCTCACAGAGAAAACAAAATACGAAAGATGACAGATAACCCTATCACACGGACATGAAAATGGGAAGCACCAGAGGAATTCTTTTTCTTTCATTCCAGCCTTGTCAGAGAAGTCTCCCGAGTACTGATCAAAGTTAAAAAAAAGAAGTTGTAACTTCCTTCCGAGCGATGATCGTCGGCGATCGGAGGAGCTGCCCCGTTGAGAGAAGGGTCAGTGCGGCATTTAATCACCCTAATTAGCGACCCTAATTCAGCCGAAAGACCTGGCGTCCCAACACCACCACCACACGTAACACGCCCTAGTGTCAGCGCGCCAAGTAAAGATACAGACGTTGATTAGGGAGCGAGTTATTCGAGACGGCCGACACGTAATGAGAGCGACACGACCGTTCCGCGAAACGAGGCCAGCGAATCTCGATATCTGACGCACGCCAACGTACGTACGTAAGTACGAAGGAAGGTTTTTGCCAGCATGAGTACGAACGCACCGTATTTCAATACCCCACACTCTGTTTACAACGCTGAAAAGGAGACCGACTCTTGAGTAGTGATCAATCATAGCATGCAAACTGTGGAGTGGAGAAGCGTGAGAATAATCAGAGACTCTAATAACTGATGAGAAGGTTTTTGTCCCCGTCACTGAGCTGCCGCACAGTGGGCTGAAATCGAAAGAAGATGGCCAAAATCCTAATTTTTAATACATTTGTTGAGATTTGGGCATTAATCCACGGATTAAACAACCAAAACTAGTTTTATTTTCGACGAATCTATTTGATCAGCATAAGGCGTTGCAGTTGAGGGAAATAAGCCTGTAGACTAAAAATACGCGTTTTGCGCAAAAAGTGCTGTTTACCTTTTTGTTTGGGAGATTAATGCTGTTAATTTTGACATATTTTAAAGTATTTTTAAGAGTACAAATGTTTTTATGATGTACAAGTGAGATATATTTTTTTATACATTCATTTTACAACTACTATTAAACACTTGAAAATATTACAACTATTACTCATTTTTTTCATGATATAGACAAAAACGCTATGATAGACGCAGGCGGCCGCTGAGATATTTACACCAAGTCACCGGGAAAGTTGGAGAATGACACGGGAACGGCGCGCCGGCTTTCCCGGCACACAAGTACTGAATCACTCGCCATCTCTATTCGTTTCCTCATACTCTCGGCTGAGAAAGAAAGGCGAGAGTAGGCTGCAGACGTCTAGGATGTGGGAGTAGTTGAGAATGGAGAAAGAGCATTGTACAGAAAGGAAGAAAAAAAGAGGAAGAGCTAGGTTTGATTCGCGATGAGAGGAAACTTTTGGAGGACCACGGGTGGAGACATTGTAGGCTGGAAGAGATAATGACTTATGAAGAGTTGCTGAAGGCCGTGATAAGACTCTAACCCTATCCTCATTCTAAAACAATTCTCTTGTATTAAAACCGAACAATTTTACAGGGTGCAGCTGCTTTAATTTTTGCCGTCTTGGAGTGGTGTGGACATATATTTTCCTTTTCGAGCACCTTAACCACAGGCATTTACATTTTTACAGCCTTTTCACGGCATTCCCCAGCATTGAGCCGAGCTAAAACGTCACGAAGTGCTTTAAGACAGAGATAAAGTCGTTCTTGAGTACGTGGAAGCCCAATCGGTTCACCCTCTTACCCGATTTTCGAATACCTCACGCAAGTTACCAAGGCCATTCCCCAATTCAATTCAAAATCTGCATAGAAACTTCGCGGTGCGAGAAGATCAGTTTAAACATCTCTAAATTGAATAGAAGAACACTCGGTATTTTTTCTCCGTAGTGATTCCTACTATATTTTTTCACGAGATCGCCATAATATAATTTCATCACAAATTAATGCACATGAATTAATATAAATGCATTTAAGGTATAAGGTGAGTTTTTTGTGCCGGAGAAGAAAGAGGGAGAGGACTGAGTCAAGAGAGGAAGCAGCCGGGAGAAAAACGGCGAGGAATTAATGGATTCGTCGGCTTCCGGTCTCCCAGTCCAGAAGTCCGCTTTTACGTTTCACGAGGGAGGGGGAGGCACGCAAGCAAAGAAAAAAACGTGTTATTAATACATGTGAATCCTTTTGCCTTTACCACTCGAAACAATGCCGAGGAGCGAGCGACATGTAGCACGCAAGATGAGTGGCCATTAGCAAGGGTCATGATGACTAATAATTGCAGAGTCGTTAACAAACTCAGCAGCGAGCCAACACCGATAATTCCATCACCTAGCCACCTTCAAAGCGAAATTATTCGACTGCGGAGGAGAAAATTTAATTTACGGATTAAGATTCAAGCATAAAAAAGTGGCCGTGAGCGATCTAATACATATACCTCCATTATATGATGTCAATTATACGCGGCTCGGTCATTGACATTCATGATTCCAGGACTCGAAATAATTGTATAAATTCTTGAAGGCTGCGACTTCATTCCAATTTTAATCCACTAATTTTTCTAAACTAAGGCTAAGGTATTTGTATTTCGCACTTATTTGAATTTTAATTCACCCTTTGGGAAAGTTAGTTAATAGTTAAGTAGGCCATCAGCACGAAAATATTTTATCCGGTAACACCAACTTACGACATTAAACCGATGAGGCTTTAGAAGCATAAAGAGAGATTTTGTTTACAGAAACGGGAGATCTGAAAACAGAAACAAAAGTGCTATTCCACTCAGAGAAATTATTATGAAAAACGATAAATTAATTTTTTTGCCCAACATAAGTGAAACATACTTCCCCAGTCCTGATCCAAATGTCAGGATGAGAGTTGTCAGGAGTCTTGACATCAATTAATCAGAAGAGACACAGTCCCATCCTGGTGAAAACAGAAATTAAACAAGAAAGGAATGAAAAGAAACTTGATAAGCAAAGATATTACAGGCTCAGTGGAAGTTATTTACAGCTGCTACGAACTTGTAAGAAAAATAGCGTTGCGTACAAACTGATATCGTTTCGTTACCAAACGAGTCAAGTTGGAGGGTGAAAAAAAAGAACGCATGGGAAGCAATTACTCGCCACGGCATTCCTCGCCATCATCTCCCTCCGCTTCAACCCTTCCTTTCTCTCGCTCATCGTCTGCGCAGTACAGAGCCGCGACGGCAATGACCGGAGCCGTTCAATTTCTCTCTCCCAAGGTCATCGATACTGATAGCAACGCTTTGAGATGGACTCCCTCCCTACCCCCTCCCTTCTCTCCCGTCAGAGATTTCCTTTCTTTCATTTTGTTCCCCTCTCCATCTTTCTCTCTATCCTCTGTTACGACCCGATGGTATCCACGGCGACCGCCAAACAATAATAATAATGACGATGATACGCATGGAATTTTTCCTTTTTTTTCTCTCCACTTTCACGATCGCACGAGAGAACGAATTAAATATAGATTCCATAAGCCTCGATTTCAACACGTCATCAAATACCCATTTTTGCATTTTCCGATGAATTACGAGCTTTCCACAGTGGTGGAGGCGGATTAAAGAGGATATTGCTCGAGAGTAAAATTGATACGCCACGTTCGTATTATTTTCCAATATCTTTCCGCGACCAAAATCAAAATATAAAGCTTTTCATCGCGGAATATCTGGTTTCAAAACAAAACATGGGAAGCAATAAGAGCGCTGAGCATATAGAAAAATGACGAAGGACGTTTAAAAAGAAGACAGCTTCAGACTCTACATCGGTTTGTTCTGCAAAAGATGTCGACTATTTGAAGAGCAATTATTGCTTTTTTATATTTTACGTGCATGAATATATGACAAAATAAGAAAAGATGAAGTGCACAGATGAGTAGAGGAGGAAAGGACCATATGGAACACAACAGAGAAAAGAAGGGCCAGATGGATTGGACACACACTGAGACACAATGGGTTTGTGGAGAACATAATTGAAGGTTAAATAGAGGAAAAAGTCCCCAGCGGAAGACCCAGGAATAAGTTAATGGACCAAATAAAGAGGATAGTCTAGAGGAGAAGATACCAGGAGGTAAGAGAACTGGCATTAGATGGGGAAGGGTGGAGGGCTGCAGTCAACCAATCTTAGGATTGTGCGACCAATGAAGAAGATGTATCAATATTTTATTATAATATCCCTTAGAGAAAACATTTAAATCGCTTCAATACCACTTTAAACAGCTACGGACTGAGGAAACAACGGCCAGATAAGAAGAAAATGTCACTGCAAAAATATGACTACTGGCTACGAGATATTTAATTGATAAATTATTTATTCATTTTATGAAGTAACCAAAATCAGCGCAAAGGCATTTCATAAACCGGCATCAAAAAAAAAACACACCAGTGCACATCATCTAGGAAGGTGAAGAAAATGTAACGTGACGGAAGAGCTAAGGTTTGTGGTAGAGGAACCATTTTTAAGAGGAAATAAACCATGCAGCGGGACACAGAAGGTGTGGACGAAATGATTAAGGTGGTTGAATCGCGAATTGTGAGTCGTGGAGAGCACATTCGAATAAATTTTAAAAGTAAGCAATAAAAAACTCTTGGACAACACTTCACAAGTTCACCTATTTATACGTTGGAAATAACGGTAGGTACATGTTGTAAATTAATTATGCAAGAATTATATCATAAAAATTTCGATTCAATTAAATCATTCTCATGGTTCACGGCACGAAATTCGAATTTTATCGAAAACTGTGGGTAAATACGAGTGTTTTATACGGCATGATACCTTGATATCAATTAGTGACTATTATAGCATTATGAAACTTATATTCTCGCTGGTTGAGTAGGCGAAACTTTGTGGAACTTGCTAAACGCTGTGAAATGAAAGGTGAAACTTGGTAATTCCACATAAACAATATTAATAACCTAGATTTCGACTTATGAAGCCATCATCAGGTACATGCATAAGAGAACTGCCCACGTATGTAGTCACAAAGTGGTTCATTTTTCAAAATGTATATTCTCGCGTTTAGGAGATAATCTGTACATATGTCAACGAATTATTTCGAAATTTATGACAAGTGCCACATGGTTACATATGAGAAGAGCATTTACTTGCTAAGAAAGTGACAAGCAATTTTTTTCGCATATATCTGTATAAATTTTACTAATAAATACACAAATGCAGAGCTCACGCAAGTCTTTGCACAAACGAAGTCGCTCCAAGCACCTTTGAGGAGGAGGAAGAGGTTGGGAAACGAATGGAGAAGAAAGAATTTCATGCGGTCAACGGGGGTGAGGGACAAAAGAAAGCCGAATTAGGGGTATATACGGAAATGATGGAGTTGATGGGGGAAGGATAACCGGAGAAATCGCAGAAGGGATAGGGGGTGGGGGGAAGAGGGAGGCGAACGGTGGGTGTGGGAAAATATGCCGCTCGCCCAGGAAAGGAATTGGTGGGTAAACGATTTGATTGCCGGGGCCGCGGAATGCTAGCGGGACGCGCCAGATTGAGATTACACCCACACACATACGGCCCAACCCTTTTGATCCATTCCTTCTACAGGTGAATCGTTCGCGAACGAACGGGACCGAAGGAATGGGTCCATGGATTGAACGGAAGGACCGAGGACCGACTTCTCCGGAATGACCAGTCCTTTCGTTCCTTTTGGTCCCTCGTTCCTTTCAGTCCATCGTTCCTTTCGGTCTCTCGTTCTTTACGGTCTCTCGTTCCTTTCGGTCACTCGTTCCTTTCAGCCCATCGTTCCTTTCGGTCACTCGTTCCTTTCGGTCCATCGTTCCTTTCGGTCACTCGTTCCTTTAATATTTTACATCCGGTCAGTAATTTGGCTTTTGTTATTACTTGTCAATATACTTATCAATATTGTAGAAAGCGATTATTACAGCAGACAATTTATTTCTAGTTTCATATACTACATTTAAAAGATGCTTAGAACATATTGAAAACAAAAATTAATGATCATTAATACAAAAGGAATGGTGAACGAATAAAAAGGAACGGGTCCCAAAAAGTACCGGTCCACAGTGAACGAGTTTCCAAAAATGAACGAGTATGCCCATCTCTAATTCCTTCGTCCTCCTCTACCCTGGCACCAACAGCTGCTGCGGCACTAATTCATCAAGAACGACATTCGAGTAACAGGAGAGAGACTAAAAAAAGTAAGCGGGTATCGTGTTGATGCGGTCGCTTTAGCATGGGAGATGTAGAGTTCGAATCCCGATAGTTGCGGCGATTTTCCAACGGTAATCAGATCCATGCTTCGATACCGACTAGGTAGCGCTTGAGGGGGAGAATTTCGTCTTTTTGAATTGCGACGATTAACTGTATATCCCTATATGCTTTCCGATTAAGACCGACTGACACGGACCCCGTGTTCTACCCTATCTTACACCAATAAGCCAATAGCACAATCCTAAATGGCACCAGCAATCTTATCTATCGAGCACCTCTCCATTTATAAGAAGTACCACGGGAAATACGTGAATGTGCAAATATCCTTAAATTATATTCACTTAGGGAATCTACCAGTTAAAGTACATTTTTAAATGGAAGTGAGTTCCTTATTTTCTCTACCACAATTTACATACGCAGGATTCGAACCACCTACAATATATATTTCCTCGTATCTCAACCTTAGTCCTACCTCGTTTGATCCCGTCCATAAAACCTTAGCAATTGGCACTTAAAGAGACGCTTTCCTCGTTTCCAACAAGGAAACCACGTTTGACCACGGCTGGCCGGGATTTAAACACCAAAGACCAGCGGGAATGCACGTACGAGGAAGAAACGGAACGAGATAAATCAGGTAGCATAGAGCAATAGCGCTCAAAGAAACTTAAACGACGGATAAAACGGAAACGGAAAGATTAATACCGATGCGTTAATATCCAGTGCAACCATCTCTCATAGAAGTACTCCCGAGATCCATATCGCGCAACTTGCGCACGACTGAGTCGAAAACTGGCATGGGAAATGATGAAATGAACCGGAATAGAAAACATCACGCGGAAAACTCTGATCCAAATGGCTGACTCGTGAGCTACAGTGGCCCTTGAGCGAGGGGAGCAATCCAAATCCTCCGATTCTCTAGATAAGGTTAATCTAGAATGAAAAATCACGCTTCCCTCCCTCGCTCCCGCGCTCTTAAAAAAATAAAATGTATCACGACCCTTCATGACAGCCTATATGAACACTTGACGATAACCGATAGCATCGCTCGGTCGCGTAAATCTAAAATTAACAGCTTATCTCACAAAACGCTCTCTTGTTAGTCAACTGACATTAAAGCTGTGCATAAATGGAATAGAGCCTGGATTATAGGCAAGTTTTCACCTATTAAGAGAGTCAGTTGCGGTCTCGCTCTTTATACGACAGTATACCTTGGCTAGCAAATAAGATATTATTGATGGGTCATAAATATTTTCACCCATCCACCTAGTAAAATACCACCTTTTTACAATGGCACAAAAGACAAAGGTAAAGAATATAGATAACATCAAAAGGTAACAATGAACATATAAATGTTCTATCTTCCTTCAACTGTGATATTATGGGTAAAAAAGTCACATGATCAATTAGATTCCGTGGCACAGCTGCAAAAAAAGTATTATCAATTTATCATGGAGTTAAACATTTTATTTCACTAGCTTCCACCAATGAATCAAGGAGTTCTACTAACTAAACAGCAGGTATATAGGCACTCATGTTCATCATTTCCTAAACCTTTTTCATCTGAGTATTTTAAAACGTTTCTTCGCATTGGTCGAAACTTTGTATTTCATAACAATAACGTGGGATACAAATCTATGAGGAATCGATTCCGCAAAAGACGAAATGGGCAGACTTTGAGCGATACCGTGAGTGTAGAGGAAATCTCGAAAAGTTCTCTTTGAAGCCTTCCTTGGGACGCCCAAAGCGTTCCGCACCACGCCACGGCGAATAATTACGGCCTCAAAGGAATTTCTAAGGGGCGGACAACTGACAACGAAACCATTATCCTACCACGTGCACGCAGTCTCACGGCAATGGGAGTCGAAAGAAGCTGAAGGAAACGCAAGAAGCAAGCATGGGTGAGGTAGGGAAGAGGAACGGGTGGGGTGGAAGAGGCGGCGTTGGCGGCGGCGAGGCAGGAGGAGGCAACGCAAGAGAGAACAGAAAGTTGCAGAGGGAAGAGGGGGAGAGAGACTACTACTACAAGGAGATGTACGGATCCATTCTCTCCAAAGAAGCTACTTAGACACACGTTCTCCTTTCTCCCTCTCTTCTCGTAGCCAAGGAAGATTTCGAGGAGACTAGAAGAACGGAGTAAATTGAAGTGAGCTAAACTCTTGGGTGCCAACAGGGGGAAGGCAGCCAACGCAAGTTAAGTCCGCTGTAAACTGGTCAATGTCCTTTCATTGAGAAGTTGAGTTGCACCTCGAAAGTCGATTTCCTACACAGCTTGGGGCTGTTTATCACTAAAGGCGACACCGTCGAACACTACTGGCTAAGGGGACCAGGAAACTATGTCGAGAGGAAAAAACGGTGGTACAAGGAGTGAATTAACCCAGAGATTGCTCGAGCTAAAAACATTCCAGAAATCAATGTGAAATACTCTTTCACGAGCTGTAGTTGTTTGGAAGACGGACTAAAAAATCAACAACTGCACTGATAATTAGATGTTCGGGCTACAGAATTAATATTATCCATTAATACTTAAAGGTCAGTAAAGAAAAATTTTTAGAGCGGAGCAAACTTTATGACCTAATATTTATTACCCCTAATAGTTACCAATATCCCCATAATTATCTCTAAATAACCTAACGACTGTAGGTATCTTACACGTAACTCTGGGAAAAGAAAGCAATTAAAAAATCTGAACTCAAAAGTGGCATACCAACACCATAGTATACCAATCCAAAGAACGTGAATGAAAAATTCAAAACATTTTCCGTACCCGATGATGCGCGCAGGTGTTCATTCCCACTCATTGATAATCTGTCACGGTTAAACTTTAAAGGGGCTCAGTGGTGAGCAACAAATGAAACAGTAATTTGAATAAGATTCTTCTATAGCAAGAAACAATTCCGAGACTACCATATGGGTGAAGGTCCTAGAAGATTAATCGATAAGTAGGCTTAAAGGTGGATTTTTATGGATACGAATTCTCGTAGATGAATAACATCGTGATTCAACGTGTGGTCAGACGCGAGAAATTCGATCAAGGCATTTCACGCAGCAGCGAAAATGTTACGAATCAAAGGAGGAGTGGCAATCCTGGTCGGTAATCTCCTTACGATTGCTGTTATTGACCATTTTCAATTTTAAAGGCGTGATATTTTAAACAAGGACGAAGAATGTTGAAACAAATTCATCTTTCTTCAACAAGTCTCGCATAACATGGTTCAATTACGAGGCCACAACTCTCCGACGAGGAGCGTTAGTAAGGGTGTAGGACAGAATTTATCGTTAAAAGAATACATAAAAATGCAGATGTTGATGAAAAAGTACGAGAGAGCTAACTGAAAGAAAAAGATTGATATTTATTTCGAATAAATCACTTCGTAAGCTTCTCACCATTTCGTTCACAACCGATGGTCTAGGTAGTTGTTACCTTAAAAAAAAAACCGGAAAGTTCTCAAAGTCTCAGAAATTACCGACCCGATATTCTTAATTCTATACACATCTTAAAACCATTGTTCAGCGTTCATTAAGTAGCATTAAGTTTACAAAGTGATTTTATTGGAGAGAAAAAAAAGATTTAATACAAGTCAACGATAGTCAAAGTTTTCACATCACTCTCTACAACGGAAATTAACTCTCTAATGAATTCAATGCTACTGGATTTATTAGTACAAAACCCTCGTAAACTATAACACCGGCGGAATTTGTCACGTTCCCTCGGCCCTTAATTAGTCGGTATCACACTTTATGGTCACCCTTCCACGAATTGGAAACTGAAATCACTTACCCATAATTGGCACTTGGAATGCGTAATAGGTTGGCGCGCTTTGCTCAGTGAAAGTCGACAGGTGCCCCCCCCCCCCTCCCGAGAGGAGAGACGCCGCATCGAACGCTCGCGTGCGTCAACATTAAGGACAGTAGGTATATGCACCCATCCCGACTTACAGTCCTCCTCGAAAAAGATATAAAAGCATACTCAGGAAAGTGGAAGGGAATAATAAGCTCTCATAATATGTAAATTTCCCCGAGGGTCTTTTTAAGTGCCCATTAGGACCATACGCCAACTTCGAGCGAACTTGGCATTATGAAAAAGATCGGAGGAGCAGGGGACGAGAGAGTTAATTGTTGGAAGTAAGGCCGGGAGGGAGCGAGGCACAGAGCCTCTGTTGTGCGTGGAGGAGGCGGCTCGCAGGCCCGAGCGACCATGTGCAAGGAAGACGAAAGAGAAAAGAGATGGGGAAGACAACAGGAGAACAAGCAAGGAGTAAGAAGAGGAGAAGAAGGAGTCGCATTCCTTCTCCTCCTCCTTGTAGGAGATATGCACCGGCTGCCTTTCCTCCTTCCCTGCACAGACCAAGGACGTCTTCTCAGCCGGTCGACCAACCTTCTCTCACACAAGAGGAGAGAACGTCGCTCCCGAGACTCTCCCACATCCACCACCCCGCCCACCCATTTCACTCGTTCCGTTCCCTTCGTTAACGATCCATTATCCCATTCCCTTCTTCCAACCCGACACCGCACACACACCGAGGAAGTTAGAGAGGCAGAAAGAAGCGAAAGTCTACCTGATTCCTCGCAAAGGATAAATATCTTCTTTTAACAGTTTTAGGATATAAACAAGTCAACGGCATTGGGCCTCCGTTGGAGATGAAATGGATGGAAGGAATCAATCAATTAACTACAGAATAAAGTAGGAGAAAATATGTAAAGACGACAAAGAAAGCATAAAGAAAGAAACAGATGGTGCTATAAAGAAATGAGAAGGAAATCAGCGGTCGTCTGAAAGGAGCGCTAAGAGGAAATATTTTGAGAACACTTCCTCATGTTTAATTCGCGGGACTGGACTGCAATTCCAATTGAAAACAACCTCTGGAACTTGCTATTCGTTTCAAAGCCGAGCCCGTAGATATCCGCAACGTAAAAAATTAGTCATGAATTACACGGGTAATTATTACTTATATTGTTGTTAAATAAATATGTACTACAGATGAATGCAATGAGCTAATTCTGAGATATTTCAGGCTCCCGAAAACTACGATGGAAGGAAAATGGAACTGTAACCAAGGAAAAGCAAAGTTGGGAGACACAGAGAAAAAATGGAGCTAGAAAGAGAATTAAGAAGGAATACAGCGGTTGGCTGAAAGGAGCGTGAAGAAGAAAGCTGCAGCAAACCAGCTTTCCGATTAATTGATGCTTGACGATTAAGATGGAGGCGTCCTATCACCGAGATTAACGCAGCCTCTCACACACCCGCTCACGAACACCTCGCCTGTCAAACAGCGCTGGGCATGCAACGAAGATGGATTCGAAAATTTCTGATACGAGAAGGAAAACGTGACCGGGTTACGGGAGTGACTTAGGATCGGATTCTCTCGGAGGGAGAACACGAGATTTAGACTCGAAGGGAGTTGGAAGCAGAAGAGATAAAAAGGTATCCACACTCGGATTTGACACCTTAGGTGAAACAAAAGAATAGACTAACAGAAAAAAATAGTACCACTGATAGACTAGGAAAAATAGGATGACATTATCTATTAATCTCACACATAGTGTAGAATTTATGAATATGTGTATAATAAGATATAAGGATGTCACAAGCGTGAATGGCAAAAAGACAGGAAACACCAACAAAAAGAAAACACAGGATTTTTTTATATTTCGGCGGCTCAACATGACCGCTTCAGAATACTAAGATAAAATCGGAAGATTACATCCTAGTATTATGAAGAATGCGGGAAATCAGGAGATTATGTCCGAGTATTCTGAAGAAGGCGGTTGTGTTGAGCCGCAGAAATATCAAAAATCCCTGCGAGTTTTATTTTTTGTGTTTCCTGTGTTTTTGCCGGTCACGTCTACGACATCTTTTTACCTTATTGTACAACACGCGTTTTTTTTCATCGTTTGGACAAAAGATGTATATTTATGCACACAAAAATTCGACGATATTCGGGACGATTCCATCAATACGAAACACACGCAACTATGTGCGCTGAAATCTGTGAAGGAGGGATCAATTGCGAAGACATCGCCGGGCACGTGGCCTCAAAGGCATAGAGAGGGATGAATACGAGATTTGACGCGAATGTTCGCTGGCTGAACGCTTTTGATATCTTGCCCGGGACATCAATCCCCCCTCCTCAAGAGCTCCCTCTAATCCACCGCCTCTCGCTCCTGGCATCAAAGCCAAGCTTCGCAGATAGTTAGGCGTCCCTCTTTGATAAAACATGAAGGGGCCAGATTCACCGTCTATAAAAGTATTTGAAGGGAGGAGGACAGGACTCCTCCTCCTGGCCCCTTGCCAAGAAATCTTTTGAAGAGGCCCAAGTCGGGTGGGGGTCACCAATTTGTGACACTGTTCCTTTCATTTCATCAGCGGTCGCCTCATTTGACACTGACGTCTTTGTCTTGTCCGGAGCAACGAATCCGTCCACTCTCCCTCTCCTCCCGCAACGCTCCTCAAGACGTGGAACGACAAACGAAAGAGGAGAAAAAAGAAGGTAGAACAAAACAAACAACTGCTAGTTTGATCTCGGGGGGGAATCGGACACGCCCATTTCGAGCTAAAGGTGTGAATCTGCGACGTTTTTCCATGAGGAAGGTGACAAGACAAAAGGTGGTCCGAAGCAATATTTCTGACGCCTTTGACGATTTAAGCGCAAAAAAATTCTCTCTAGGGGCCAAGAAACAATCAGCGATGAGTAGGGAGGGGGGAGAGGGTGGCAGGAAAGGCTATAAAATTACGTTCCTTCGCTCGAAACGCGCTCCAAAAGAAGAGCACCACACCGAACACATTCGACTCAGACCGTATTATTTTTGTTTATTTTTTTTTCGAAAAAAAAAGAAATAATAAAACGGGTTAAGAACGTTGCAGACGCCTACCTCACTTCTTTTTCTTCTCAAGACGGCTGAACACCTGCGACCCACTCACGTCGGGTGGAAGAAAGAAGGAACACTCAAGGGCGGAGGTATACAACGAGGTGAAGGGGAGTGGTGAAGGAGGGGTAGTGGGAAGGGAGGGAGAAGGGACATTGTGAAGGATGAAGCGAGACGGTAGGACGGGGAGCTTAAAGAGGTTCGTGAAGTGGAAGGGTTAGGAACACGCAAATTGGCCACAAAAAGGTTGCATCCGGAGACAGGGGGAATGAAAAATACTCGCGTTAGCATTCTTCCAATGCGGTCCAGAGGTCTTCGCATGAGGTCCGGCAAACAAAAAGAACTTTTCGTCTTGAAGGATGGGGAAGATTATCAACTCCACGAGGGCTATTTACGAACAGGCTCATGAAAAATATTAACGCCACATTATCTCGACCCGACTGTTAACGAGATGTTTTAATGTCACAATGTTGTAATGGTGCATTATTCACCATACTACAGGGCACTGGTCCGTGTTTCCTTTATCCTATCTGCTCCTCGGTCAATTCCCCTCTAAAAGTCTCTGAACTACCGCTGTGTTGATTTGAAAAACATTAAACACTGAGAGAGAAAAGTTTAACGTCAACACGGCTTTCAAACCGGGTAAAAACATCCTAAGCAACGACCTTTTCAGATTCGGAATCAAGGTGACATCAAATCGAAAAACTTAGGCCTTTCATAATTTAGACAGATGCAGCTTTAATTTGCTTTGTCGTTCGTGATTTTATGCAATGGTTTTTACAGGATGCATTAATTGTTCTGCCGGCTGAGGATAGGTTTTGCTCTATCTTTTCTACTCCGCGTTTACTTCATTAAAACTCCCTCTGCCTCACTCTTCATTCTCTGGCAGATTAATGGACAGAAAATCATGATATCAAAAGGGGAAAAAATATGCCCATTCAATAGCACCAACTGATAAAGACTAACTCACGCTACACTACACTCAGCTCATTAATGCCGAAGAAAAATATAAAAATCCAATCTAAGAAGTCCACCACCTCCGACTAGTTTCGCCACTCCGTGGAATCTTCAGAAATGACTCAATTCATTTAATTGACTTACTTTTGAAAAGCTACAGTTCCACGAGATTAGTATGAGTAAACAAATTTAAAACAGTACTTTTCTAGACATGAATTATTACATTCCTCTTCTAAAATAACTATGGGACTCCACAAAATACAGTGGCCGCATCCATCAGCTGCCTCGGCTTGTTACGATAAAACACCGGCCATTGGCTGAAGTGAGGACGCAGATCTGCGCTAATTTTTTCTTCCAGTGAACGCCCATAAGTTGTGAGAGTTTATACGAACATAAGCTTCGAGGTACGTAATATCCAAAGGCCAGTCCAGACGGAGGGAAGGTAGGGCCGGGAAAAGTCGGGAGGCGTGGCTCAACACTAATAAGGCTTCACGGTCGGTGACTGCCGGCGAAGGAAAAGGTATAAGTACGCGAGAGCAATTACAAACCCCGCGACATGTGGACCTCGTTAAGAGAGGGCCCGGATGGCAAAAACCCTCGACTCTTAAGACTTAATTGATGGACGCATGAACATACACGTAATATATGAACCATGGGGGGGCTCGTGGATGTCCGGATCCGGAGAGAGAGAAAAAAAAACGGTTACAGAAGAAGAAGAGGAACATTTCCAGATGTTATCTCAGCCGCGCTGCAAGGGGGCCTTATCGGTGCCGAGGAGGCAAAAAAAATTGAAGCGGCAGCAATCATCGTCTCGAGTCAATTCCAAAGGGATTCATTTGAAAGAGATGTTCTCCAGCGCACGACTCTCGTTCTCAGTGGTCCCGATTCTTTCCAAAAACTTATCCGGAGAGAACATCTTCATTCCCGGTAGGGATAAGTCCAAAGAAAGAAGACGTATATAGACATTATTGGCCATCGCGATACTCCACGGAGGATGGGCAAACCGCAAGATACGTAGCAAATTGGAGCCGTGCGAACTGTGAAAACACACAAAAAACTAATCGGAATATTTTTTCGTATTCACTTAAGCTCGCTGAACAGTTAATTGGCTGAGGAGGAGAGCGGGAGATTGTACGGAGAATAATATATGGAAATCTATGAGTATTTTCACGGGCGAATATCGATGAAAAAACGGGTTCGAAAAGGATTAAAGAAGACCAACCAAGGTTCGCAAAAATAATAATAAATCCATTAAGTTGATTGAATTCAAAACAGTAGCCAGAAACATACCTGTAGACTAGCGCGGAATGGGTAGTATGATTAATTTCGTATAAACGAGACAAAAGGATCACAAATTTGAATGATAAAAGGGCTACAAATACTGAGTATTAAAAAGTACCCTTCTCAACGGTATATGAACAAACTTTAATCAGAATGGTGGCAAAGGTATCATTTTCCAATGGCTAATTTTCAATCAAGTAAACACGATAGAACTTTACCCCATAGGAGTGAAAATTCGCCGACAAAATCGAAGAAGGAAGAGAATGAGTACGAAAACAGCGATGAATTTATTCCAATCCCGATTAACCATTAATTCGATTTATTTACTGATAATAATGGCGCAATAAGTTAAAACTGCTGCTAAACAAATAAGATTTAGTTACAACATCAATCTGTTTAAGTTCACCATGAAAAAACCGACCCGGGCTCGATTTTGGATCTCCTAATCGCCTTAAATAAAGATAGCCCCTTGTCATAAACTGGCTTCAACAAATACCTGGCAATTTTTTTTTATTTTACAACAGCAAAGAAAACAGTATTTTAAGGCCTTTTAAATCAGTGGGCTATTCTTCCGCCAAGAAGTACACCCATGAATATCTGGGTGGCTTAATACTCGTTTCGGAGGGACTCGAACACGCGACCACACGACTGGCAGAGGGGGACTTCAACACGCAGCCATCGGGGGCCCCTACTTAACGTCTACATGATTTTGTCGAGTTGACTAGCATTTGGAGTAGAATTAAATTCATTAGCTATCTCATTATAGCTCGGCGCGGTGGAATTGTAAGAGAAAGGACACTGGAGCGACATCACAGATGCACTTCGTTCAGGGGAGTCCTCGGAACTTTCCAGCACATACCCTCTCGTTCCTCTCTCACTACCCTTCTCATCAAACGCACCCCTCCTGTGGCGATGCAGCAGTGCTACCGCGCCGCTGGAGACGAAGGAACGCCCCAACAACCCGATAGGCGGGGGAAGAGAGGTTGGAAGAGGAGTGGAAGCATACAGAGAAGGAGTTGAGAACCGGGGGGAAGGGATCAATTCACGTCGACCCTTCGTGTACTCGTCGTACAACGTCGCTCCATCGACCCGGCTTGCACGCTCCCCCATTCAACTTGGCCATTCTTCGCTATGTCTTCAAAGAACTTCGGATGAGGGCAAAGGGCATGTGAAGAGTTCTTGTATACCCTCCGCCTCCTGATAGCTCCGAAGCCTTCAAGCTAGTATATAATCAAAAGATTACAAGGCTCAAGTTTCGTCAAAGGGAATACTGCCTAAAAGCTGATGGCATCGCTAAAATAAGTACTCACGCCAAGTTATAGCCAGGCAACAACATTTACAGAGGGTTATTCCCAAGATTGAGAATTCCTACAACAACCAACTACGATTTTGCCAAGGAAGAATGTCAAAGAAGCAGAGGAAGTGCTCTTAAGAAATGGTTTGACGGAAGCGTGGCCGTGGCCGAAGGCGTGAACTTAACAAAATTGGAACAATTTCAGGGAATAGTGGCTTACCAGTAAAAAATTAAATTAAATTAAAAACTAATAAACAATTTCTCTTCAACATCCATTTTTAAACAGCATTATTCTCCCGTTCGTGGAAACGATTTAGCATCAACAACAGACCCTCCTATTTCTCATTCGACAAGTCAATGGAATGCTTTTTTGCAACCTTCGTGTAATTCGATCCAGCTCGTCATTTTAACTATCAAAGAACGTTAAATGAAGAAAAAACAAACTATAAGAGCACCAAAAAATTAAAGAAAGCGTTTCGCATAGGATGGAAAGATAAATAGTTTAATCCACGATAATAACTCGGCACCGGGTCAAACGTATTCCTAAGGTATATTTTCACACAATAACATTGCCTCCGCGAGAAGTGCTATCACTCGCTGATGGCTATCTGTTTCCTACCTTATCCTGTACTTCTTAAATAGGCCTCTTGAAAATCTCTAAGTAAGAGCAAGGCGAGATCTTCTAGGAACGATTCTTCCCAAGGAGGGAAAAATCATATCGTAAAATCCATAAAGATGCAGAGCTGGATAGAGATAATATGAGATATCCTTCCAGACACTTACAGTTCACAGTAGGGTGAGAGATGGTCCCATCTTCCCTAAATCACTCCCCCTGATTCTAATAAAACCCAGATTAACACCTCCGGGCCAGCACCCTGAAAGGCTAAAATGACTTCACTAGCCCCGACCTTCTCACATTAACAGCTCCAGCAACTAGCAGCTTAGGGAAAGCTCTGCGAATCTCCTAAAGCGCTCACTACAAGTCGACTTTCTAAAATGAGTAGAAGAGACAAGGGGAAGTTTGAGGGTAGCGGACTACACTTTAACACCCTTCGGGCAAACACGAGACTCGAGAGAAGTTTCGAGGCACGGAGTGATTACAACGGAGAACGAATTCGCCCGTCAGCCGCACTACAGTCACAACCGCACGCAATGAACGCCTTTCATCACAAAACCCACCGTTTTGCGAAAGGCTCCAACAAATGAGCGAAATGGTACGATGCTCCGTCATGATCAATAATTTTTTTGTTCGTTCAATCCCAGCAATGCGACAGGCCAACTAAAGGCTAAATTTTTCGAGTTTATGGCTCATGCATCCTTTTATATTCAACTGTCGAATTCATAACGCCGTCGTTTAGCTCAATCGTTCCGCAAAATCCTACAATAAATTATTATATATCGCATAAAAGTGCCGCTATATTAATTTAAAAATCCTCACATCCGATAGAGTGTGGAAATACCAAGACAAAAAAGATCAATTCGAACGGTAATAATCGCCATGGACTTTTTTTTTAATTCCACTCCATAAGCTTTTTCAAAGGCCGACGACGAGGACTATGTCATTGAATTAATTTTGGATATGGCGCAGGAAGTGATGACGGGATGGAAAGATTGAACTGATAAAAATCGAGTCATTTGGAAAAACATACGTGACAACTAAAAAAGCAAAAATCTCTAATTAAAAGCTACAAAAATGATGCTGTTATGTATCGCAACAAATAGCTTAAGTCATTGGTGATGAAAAGAAATAAAAGTCTAACTCGAAAAAATTACTTCGTTCATGATTATTAAATACAAGAACGGTCACAAGTTTTTCTCTTCAGTAGACTACAGAGAGATTGCCCGGTAAAACTTTTAGTAACTTACAAGGAGAGCGGACGTTGAAAATCGACAGGAAGAAGAACACATTAAAACTGCGATATTAAGACTCCCCATGAAAAGACATACCAAAAGCATGTACCATACAAGATAATATTTATCATTCATTAACCAACCATGGAGAGGACAGGGTGAAAAATACCACAAGAAACATGTTAAAATAATTCTCATAATGATCACATAACCAAAGTCATCAAGCTCTAAGACACACGTTTACGAAAAATAGGCGTGTCTGACAGCTAGACAAAATATTAATAATAATAAGTACAGCAATAGATAAATTACAACAGCAACATCTCTTAGTAGTCATAAGTCCTTAAAATGAATGACATAATAAGCGAAAGGCTACAGCCTTTTTTCCATGAGGAAAGACATAAAGTCCTCCGACAAATTAATTCGCTGCTTCGATTTCCGCTCGCGGTCATGTGATCGCCGGGTTACACCGGATATTACGCGATATAATCACAGAACGGAAATGCTGCCTACAGGCCATTCGATATAGAGGCCAGTCTATTTTCCGTAGAAGTTGAAACCGTGGTCGATAAGGCGCAGGTTACTCTACCCATATAGAACACTACTACTACCACGGAAGTCCGCGCTTGCACACGCGACTTTTGAAGGCTACCGCCAGAGAAGTAACATCCATGCGCAGAGCCGCGTTAATCTTGGTCGGTGAGAGCGATGATCAAACTTCGACCACAGGGCAAAGGCTTCTTCTTTGTCCGCCCTCCTTCCCCCGACTCCGACCCGACGCGACGGGGGCAGCGCCAAGCGCAAACAGCACTCTCAACTGTTCGAGTGAAGAGACGAGAGTGGGGTTGGACGGAGGAGATGAAGAGGAGAGAGAGAGAGAGAGAGGGCAAGAGGGCAGCTGTTTCCTCCCGCCTGTTCCGTCCCTTTTCCGCCCCTGCCCCTCCCCACTCTTGGACGGAGCCCGTTGGGACACAGAAAACACACGTACACACAAGAAGCGGAAAATCTGGACCACTACACGCGGAAAAAAAGAGACACACAGTGCGTTATGTATTACTTCTACTAACGTGAGAGCCCGTCCTCGAGTGAAAGCCGTTGACCCGTGAATATCGCCACTGGAGAGAGAAAAGGAGAGAGGGAAACAAATAGTGAGATAGAGTGGGAGAGGAAGAAAGAAGAGTGGCGCATTTGTTCCGGCACGATAACTCCCTCGGGAACATAAATGGCCGCAAAGCTCGACGTTTTAGGAGATTAAAATTAAACAAAATAATAAAATTACAACAAATTGAAATAACTGTTCAACTCCCCAAAATCACACGCTCCCAAATTCAAATAAAGATGGCTTCTGTGGCGTAAACTGGCCACAACAAACAACAGGCGATTCATTTACACCTCAAAATGTGCTTTTCTTCGAATCGGTATTGATGGGCAGATCCCGTTGAAGAAATTTCGTACCTACAAACAACTATTACCTGATGAAGCTGACTGGAATGCCGGCGAAACGGTCGCCCATAAAACTGGTGCAACGGTGGGTGAACCCGAAAAATACCAATAAACAAGTAAACTGCGGAAGCCTTCGTAACAATCATTAATTAAGCACATCATTTAGATTATAAATTTAATTCATTTATTTTACAACTCCCTTCTCTTATTTATGCGTTATGTAAATATTGATGTTCTTATTTATGCATGCTATTTTGAATCTGTAGTAGTAGTCTTTGTATCCCTTGCATGTTGGAACGATTGACGATAGAATGTTTGTTGGTTATTAGATTTTTAATTGGCGCTTTGCATGTGTGGTACGCGGGTTTCAGTGTCATTTCGGTGTTCTACCGTATAATTCATGCATGCCTGGTGTGGAAGCACCCCCTGCCACACACCCTTTGGGTGGCTTGCAGGGTATGACGTAGATGTAGATGTACAACGAATCAGCATTTTATGGGTTTCCTCAGACAACATTTTTCTAGATTTGGTATCGATTGAATTCGCACAAGTTCGTGGAGTGTGCAGCGACTCGAAATACGGGGACATATTTAATTCTACTTGCTTCAACCCGCGGGACTCACGTTTATCTACACAGGATGAGGCAATGAATGGAGAAGAGGAACAAGAGGATGGAGGATAAGGGCGAGGATGACGGAGAAAGAACAGACAAGGACAAGTGGCAATCCGGCTGAAACATAAAAAAGTCCGGAGTGACTCGGAAACTTAAACAAGAGACAAAGAGCTCTCTGACTACGGCACAACGACCCTCTCTTAAGGGTATTGAAAGAGGTCATTCCCGCAGAAAGCAGTTATGTAAACACACCTCCATGGACCGGTGAGTACTGTTGTGAGCGGGCACGCTTAAGCATCAACATTATCATCATAGAGACTCTTGAAGAACATAAAATATTATACATTAAACCGAAGTATAAAAAATAAATCATCGCTATTGCCGATATCCGTTTGAAATTAAAAATAGTATTTGTTAAGGCTGATCTTGTCCGTTGTCCAGATATGTCAGCGGCAGGTATTCTAATCATCGGAGGAAAATAAAAACAAAATATTTCTCAATCACACCCAATTAAAGAAGAGGAATTATTATTCTCGGAAATAAAGGCTGAGAATCCAATCGACTCTCCACCAACGTCAACAGATATGCAGTAACGACTCGATCTGAGAGGGGAAGGTCGAGAGACAAGATAGGACAGGTATTCCTGGCAGCGCCAACGGCGACCATAAAACCGGGGAGGGTGTTTTTTTTAACCTAACCCGTTTCGGTCATGTGTCGAGGTATACAACTCCTTCTCAAAAGGAATAAAGAGCAGGAGACCCATCAAAACCACATTGAGCTCCAGGGCGGTATTGGTTTAACTCTCACGAAGCTCACGAGCATTAGGCACTCAATGACACGTCCACAATGATCCAGCCTGTCTCCCAAGTAAAAAAAAAGAAGGAATAATCCAACACATGATCGATAAAGCAAACTCATAACAACCCGCGCGCCTCCATCCTTTTTTTTCCCTCTCCATTCCGACTTGGCAAAGCTCTCCATTTTTCCCTCCAAAACCCAAATCCACTCAAGTTCGCACCCTCTTCACATTCCCATGCCAAACACCCCGCTTCCTTCCGAAATGTGTTCGGCCGCCCCCAATCTTCCTGCCGTCTTGACACTAATACGTTGTTATGCAACATCGATTTCATATTTAAGGAGGCGACGCACCCTTTTCAGCCCATGTTGACATCTGGCGTTCCAATGCGATATTCCGGGGGCAGGTGGCACAATAGGCGGAGCCGGATTTTGATTGATGTCGCTTGAAAAAAGGTACGCTCACGCTTTCTGGCGAGCAAACTAGCATATGTATATTTGCGAAGACGTCATTTTCCGAAGGATATCCTCACTTCCCTGGCAAACTGGTTTATTTACGAAATCGGGGGAGGAGAAGGTACTCAAACAGTAGCCGTATTTTTAGATTCCGAGAAAGATTTCCACAAAGTCCTCCGCAATAGTTTGATCAAGTAGTGCAAAAGCTTTGAAAATCACGAGAATGTGATTGTTAAGTAAGATAATTTCCATCTCACCTCGGTGATAGAGTAGTCATCGACAGATTGAGCCTTATTTTTCTGGTAAAACCTCTTTCACGAACAATCAACCGTAGCTAGATAATTACAGATTGATATCTGCTGGCAAATCGATCTCCTGGGGCCTTCCTGAATATGCTATGCATGCGGGATCAACAACCCCCCATTAAATATAGACCCTAATCACAGCTTTTCTTCCGATTTCACGATTCGAGCGCGGAACTATAAATGATATTCTACCGTAGAAGTTGAGAGCCAGATAAAATCACGGACGTGGAAAGGCCTTAAAATATCGCTTTTCGAAGACTGTATCGACGTACTTCTTACGACGTTGCGCAAGCTTCTCAAACAATGAGGTAATGTCAGCCCATGTCTTTCATTCGAGATAAAGCCTAACTCGTGACCACGCGGCCATGCCTCGGGCGGGTTTCGACACAAGCACCCTTCTTTCGTTACCCAGTAGTGTACACGACCTACCGCGATTATCGACCTTTCCAAGTCCACGGCGCACTCAACATACTCACCTGAGTGTGACGGAGCTCTCTTTACAGGCTTACTTCACTGGTATACATGAAAAATTAAGGCTCTTTGAGCACTTAGAGCGCCATAGACTTCCTCAGCCAGCATTAAGGTATGAATTGAGTATTCTCTCTACTCTTGAAGCCAAGAAAGCCTTGAAACGCTAGAGTCTCAACTTCATTTTCTTTCCCTCATAAATAGTACAACTGAGCTTAAGGTGATTTTCGCGCAAGAATCCCAACAGCGTACACTACAAGTCAATCTTCTTCTCCCTCAGAGGCGTCAAGTATGGAATTCCCACTAAGACAACACAATTGACCATGTTCGTACACGATATTTTACGATGATTTTATCCGAAAGAACTAAAATTAATACAATTATTTAACTACTAATGTGCACTAACGGACTTTCGTCGATACGAAACTATACTAGATATTAAAATAAATAGTAGAGTGTAAATTTATCGGCGAAAACATGATAGGCGTTTTATTCGATGTTTTTTCCACTTTTCAACAACTTCAGTAATGACTGGCTAGTTGCAAATTTAGGGAGCGTCGAATGAATGCCACACAATAGCTGCGGGAGAAATAAGAACACTCGCCTTCATTCACACATACCTACCTAAAAATTAATCTATGAGGCATAATATTTTGCAAACATATTGAAATAATTTACAAGAGAAGCACAACCAATACAAAAATACTGCAAGCCGAATTCACAAAACTCAAAGAGAATTTTTCGTGCGAATCTGAGAATTCCTTCACGAACTTTTCGAGTCCTCTGGGCATATACACCTACTGAATACAAAACCTCGTGAAACGGTGACTCGAAAAAGTAAAATAACACGCATTACACGCGACACCTTTAGCCTAAAGGTTCCTACACTGTTGACTAATGAACGCCAGACAGATAGCGATCCGGAACATGATCCGCTCGAGATACAGCGGAAAAATTTCTCAGGCCTTTTACAGCGCCATCATGCCAAGCACGCGCGGCCATCAACCGCTTTCACATGCACATCCCGACGTGCATGCGCGGCCGCACCAGGGTGACGAACCCATTCATCGCGAGCGAGCCAACTCCGGGAGCGTTTCGACGTCGCGAGAGACATTAGCAGCGCTCCTAACGAGTGCCAGATACTTCCGAGGTCAAACGTTTGAACCGAAATTCAATCAATGCTCATTACCATAGTTGATTGGAGAAAAATTATCCAGCTGGACGCGACACATTTCAATGAAACACGCCACTTCTTCCACGGGACCCTGAAAATGAGTTTTGACATTTCTTCCCCCTTTATTTTTTTGGCAAACATGAAGGAATTTCTTTCGAACGTGCCAACCGTGACAAGGCTGAACGCAGGCTCGCCAAAAGCCCCACTCTCACCTCCTCCTCTTTCCTCGCCGATGACTCTAAAGGATCCAATCGGGTGACATTACCCGATGAAACAAAGCAAGCAAGAAAACGCCAACCACTTTATTGGCTGCGAATTCCGCTGGCGCATTCTATTAATGCATTCGATACTTGAGATTGTTTGAGAGAGAGCTGCGGAGTGAAAAAAGTAAAGTCAAATAAGTGAGGAGGCTATAGAGGGAGCAAAATTCCGATAGACGCCGCGAAGCTAGACCACCGACGCTCGACGAAAGTTATTTATCGCCTGCAGAGAGAAGAGACGGGTATGATATAGACGGAACGTCGGGAGGACAGAAAATGGAATTTTAAAAAAATTGAACATCTCACGGAATCGGAAATAATCCCCAACTACTCTTTCAAGGCACATTCCGAGTCACTTACATGTCGTCGGGCTTTGGAAGGAGTCGGATAATTATAATAATAGTGAGTCGATAATGAAAACGAGTAAAGGTAATTTTCCACACAGATAAATTTTCATCCGGCCTAGGTTTCGATATAATACACCATCATCAGGCCCATCATGTAGTACATCGAAACCTAGATAGAACAAAAATTTATCTAAGTGGAAAGTTGCCTTTACTCTTATTTATTATGATGAATTCTTTCCACCACACCGAGCCTGATACTTCTCTTTATGTTAATGGTGCGTCGACTTCATTGGGGCGATATAACTCAGTCTCTTGTACCATATCATTCCTTGCTAATGGACGCTTAAAGTTAAAATATTTTTTACGAATGAAGTTACCATCTAAGAACATAACCATAAAGTTATAAATGACAGTATAGGACTTAATTAAGTAACTGAGACATTATACCTATCCTTGCAAACCACTTCCACTTCTATGACATTCACTCACTGATTCATACATGCTCTCCTAATTCATGAGACTACCAACTATTTTCCACAAAGAATGGTGGAATACACTTTTAAAAGTCTCTTCCATAACTTCCTCAGTCTGCCCTTTCTATTTATCACAAAATTTAATCTTTTATCTTGAATAATGAAAGCTATTTGACCCTCTTTCATTTACATGTCATGTATACATTGGTGGGAAAAAAACTTGAGAATCATTAGGGATGAAAGTAAAGCCAAACAAGAGATGTTGGAGGCAGAAAAATTCCCATTGACCCCGCGAAGCCAGACCACCAACGCCACTGGGAAGTTATTTATCGCCCGCAGCGAGAACATAGCTGGAAGAGATAGACAGAAGTAGGGAAAAAACAGATAATGGAATGGGGAAAAAAATTGAAAAGCTCTCTCAATTGGCAATAATTCCCACCCACTCACACTCCACCGAGGAAACACACACCCAAGTCCCTTGCAAGACGGGTCTTCCCTTGGAAGGGAGGGTGGGGTTCAGGAGAGAGAGAGACCGGAGGAGAAAAGTGAAGAGAGAGAAAGATGGAAAAAAAAGTCAAAAGTAGGTCGAGATACACTTCGCCTCTTCTTCGATCGAGCCTCCCTCCGTTGGTGCACCGATTCCCCCCCTACCGCCCCCCCCCTGTCATGCCCCACCTCCCTCTACTGCGAACCAGACGAGTTGGGTGCGGACGAGAAGTACAGTTGGTAGCAGTAGGGCAGAGTAACACGAGATATTCCAGCACAGCTATTTTGATTCGGTATCGAAAGAGAATAAATAATAATAATGCGTCTTTATTGGGGCGAGATTGAGGCAAAGACAGTCCCATCTTCCATCTAACCCCTAGTCAGAAATGTGCATGAAATAAGTGTGAAGAAAGATATATGCATTTGTGGGGAAAACCTAACGAAAAATTGAGGTGATATCCTTGACGAAAAAGTTCCACTGCAGGAAATCATCCACACATGAAGGGGAGATCGAAAAACCTGCGAAAACCTACCTAACTACATCGGCAGATGACATCCAGTGTCAAATGAAGCAGCGTCTTGTTATTATATCCTACAAAGAGAAGCTGGGTCTACCGAAACGACGCCTTGCTTAAGGTGGTTGAAGCGTGAATCGTGTGTCGTTGAGTGCACAATAATTTAATAACTAAATTTTCAAGTAAATTGATTGAAAATTTCTTGGACCACACTTAATTTAAGTTTCTCAATTTATTCGATGGATATACACATACATGTTGTGATATAAATGACACGGGAATTATAATTTAGATTTTCGTTTCAATGAAAGCATTGTTTCGACTTGGGTATACGGTGCGGAGTTCAAAATTCAAGCGAGAATTGTGTGTAAACACGTGTTTTTAACTCGGCATTATTACAACTCGATATTAGTTAGGAACTATTATATTTTTTACGAAACGTATGCTTTTGCTTCTAGGAGAAAATCTGTACATGCGTAATCGAATTGTTTTGAAAGAGACGTCAAGTGTGTTAACGCTACGTATTAAAATAGCATTAGCTGCCAAAAAACCAAATCGGTAAAACGCAACTTTTTTCGCTTTCATCTCTCCATATTACTAATAAGTACATCAACGACAATCGCTCCAACCACCTTTATTGTGAAGCAATAAAGCTAGCAAAAGCTCCCGTACACATATGTACGAGGAAATTGTCAGGGAAATATTTTCAAAAGTAATTCCTTAAAATTAAATTATGTTTACTCTAATGTCACACATTATTTATAGCGGTGTGGCTCGTTAAAATCATTAAGAGCATGTGTGCTGTCATACTAAACTCATTTCAATCGTAATTTTATGTGCTCTTGAGATGGTTGAGTTGTAAGTATTTGGATGGATTAAAAATTTGTAATTATTATCTATTAATCACATTTATTTATTTATTTATCTTCACTATCCCGAATACAGCACAATGTGCCAATTTACGTCGGGTGGATAACAGTAACAACGGTCGAGACACAAACACCCATGTCCTGGGCAGATAATATTCTACCCAGGCGGGACTCGAACCCGCGACCCTCGGGTTTGCATGCGAGGACTTTACCCCGCCGCCACCGGGGCCGATTTGAAATCATTTTGTCACTTCATTTACTGTTTAAGAAAATGGATTTTGCTAACTCCCTAGTCGTCATCATCATCCTTTAGTAGTGATTTATCGGTAGCTGTTTTGGACAGTTCTTACGTCGACAACCTAAATTTGGAGTCATCTTAAAACGTTCCCGCTCATGACAGTCTATTTGCAAGCCGTGGAGGTTCCACTCATGACAATCTATTAGTCAGCCGTAGCGGTTTTATAAGTGCGATGTTATTGAAAAATCCAATATGGTTAGTGCAACGCCACTGGAGGAAAATGTAGAGGGTAACCCGGTGACTGAGGGAGAAGTATTGGATACGACAGGGAAGGAAAGGAAATTGCTGAATGGAGGAAGAAACAAAAGCGCAAGGAGGACAAATCTAGAGGGAACGGACTCTTGAAAGGTCTGAAATACTTCCACCAATACCGGAATTCGCACCAGGGCCCTCCAGGTGAGAAGACAGTAACCTAGCCACAACACCATCCTTACCCGCTTCGTACGATGATCATCGCATAATGACGCACCGCAATATCGAACGGGCCAATTCGGCGAGTGCAGGAGGAGCGCCACCGGGTGGGTGGGTTGGATGATGTGGGGAGGTACAGAGTGGAGGGGGGGTAGGAGGACTGCAATGGGGTAGAGGAACGGTGGGAGAGGGAACGGGGGAGGCATTTTTTTCAAAGAGACTTGGGTTGATGCGATCGTTACCAGGAAGGTCGCTGCGTCTTCAAAAAAAAACCCACATCACGAGCTCTCTTAACATCAGGCCGCAAAAGTTATTCCACTCCCCACTCCTCTTTCATGAGCCATCCCACTTCGCATTTCTTCCACAAATAAACCCCCGGCGAGATTTCCTCTCGATCGCGGTCAAGAGATATCACATCCTGAAAGTTTCCAGTTTTTCTTCGATTTCTTTCGCTTCGTGCCGATGATGTTTCATCGGAAGCCATTTGTGGCGTTTATAGGGATGGCACGTTACCTACCCTTTTAGGGTTATAACGAAGTTAATAAGAACAACGATAGCAGCATTTGTTTTTCTTCGTTTTCCAGAATTGAAGAAATCGCGACGGCGGCAGACCACTGTCTGATAGCATTTTTTTAAATTTACTGTCAACAAACATTCCATTCAAGCAGGTTTACCCAGCGCACCTAATGGATTTATATTACCTTCATTACATTTTCACTGCAATTCTTAGGTATTTGAGCAAAAAAATGCCACAGCTTTCAGTGAACCATAAAAATCCGCGTAAAAAATACTCCTATAAATTCTAGGAGAATAAGTTCCACTGAAAACTAAGATATGGAGAAGCATATACTCCATGACAATTTGTGTAATTTTTAGTTTTTTTCGTGACTTTTTGCGACTTTATTACGGCTATCTCAAATCGGGTAATATGGAAAGATATTCACAAAATAAATTTCATTTAGGTGCAGCGGCCGAATGGAAAAGATAATGAGTACAGTGTTATTCACACGTACACACTTCACTTGTTGCCATTTCGCGCATTTAAAAAAATTAAGAATATTAAAATATTATTACCAACAATACAGATTTTTAAAATCGGCCAAAGATTTCGTACAATAACCGGGCTGAAACCGCAGACTTCCAGAGCTAAAAGATAACACGAGTACGATAACAGTGTGAGAAGGACAATCATACTCGCCAACTCTCGTGGTTTGCGAACCTAGAGAAAGACTTGTCAATAGAGAATGTTATTGTATACATATTTATTATAATCACTCAGTTATTATTACACTGAATACCGAACATGGTTTCATCACTTTGAGTCATCTTCCTAATTCAATGAAAGAGTCAAAAGCTTCGCAAATAAAATACGGAGAAATTTGAAACGTTTTTATCCAAGATGAGTAACATATACCTTCTTTTGCTATGGTACACCACGTAAGCTTCTTCACACGAGCACGTATATGGATTCCAAAAGACAAAAGAGATATCGGAAAGCGTAAAAATCCTGCAGCGAAAATTCATCAGCGACGCGCACATTTGAAGGAAAAATTGAGGTTGAGGAAAAGGTGTTCAGTCGAGGACCGAGAAAAAAGTACGCGGGGATGGGTTGGGGCAAAGAGCGAGGCGGGAAGGGGGCAAGATTGAGCAGCAGTATCCCCTCTTTCCCCCTCCCTCTCTCCAGAGAGAGAAAGGGACTCTGCTGGCTGGCGAGGACGAATGGGGCGAAAATGTTGCCCGTGGTCGCGGATGAATACAAAGTGGCTCATTGAACGAACGGAGAAGGAAAAAAGAAGACGGAGAAGAGAGAGGAAGGGAGAAGTGGCGGTGGAGGGAGGAGGAGATAGGGCGGCCCCGGGGGTTATTAATTCGGATGACTCGTCGCCGGAGCGGTAGTAATGACGCGGTGCCGATCGAGGTTCGCCGCCGCAGACGACGGTGTTTTATATTGGAGTCGGAAGGAAGGAAAGGAGAAAGAGGTCCTCCTCTCACGACGGGGAGAAAAGGAACTTCAACTTCCTTCCCTTTTACACCCCCCAAAAAATACGGCCAATACAAGGAGGTCCGCTATTGATAGAGCACATACAGATACATTTAATGGATGGGCACACTTGGAATGAATCTGCCGACAAAGTAGTAAGCAGAGAGAATAAACAACGGTACACAGGTTTTCGATAACACGGATGGAGATAAATATTGAAAAAGAGACGAAGTATTGACCCTGTTCAACCGGTATTCATGGCTCTGAACATATCAATCGATTCAAGGATTATTTCGAATCATCATAAGGAACAATGAAAATACTGGTGACTGGAAACGGTTGAAATTTGGTTATCGTATACCATACAATTGATCTTCTGTGTGAAAGAGATCTCTCATTGTGTGTGCATCTTTATGAATCCTTCCCCATTAAAACGAATTCCTGTTCTCATAATTCTACTCTAAAACAGCTCGCTGGCGAAAGAGCTACAACTGAGTGACTATTTACTCAGCGGTCTCAAGATCCTTTTATTATGTAGTTAAAAACGGATCACAAAAACACCAAGGGTTAAGCGCTTTCTGCATAAAAAGTCTTCCCAAAGTGATAAACGAATCTGTGGCATGTGTTATCTTCCATCAGAATGATTCGGCTGAAATTTAACATAGTCCCATACAAAAGGAGGCATAATCACAATTAATATTCAGAAAATTTCTGGCAAGTTATGCCTCTACAATATAAGAGCACACCTCTCAACTATGTGTTTAGTAACAATTATTTTCGTGGGGGAAGTTAACGAGTCAATTTGCTTCATTTTAATCAGTAGAATTTCAATTAATTTTTACGTGAAAATCTAGTTCCCAAGCTCAACAATTTCACACATTCTTTTACCGTTAAACCCGTAAGAAGAGGTGATACTTTCGCCACCAACATACCCAGTAAATCAGGTTTCATTCCGACCATATCGCATGAAGAGGCACGGTCCCAAAAGTAAATTCACCCTCCATCAAGAAGTTTGCCAGGAAGGTGACCTTAGGCCACAGCAGACTCCGGGCCAGCGCGGCGTGATTAACGGCTCCTTTTTCACGGTCGTGGGTGGATGCGCACTTTTAGTTATTGAGCCACAGCCTTATTTACTGGGCAATAAAAGAGGAAATGACCTCGCCAGAGGATCAACGGCCTCTTTGAAAAGGGGGAAGAAGTGGGATGAGAAGCCGAAAGGAAGCTAATATCAGATAAGTACAGCGCGAAGGCGCCGACTGAAAGCGGTTTAGCAACGCGACTCGCTTACAAACGAACGACACTCAGCATTCATCAATTTCTCAACAACATCACAACGAGACTAAGCTGACATCAAGACACATTGGAACTAAAGAAAAGGAGGTCATTTAAGTAAAGCAAGAACCTGAAATAGGAATAGGAATTGATTCTGAAGGCGATTAAAATTTTCGTGGTTAAAAATCAATTTAATCTCCAATGCCACTGACGGCTGGACCGGATTCTTAACAATTACGGCGTCGAGCAAAATCATTTCGAATATCACCGGTAATTCTCATTTGAAGCCGCGGTTCATAAACCACTGAGAACTCATGCACAGAAAATCCATTAAATGGCTCCGAACGTACTTCAGGCAGAACTGGATTCCTCGATTTACGAGCATACCGTTGATCGCGTAACTCACCAAATTAGCCGGATCCACGAGCCCAAACATTTAGAATGTAACTGCTTTCGAGATTTCTCGGTGGAAGTGAGCTGATTAAGTGGGTGCCAAGACAGCCAAAAAAAACTCCGTTTTGGATCAAACCCAAAAGTCCTTGGGATGGCTAGCCATTTTGAAAAACTGCAATAGTACGCTAGATAAATTACACGAACGGGGCGAAGAAAGCTACGCAGAACGTGCGTTGTATTTAATAAATAAATTATTTCCTCATTACGAGAGCAGGTCGGTCATCGTTAAGAAATAATGGGTGCCCTCACAAAATTTAGGAGGACGTTGCAGAATAAATAAGGTCACTTTCAAACACCGATGAAGCAAAAATAAACAAGCTAAACGAGATAAAACGAGGTACCAAGTAATGAGATAAATATATGTATCATTTCTTAAGAAAGATCCATCTTCTCCCGAAAATAAATTAAAAATTTCGATGTAAAAAATTTAGTAAACAATATCATCTGTAAACCAACCCTTTTTGTATTCGGTCTTTCATCGCACATAATTTTTTCTCGTAAGACTTTAAATTGAATTAAAGAGCTTCAGACCTTAGGGTCACTAATTCCAGATTTTCTTAAACCATGAATTAACCATCTTAAGAGTGCGTTTTATAAAATGACAAGAAAACGAAATAGGTTTTCGGGATAATTTTACTGTAATTCAGCCTTTAAAGTGGAGATTAAAACATGGGCTCTCATGAAGATGGCTCAGATTACAGCAGAAAAGCATCAATTTGAAAAAAATAGCATTTTTCAAGATTCAGAAATTAACAAATACCTAGCGAGTTTTACGTAGAATATTTATTGGACGGAAGGTTTCGTCGAATAGTCGACATCATCATGTGACTATTCGACGAAACCGGTCGTTCGATAATTATTCTACGTAAAACTTACATGGCTTTTGTTAATTCCTGAACATTATAAGAAGTTTTACAAAGTTAAGGCTGAAACTATTGCATTTATATTCAAGGTTGTTATTAAAACTTTTTATAAGGAGCAAAACGTCATGTGCAACTGAATAAAAATAAGATATAGGGACCTCACCACTTATTTTTTTTTTTAATCATTACTGAATCACTGCCCCTACTGAAGTAAAAATGTGGTAGCGCTACCCAAATTTCGTTTAAGTCGGCTCCTATGGCTGGGAAGATGTGGCCATTACAAATATATACGCGGAAATACCTGTATATTTTGCACCTTAATTTTGGTTTTCAACACGTAACCCATTTCATCAGCGAAAGCAGTATTTTTTTAAACTGAGTAAATGAATGGGCGTAACTTAGTATTTGTTTTGACTTACGTAGTCAAGCCATATCAACCTTAACGCATCGAAACAGCTCGCGAATAAAATTGTTCGGTGGAAAACTGCGAAGAGTCCTTCTAACGTCGAGTAGTTTCAGCAAATTAGTCCTGAGACAAGAGATATTAATTCGCATTATACTTTCAACCTTGACGTGGCCTAGGCCTTTTTTTTGGTTAGCACGAGTTGGAAGTGGCTCGCGCCATCCGCACACGACGGTCGAGAGTCACAAAGGAAACTCGAAAGCGACGAGATGGAATGTCATGGACTCGGAAATAATGAGAGCTCTTGAAATGGCCTCAGGGCGAGCACGGCGCAGCACTTAATGTCTCTCAATGGGCTGTGTAATGCCCATTTCCCTTGACAAACGAGGCCTAAGCGAGACAAATCATTCTCCGAATTCGGGCGATGGCTCTTTGAATTCCCTGCCTGCCTCAAGCCCAGTTCCGCAGGCTCCGTCAACGACCTCCGCATGGAAATTACACTTGGATGCATCTTTAATTCCATCTGCGACAGGAATTTATCAGCCTCCGAAACCGCAACTGAGCGCTGCGATTGTTGGAAAAAAGAAACGAAACGTGCGCGTAATTTGAAACGTCAACACCAAGATGGAAACACGGACGACAAGACCAGTTTGCCAACTTCCCACCCTAAAGCGACCCCTGGAACTGTCAGATCATTCCGTTGATCACACTTAGTAGGTATTTTAAAGCGAAATGTGATCGAGTAATGAATGGTCGGCCTCATTGAAAATACGTCCTCATAAGCTAAGTGAGGAAACTTAATTACCGCCCAATATTCGCCAGCGGTCAATGACATAGTGAATTTATTCACACACTTCATAATAAAAAAAACTGAACTCGTTTTCCAAACGAAAAGTGCACTTTCAAATAACACAAATGAGGTTAAAAAGATGTTCGAAGTATACACAACGTAAATAACGAAGCGTTCTTTTTACCCTTTGGGCATATGGAACAAGCGGGACTATGAAATGACCTCTCCGGCTCAAAACCTCTCGCTCTAGATCCGACGGGGCTTTCATAGGTCAACACGCGGACGTCGCACATGTTGCGATACGATCGCTAAGGAGAATCTCACGGGGCGATCAAAGGCCAAAGGATTCGGGAGTGGAACATTTTTTAAGCCGGGCGAACCGCAAAAGCTTGCCCATGAATATTTTCCCCCGGCGAGTGTTTTGCGCCCACTGCTTGTTGAGCCCGCGCGGTAGCGGGATAATTACTGCCCGGATGGCGGTCATTCGCGCTATTTTAGCATAAGCGGGTAATTGGGGATGAGCAGGGATTACGGAGGGATTAGGGGAATGCAAAAAGGAATGGAGGGCTGCAGCGGAACGCGGTCGTCGGATATTTAACCGCTGACGAAGTCGGCAACGATAATCACGAGATCCATTGATTTAATACAAGGAATGATCCTTATTAATAAAAGACCCTCGCGTATACAAACAGCATTTAAACTTGTACTGCATAATGTACTCCACTGCGATACTGTGAAATAGAGAGTAATGCACAACATATGAAAAATACACTAATATTTTCCATTAAAAATTCATTTCATTGCGCAAAAAATCCTTTCCTCTTGCCGGAAGTGAGCCAGCATCAAAGACCTCGAGTTATTCCTTAAAACCTCCAGATCATCCCACTTACATAGAAAATATGTAGCAAAACAAACTAGACAGGATTGTCGGAAATAAAAACACAGCGCCATCACTTTTTAACATGACCGAATAATTTGTACCTGAATTAATTAATGCCAGGCTCTTGAGAATATAAACCATCGTAAATAAGATAAAAACTCTCTTGAAGCCCAACGAGTTCATCAGCACCAACCGTATACCACCTAATTCTACATATTTCATAGGGTATCCAATTTTTAGGAAACTCTGAAATTTATTGTAACGCCAAGATTCGTCCCATTTCAACCATTCACGCCATTCTTCTCTTCTAACAACCAATTGCAAAATCAAACGTCCTTACCACTCTCATTAGCACGAGCCTTAAAAAAATACTCTCCTATACAAATAATTAGCTGTACATCCGACGCCGCCATTCAACAGTCAAAATTATCCATCTCTCAATAGGAGACTACAACTCCTAAGCAGCAGGAGATATCGGATTTTAGGAGGCAAGGCTGCGATATCAGGTCGCGTTACATACCCATCCCCAGTTGATGGAATCCGGATATAATCTTATCTACTCTTACTGAACTCAAACATCAATCGCATCATTGGTGTCGAAATCAACGCAGGTTTACAACTTTTACCACTCGCGTGGAACTCAACATATCAACAATATTTTTCTTAATAATCTCAGAAAAATCTTTCGCTAACTTATATAAAAATAGCCAGTCTCTATGTTTATTATCAAGAGTTGGGGAAAACTTAAAGATGGGCCATCGGATTTTGAGCGCCTAAAACAGTCTTTATTTCAAATAAAATATTGCAAATGTACAGATAGATACAGGAAAAACTTTCTTCTAATATCAATAAACGTAGGTATGCTCATTCAATTACATGGTTTTTATTTCGTTAAAATCGGCTGACCCTACTCGAAGCTAGAGCATCCTAAACTCAACGGACTCGACTTTTTTAACAGAGAGTAACAACATATACGTCCATGGTTACACGATTCACACTCCTATCCTTTATTGAGTGGAGTAGAACTAAAGATTCGATATTTCCCATAAAGAAAGGAAAGTGTAGGCTACGGTAGGTTAAGTGGAAGGACGATAAAAGGACTTGTGGACGGGGAGGGAGTAGTTAAGAACTATGGGGGGAATAAAAGAGAGTCGGTTGAGCTGCTTGCGGGGCACACGAGGACAGAAGAAGAATTGGGTGGGACGGAGATGTGGAGATGGGAAGAGTGAAAAAATGAGAACATCAGTCACTCCCGCCGGAGCAGCCCGGAGGTATAAACCCCCTCCCCCCCCCGTTTCCCCCCACACCGTTCACAATCCTCACCATCCCCCACCCACTCGTTCCCCCCCCCCACACTCCTCCTCTCCTACCACTCTTCCCTCCCTCCTCTTCTCTCCGAGTCTCGTTTCAAGGATGTTCAGCTCTAAGGTGGCGACCTCGGGTCCCGAGGACGGGGAGTGGGGGAACTATGGAGACGTGGGAGGGATGTTGAGTTTAGGTGATGCCCAGTTCACACTATTTCAACGTTCTTGCGACGTGGAAGAAGTTGCGCGAACATGAATTTCCGTTGAAAACCGCCGCGAGAGAACAGAAAACGCAGCAAAGCTAATGGAAGGACTAGACCGGGAGCCGCTAGAGACTCGGGAGGTTGTGTGTTAGGCTAAATTTACTTGGAAATTCCCGATCACGCGTGTTCCCAAATGACTTGGAGGATATCATTTTGACCCGGCACACGATATCACCAGAGCTGACAGAAGCGAAAAAAGATGACAAACAGCAAGAAATACGTGGGAGGGATGTTGAGTTTAGGTGATGCCCAGTTCACACTATTTCAACGTTCTTGCGACGTGGAAGAAGTTGCGCGAACATGAATTTCCGTTGAAAACCGCCACGAGAGAACAGAAAACGCAGCAAAGCTAATGGACGGACTAGACCGGGAGCCGCTAGAGACTCGGGAGGTTGTGTGTTAGGCTAAATTTACTTGGAAATTCCCGATCACGCGTGTTCCCAAATGACTTGGAGGATATCATTTTGACCCGGCACACGATATCACCAGAGCTGACAGAAGCGACGAAAGATGACAAACTGCCCAATTGATGGGTACGAAAGAGGTCCTTTTCCCACGCAGCATTAATGAATTCAACAAGAACAGGGAAAGACAACAGGACATTTTTATAATTCAATAAATTTCACTTCTTTTCCCCCGTCGGATTCCGCTTCTCCTAAAGATTCCCTATTTCACGGCTGGTTTCCTAACAATCCCTGCCATACTCCCCCGCAGCGCCGCTCAGGATTGCAGTATGTAAATGCATACGTCTAAGTTAGCACCATTGTCACTTGCAGCAAGAAATGCAGATAACTAACCGCGGTGAGAATTGACAAAGCGAGCGGAAACCGGAAAAAATCAATTGCGGTAATCAACTAAGGCGAAGGAAAATGGATGAAAATCATTCCCGTATTCCAATTCAGAACCATCACAAACGTAGACTGGGAAGAAGTAGAGAAGAATATGCATTCTGTATGAGAAGAAATTTGGTATAAAGTTAAAATAAAACTCATGACGAATTTTATTTCCGACCGTCGTAAATTTTTTTGCCCATCCTCCCTCCAACGGAGTTGATATACGACTACCTCTTTTCTCCCCATCTCTACAATACACTATTTACCCTAGTTACAAACATCATATAACACAAACAATATTTCATTCAATCCAAAATACAAGTTTTCACACGATATCAATCGAACAATTTCAAATAATTTCCCATTAAATTCATTTTAGTCAACAATTTCTTCACTAATTGCTCCAATAAATCAACAATTTCCATCTGCCGTTTGCGGGTACGTAACAAAGTATTTCCAGCTAAGGAAGGAAATACCATTAATGAGTTACCTAGTTTCTTTCCTTCCTGGATTGAGATGAGCATATCGCACTACGTACTTCTATAGTAGTACACCAAACATCCAAACATGTATTAATCAGAAGATCACCTCGAAAGTCATATCCCTAATTTTATTATCATCTTGATAATACGTCTATTACCCATTATGATTAAAACGTATGGTTAGTTTAATTGCTTTCCGTAACACTGAGTATATTTTTTGCTTAAAGCGCGAGCTTGAATGAAAACCTAATTGACTCTACTGGACGGAGGATGTTGGACAACCGAATATATTCGTTCGGTAAGTTCGTTATTTGGGACGACGGCCGACAACTGCGATATCAATGGCGAAAATGAGGAAAGGAGGGTAGGCTCGCAAGGGAAAGACTATTTGTAGAAAGGATGAAGGAAGGAGAGAAACACGGCGTAGGCATTTGCTTGTTTCTTACAATAGGCGTCAAGAAGTTCACAGTATAACGTCCCGTTCCACGAGCGTCGCAGAGCAATCGAAGTAAGCGATCTCCACACGCATTTCCCGAGAAGGGTTTGGGAATCCACAAAATCCACATCTCCCCGGCTACCGGGATTCGAACCCGGACTTTCGGGATGTGAAGCCCATCCCACCAACCAGATCGCCCCATATCAAAATAAATCCGGTGTAAGTGGTTTACCGTGTTAACTCGAAAGGAGTGAGCGTGCAAGTCGATTGGTAACACGTCGGTAAGTGCGCACGAGCTATGGTGGTGTGAAAGTGGCAAGAGGAGTGGATGGACGACGTCTCCCACGAGAGGGGAGAAACGGAGGCTGTGAAGGGGGCATTAACTCTCCGGAGACCTCGGGAGACGCACAAGCGGCCGCGCGAGGGAGGTTCGAGAGACCACGACGAGTTATGCGGCACGGGATGGTAGGTAGGCGTACGCTGGACTCCAAATGGAGGGGGGGGGTCTTCAAAGAAGAGAGGGGAGATGGGGGGGACACAGCCACCGACGCGCCTTTAGGGATGGGAATAGGAAGGCTGTTTGGGCGCCAGCGTGAATATTCAACGTTACCATGGGAACGCCGCCGCCGCCGCCTTTACGCTCTGGGGAAGAGAAAAGCTGTAGAGAGAGGGGACTTATGGGGAGTGTAAGGGAACGAGCAAAGAAGAATAGCCGTTGAAAAGCGGCGAGAGCGAAAATATAAATATGCTGGTATTCGCTAGGGTGGGTATCTGGCGGTAGATTCAGACGGCTCCAAATATAATCTTACCCAAGGAAGTATGAATGCTTGGAGGGACCTTATAGAGAGTAAAATCTAATGATAAGTAGATGTGATAAGTACTCAGAGTAGTTAGGAGGCCACTATACATGGTACATTTTATTGTACAAATGAATATATCATAGAATGTACAAGAAACTGAATGGAAATAGAGTAGGTTCTATTTCCCTTCAAGTCATTCAGACAATCATACAATTAGCCGCTTTTCACGGTAAAATTTTCCTCATGCAAGAGTTTATACATTCGTGAGTACAACAAAATGTACCGCGTAAAGCGGCCTTGAAAATGGTTCGACGACCCGATGGATACTCGCGCAATACACGAAGTGCCATTGGATGCTCGAGCAGAAACCGTTATCACAATTGCAAGTGAACGGGAGAGCAGACCGAAGCACGTGTTCGATCGACCCGCGAGGTAAACCGAGCTCAATTCACAAAAGGACTCGTCGAATTATTGCCGCAGCTTTAACTTTAGCCAAAGACGTCCACTATCTTTTCTCCCCAGGATTAGGAAAAAATCGACAGCGGCGAATACAATGCTTTCCACGATTTAAGTTTCCGCCAAAGTGAACACAACTTTCAAAACTACAAAAGAAAAACTTTCAGCATTATTTTTTTAAAAGATGGTAGAACTAGGACTGAAACAGCAAAACGTCACAAGTCTGCTTTGCGTTCCTCTCGGCCAAAAGGTATTCTGATGAAGATGGACACAACAGTGACGATTCGAAAATTCTCCAGCGGCTCTAATATTCTCAAATAATTTTCAATATAACGACAACCAACACAGGTTAAAATACATACACGTGAACCCATCACGCCATCCCCTTTCTGAGTAGGACATAAGTACGAGTAATAGATGCGTCTCGAGAACTGAGAAAGACCCTCAGATGACATACTAAAGTCCCTGTGGCTTCGCATTTTGCTTTAAATCTATCCACTTGCAAGCGATAATATTTAACGCTAAAATTGTTCATACAGAGCGGCAAAGAGCGGCTTCAACCAAGGCGCTTGATTAAATTCACGAAAATGACAAACTTTTAAATGAGCTGGTGAACAAATACATCTACATCTACGTGATACCCTGCGAGCCACCACGAGGGTGTGTGGCAGGGGGTGAAGATCACCAAACATGCACTATTGACATGCAAGTATGATATTTAAGGGAGATATGCTAGATAATAGGGTCACATGGAGCTAGATGGTTAGTATCTACATAATAAGGAAGGGATTATTGGTTGTTATTACATGCATCATGCACTACAGACTACTCTAACTATATTTCACCTACCTATCCCTTTGCTACGCTGCCTATTGTACTCTCTTATAGTACGAGGGAAAAATGACATTTTAAATATATCGGTACGACAATCTATCTCTCTAATCTTGTTAATATGATCAAACCTAGCATAATACGCAGGTAATAGATACGTCTCGAGAACTGAGAAAGACCCTCAGATGACATACTAAAGTCCTTGTGGCTTCGCATTTTGTTTTAAATCTATCCACTTGCAAGCGATAATATTTAACGCTAAAATTGTTCATACAGAGCGGCAAAGAGCGGCTTCAACCAAGGCGCTGGATTAAATTCACGAAAATGACAAACTTTTGAATGAGCTGGTGAACAAATATTTGCAGAGGTTTCCATAGGAGCGACGGATTTCAGGATTTTTTTTAAAACTCGATGAGAGTCATATTTCACGAATGCCGCAAAAATGGGACCGGTTGAAGATAGCGACGACCATATTCGTCAGCTGGAAATTCCGAAGAGATCCGGCCGATAGGACCGCAACAAGGACACGAGATAAACAAGGCGGATAAGACGATCGTTACTAACGACTCGACGACTTTTCCCATTTCCCATTCATTATTCGGCGAATCAACGGAATGATTAAATGCGGGAGAGAGTGAGGGAAAAAGCGTTCCATCTTTTCCGCTACGTTCACTCATATCGTGCGACGACATCATGCTCAGAAGACCAAACTTGAACTTCTATCTTCCTTTTCATGGGCGGCCATTACTTAGGGATCCCTAATTTGGCTCCGTCCGTTGAGCAATAGGGCATCCCCTTAAAATAGAGTTTTATCACTATTTACGAATAAAATTTAAACTGGTCTGGAACCATTCGCAACTAGAGGGCTGCTAGGTTTGATCATATTAACAAGATTAGAGAGATAGATTGTCGTACCGATAGATGTGAAATGTCATTTTTCCCGCGAACTATTAGAGAGAACAGTAGGCAGCGTAGCAAAGGGATAGGTAGGTAAAATATAGTTAGAGTAGCCTGTAGTGCATGATGCATGTAATAACAACCAATAATCCCTTTCTTATTATGTAGATACTAGCCAGGTGACCCTATTATCTAGCATACCTTCATTAAATATCCTAGTTGCATGTCAATAGAGCATGTTTGGTGATCTTGACCCCCTGCCACACACCCTCGTGGTGGCTCGCAGGGTAGTACGTAGATGTAGATGTACAGGAAAGAAGATCGAGACGTTAATTCGAATCACGAAAATTAATTTTCCAACTAAATAAGCAAATAAACCCTCAGCACTAGTCATCATTATCCCCACCCCTTTATACTGTCCAGTACTCTTTTCTAACGCGTGGTATAATGATTTTTACACCCCCTTCCACACTCCCTTGAGACGGCTCGAGGGTAGAACGCAGACGTAAATATGGGAATCGAGGAAAAAACCCACCCAAGGAAAGGCCGCCAACCTAAGACGCAAGAAATATTCCCTCTTCGTTCTTTGTTACGTCCACCCGCAGTTCCCCAAGAATACTGTCGTGAGGGACACCACACTTATCACAGCGACCTTCGGCAGAGGAGGAGGTGGGCGAGTATGAATCCATTCGGCATTACATTGATTTCGCTGCATAGGAAATCATTTTGAGCTATTATTATTATTGCAATGAATACATGAATCGCTTTCGCAGAGACAGATTCCTCGAGATGATTCAATTCGTTGCAAAGCAAGGAGCTCGGCGGGGTAGCACGCTCATATTACGACCTTGCTCACTGCCTCTCTTCCCATTTGCATTTCAATTACCGCGGCGAATATTCAAACACGTCACGTTTTATGACCAACGTCTTTATCTCAACTTACCAAATGACATCATTAGAAAATATCGTTCCACAGGTGCAGAACAAACGTTAGAAATTTATTCTCTCACAAAGGGCGAATGGAAAATAACATTCTGAAAGAACCCTCTTTGAGTCAAATTTGTTTTAAAAAAAGCTCCGCTTGCGGTGAACACTAATGTGATCAGGATGTAATAAAAATAATAATAATAATGACTCACGCAAACACTCGAACAAATACAGCCAGACAAAATAATGTAACACCTTATGGAGAATATTCTGCAGGCAAGTTGAAAATGCTTTTAAATGGAGAGGATTTAAACCATGCAGTTACGTGTTCCGCCAAGGATATTTTACGACATCTAAAAGGACAGTCCACAGGAATCTAAATAACTAGTACTCATCTCAAACGACCAAAATGGAATATAAAAAGTTTCCAAATACATCATGCAGTGACATATTTTTGAAGGGGATTCCAAGGACAAATTTAAGCTGCCAACAGATCGTTCTTAGCCCAAGAGTATGATGAAGAAAAAGCTCCCCCGATAATCTCAAAAATGGCTGTCTTCAAATCTGTTAAGAAGCCTTAATAAAGCTATTCAATAAACAAACTGGGAACATACCTCCAACAGAACACCACTGAACAGGTATTAACTCAAACGACATACCTGCAAAGAGAGAAGAAAAGGACATTAAACCGATAAATTCCCAACATTTGAAAGTCATCACCAACATTTCGGAATAAATCATCACAAATTCATTCCTTATGCCAAGGAAAGGATAAAATATTTCTAATACCTTTAAAGTATCCCCTAAAATGTGTTATAATACCAAATGTTAAGCATGATTACTACAACAATTTGAATACATTTGGTACAACCAGAGGGTGTAATATGTAAAACTAAATGAAAACATCGCGGGAAACATGTAAGATAACAAGTCCGAGGTAGTCCAATCGTATAGTTCGAAATAATTATTTACCAAAAAATAATTACACTATAAAAAGTACAGAAAAATAGGTAAAAATAACGCAGAGATTTAAATCAAGCGAATTTCAAGGTACACGAAAGCAGGTCAGAAAATCTACAAAAATGTACACATGCGATATGATCTCGTGTCCACCTCACTCAGATAATCCACTCACGGCCGTAATGTCACGATACTAATGTGAACTCTCTTTCTCACGATGTTACACGTTTCATAAAGCCACTTTATTTAGACTCTTATTTATTATGTTTATTGTCTGGACACTTGTGTAATTTGATGTAATTTATTCACTGCCATCCCTCGCGAAGAATTCTTGTTGTTGGCCGAAGCGATACTTGTGAAGAAAGGTGTAGCCTTCCTCGTGATCTCTGAATTGTGTATCCTAATTAAGCTGTGTGAGTCACAAAACTATTTCTTGTTAGACGGTAAAATATGTAAACAAAATGAAGGACTGATAATGGCCTCGCCTCTTTCACTGCTATTAGAGGAGATATTTATGGACCATATGGAATGTGAACTTCCATCCAGTGGTTTGCCATATCGGAACTACGCATACCAGTGTTACAGACATGCTGATGATGTTTATTGTAATTGGAGGGGGTCTGAAGTACAGCTAGATTTATTCTTGAATTCTCTTAAAGAGTTTTAATTCAGCCATAATTTTCAAAAAGGAAATAAAACAAAATGGGTCCCTTAATTTCCTAGACTTAAATATTTCACAGGTTAAACAGAAGCAACATATTGTCTCTGTAACATCTCGAAATTTAAAAAATCACTGCTGCCAACCAAGTCATGAGGCATTAGATTACATCATTACATTAAAAGTGGGTACCACGAGTCTGATTCAAGGCCTAAACTTTCTTTAGACAAAAGACCACAAAGGCACGCGCAACTCAACAACATTCTAAGCCACACGGACGTGCAAAGCCGCGGGAACCCACGCTCTTATCTCTCTCCCTCTCGTGTGGACCGGGGGGGAGCGTTCATGCCCATCAATTCTCTTCAATCTCCTCTCCTCCATTTCCGGAGCCTCGCAGAAAGGAATGCTGGGGAGTAGAGCGGGAAATGAGTGGGAGTCGGATAAGGTGGAAGGAGAAGCTGTTGCGACCGCAGTGTTTCTGTAAAGCCAGGGCTAACACGGGGCGATTTTTTTCCAGCGTTACTCCTTGCTTTCAGATATGAAGGAGGATTGAGTTGTCGTGGTGGTTATACTATTGGCTTCCCACCCCGGGGGTCAAGGTTCAAATCGGAACATTTTTCACCGGGATCCCGATCCCTGCTTGAAAGCCATGCGCCACTCTACAGTTAATGCAACGTCTGAACCATGCTAAACGAGTAGGCAATTTACGGTCACTCGAGAGTAACAGGATTAACTCCTGAGGCGTGATTATGAACTTTTGCGTCTTTTGGTCACAATTTATATCCAAAACTAGAACGCTCATAGGTGCGAACTGTCAGCAGTATTAATTCATCTACATCAAAATAATACCCTGTGAACTATCTCGAGGGTGAGTTGCAGGGGTTCAATTTCCACCAACATCCATTACGGTATACCCCATTAAGGTTTATGTAACTACTGATGAATATGCAAAAGGCAGCGAAAACTAGTCAAGGTACGAAATTTCACGAATATGCGCCAAATTATTAGAAAGCTACCAACGTAAGACTGTTTGTATGAATGATTCTTAAAACTAAACAAATTACAAAACACTAATGGCTGCGTTGAGACTTTGAAGTAGGTTAGCTGACAGGTAGATAGCTGATTAATTGATGTGATCCTTAATGCATGTTTCTAAGTCCGCCGAGAAGTGCTAACACCATGTTTTGCATGTTCCCTGCATGACTCTTGTATCACGAGTACAAAATCATATTATAGTTTAGTTTAGTAGTATTATGTAGCATTTGTATCAGACCCATAGTGTAGAGCATGCTGGTGAAAGTTAATTTCTACACTGTAGTGCGTATTGATGATGAGTGACCCCCAGCCAAACGTCCTTGAGGTGGCATTCAGGTTAATATGTATATGTAGACATCCACCAATACACAAATGACAAACACGCAAGGCGAGCTGCAGTTACTAGGTTGCAGACTGTGATTCAATTTCCCACGCCTCGGCCAACAAACGCGAGAGCATTGATTTTAGAAAACTGTCGTAGTTCGATGGACATCACTCGTATTTTCTTATTCGCTAGAGCTTCAAAATAACATTAAGATAACGCGAGAACAAATGCTAAAAATGTCCGTCATCAGGCCCGCAAGAATAACTGACCGAGCTCAACGGCAAGAAGAGAAAAATCGCACCTTTTACGGTGGCAAGGAAAACGTAGGGTTTCTCGGAGATGAAAACCGTTGGCAGAGCAAACCTTAAGCACGTTAGTGGCAACGCAAGGAGAAAGGCAACGGAAAACGTCCCGTGAGACGCCAGGGAGCCGAGTGAGATGGCGGGATTGTCGAGTGGTCGGGTGGAGGAGGCGACAAGGGTCGAGGTCAACTCAGTAATGTTGCTCCGCCGGATGCTGGACGTCAAGCTCATATTGTAACCTTTATCGCCTTTTTAAGTTTTTAATCATTTATCACCGTTGGCACATCCATCGTCATACCGCAGATGAATGAGCAAGACTGTCAACTCTTTTTCCCCTTCTCACTTCCCAAAGACTCGGATCTATTGAAAGGGGGGGGGGGAGACCTCCGGAAGCGTTGTCCTTTCGTAACTGCTTATTTAATACGTATTTTTTCTCGTATTTTTTTATTCGAGTTGAAAGGAAGAATGAGAAAAAGGTTTCAGCCAACTCATCAAGAAATGTTCGTCCTCCCCCCCCCATCTCCTCAATCACAATAATTCTATTTCTCCTTTCACTTTCTTGACGTCGACAAAATTCACCTCCCATAAAAAATATATCTGAGGAGAGGAAGAATTTCATCGATCCAAAGAAGGAAAAAAATGGCCATTTTTTTCAAACCGATTATGACTGATCAAAAAAGTATACGCAAACAATTTGTACGTTTCCTCTCGTTAAACTCTATACCCAGAATAATACAAAAAACTTGAGCAAAAAAACGAACATACGACTCGGGAATTTACGAAGGAAACACACAGAATGTAAGTTCACCTGCTCATAAAAAAAGAATTCCTATCTCCAGGATCTTCCGAGTGCTCCTTAACCAAGCGTTTTTTTTTAACATTGGTAACGTTCCGGTTACTGTGGTTACGTCTAGGCAATCTAGTTAACCGCCCGTAGGGGGAGATAGGCAATTTAACATAAAAAAAGCACGAAAAAAACTGAGATCTTCTCATGCTGCATTACATCGGCAATAATCCGATTGGCATTTCCTCAAGATTGCAGCGGAGGAGCAGAGAGACGACGGCTCCGCGAAGAGGCAGAGCCGTTGGCTTCGGGAGTTTTACGATTCCATTAGTCATTGGGAGCCAAAACATACCTCGTAATTCTTTCGACTTCACTCCAAACCGCGCAATTGATGACGCTCATAAAGCGGAAAAGAGACTCACTCGGGAGGTCCGAATCGAAATTGAATTTAAAAAATGTGGACGCGCGTGAATATATAAATGTGAACGGTGGAGACACGAGAATTTATCCGAAGATGGCGGAAATTGAATTATTTAAAAGCCGTTGAAGGGTTGCACACTGTCCGATTTACGACCGCTGGCGCACAAACACAATGCCAGGAAGAAGCGCGACCCGCGCATGCTTCAACACGCACACACGTAAAAAAAACCGATACGACTAGAAAGCATCGGTGATATTCGAATTTGACGTCTCTGTCCTCCAGATATAGGTGTCGGATACATTGACGGCCATCATCAGGGTCGAGCATGTACACCTTTTGATTGCTTCATTCCAGGCACATCCCGAATAATAATTCAAAAACCCCGCGACGAACGAAAAGAAATCCACAGACAAATGATAAAAATTACATTCGCATTCCCCAGACAATAGGAAGAACTCTATTAGAGTTCGCGTAACTTGACACCGCATCCGCAACTAGGAGGATGAGGTTACTTCATTTCAGGATTAAACAAGCTGATTGGAAGGTTTTTGGACAGTACTTCCTGTTACATCCTAATTTCTGGCATATCGTTTTGCTTTCCCTCCTATACGTGATCCACCATTTGATCCCTCTTAAAACCCTCATTCTTCTTCTTATGACAGCGGTCCATTAGGATAATCCTGATGTCTATTCGAATGCTAAGTGGAGACCACCACAAGCACAGTTCTCCATCCTCCGGGTAAAACGTTATACCGTGGCCCCCTTGGCCTTTCCTCCAGAGGAAACTAACACCAACGACGGGCTTCTCTCCATCCTTCCTCTAGTCCCCAATAATTCTTCAATTATCCATGATTTATGTATAACCTCAGTTGTAGGTCACCTTTCCAATTAGCAAATGAACGTTCTGTAGCATGGGAGGAAGTAGGACATGTTTATTCATGAATCACGCCTAAATAGCCCACGAACGTAGTCAATAAGAGTAAACCAAATGCAAGAGGAACTTAACATCAGTATTTTAATGATGCGTCAGAACAATTACCGGTAACGGCTGTAATAATTACAGGAAGAAAATTATGAAAGCGGAAATGAGGGAGGAAAAGAACATATATACATTAAATAGAAGGAGATATAAAGTCCCTTTCGATATAATTTAAATACGAACCGTTTTTATTACTCATTACCCAGCCGAAAAGAAAATTTCACGAAGAGAAAATTACCCGTCACGTCATAAACTGCGATTTTTTCACCGGGGAAGGTCCATGTGAAACACTTCGACCAATGATAGGCTTAGACCATGTTCTAGAAGATCTGGCATATGAAATGCATGTATCCCTCTTTATATCCCGCTTCGAATCTGAGTTGAGGGATCTTCAGTCCGATCAATTTCTTAAATAAGCTGTATATCGTTTCCCTTAAAGTATTCCACCAGCCATAGTCATAAAGTCATTAATTAAACACCCACGGCCACTTTCCCACAAATATATATAAAAACAGGTATAAATGGATTTATTATAATAACTTTTACAATCCACTGTGATCCACATTTAGAAACATAGACCACACACAGACCACAGTGGATTGTAAAAGTTATTATAATGAATCCATTTAAAATGAAATTCCACAAAGTTTCCACCGATCGCTATTTCATTCGAAAAGCAGGTATGTTACAAATACCCACATATTGCGGAGAGGAAGTTCAATACCATACTTTTATACGGATAACATAAAGGATAAATCAAGGATACCATATGATAGATGTTTTAGCCTTAAAATTCAACAAAAAAGTCAAATGCCAACTATATGGAGTAGCGTAAATTGAACGCGGGATGTGAGCAGTGTCAACGCAATGGACTGTTTCAACTAGTTAGCCACACAGACATTAAACTCGCTGATAAATTGCCGAAATCCCAAAAGACCCATGTAGTATACGTACATTTTCCGTTTTTATTGATCCACGGATAACAATGGCAATTTGAATTATTAACATATCGTCCTCTCCCAGCTATGGACGAAAAAAAAGACCATAAATATCTCAGCACGATCATTTCCATAAGGAAAGTAATGAATAAAAATTCTCCTCAAGGCGAGGGTTATTTAACTTTATACAAAGCCCCGGAACCACGTTCAATGAAATCCACAAGCGATCACAGAAACCGGTTCTGCGGACGAGCCCCTCGGCATAGCTCGGGCGAACACAAGTCGAGAAAAACCGCTCGCTGCTCTCCTCTCTACGTCGTAGGTGTGGCACGCCGCCCGGGCGGGATGAAAAAGGAACACTTTGACCGCACTCGAATTATCGAAAAGGAAAGTTATTATGCAAAATGAAAAAAAGGAGAGAATCCAAGGCGAACGAGGAATGTCGAGGAAGGGTCCGTCTGGTCCGAAACTAAGTAGAAGACGCTGGCCACAAGGCGCCAGCAGACCACGGGGTGAACCACTTGTGCAGGTGGGAAGGAAAGAAGCTGTTAGGGCCGGCGGAAAAGTCGTGCTCCGCCCATACTCAGCACTAAAGTCAACCCTTTTCCCTAAGCAAGAATAATTTATTGAGCACGTCCGAGGGGGTAGTGACCAGAGTTAACAGCCCACAAAGGCCATCTACATGTACATATTACCTTGCTAGTCACCTCAAGGGTGTTTGGCACGGGATGATTTTTCACCAACATGCAATATAGTGCAATAAAAACTTTCACCAACATGCTCGACACTATAGGTATCCTACCAATGCTACAAGAATTATTGAATTAACGTACACTGCAGCTACGTAAACGAGATACAACATTGTTATCTGACAGGTAGAGTAGCTGATTAATACATATGCACCCTAGTGTATGTTTCTACATATGCCGAGTGGTGCTAACACCATGTTTTGCATGTTCCCTGCATGACTCTTGCGTCGCCTTTTTTATAGTTACATTATAGATTATTTTAGCAGTTTCTGTAGCATTTGTAGTTTATCGATAGTGTAGTGCTTGCTAGTAAAAGTGAATTTTTTCACCGTAGTTCATGTTGGTGATGAGTCACCCCCAGCCAAACACCCTTGTGGTGGCTTGCAGGGGAATAAGTAGATGTAGATGTCATGTAGATAGATGAAAACATGATGTTAGTACTACGTGGTAGAACAAGAAACAGGCATTAGGGAGCAAATCAGCTAATCAGCGACACTACCGGTCAACTAACCTACTTCAACATCTCATAAGCGGCCATTATGGTCCCTTATTGATCGTGAGATAACCGAATTTTACACATGTCTGTTCTGCAGTCTATTTCCCTAATTTTATTCTCCTGATCTGATCTACCGTAGTACTTTGTTGTTCGTATGACACTTAAACTTTCATGTTCGTTCCGACTTCCCGCCATGAATCGATACGTCTAAAAGAGCGAGGAAAATCATTCACCAAGAGCAGCACATATCAGAGAGAATAGATCCCGCAAAAGAGAAACTGGGAACGTACTCGAAGCAATACGACACGCCTCTAGACGGACGAAAACACTCCAAAGCCATCTTTACGCGCTAGCAAAAAAAAGAGACCTAATGGATCACACGCGTGAGTGTCACAGATTTCGAAAGTTTTCTTCCTCTTTTCCGAAACAAGAGCAGTCTAGCGAGCCGCTGCCGATATGGAATTCGAGGATCCGGCCTCATTTTTTCCATCCAAAAGGTGTAAAAATTGAGCCCATATACAGGCGGCCGAACCAGTGTTGCCACCATACATACTCAGGAATACACTGGACATACATGGAATATCAACGCTTCGACGAGACCGACAATGTATGGGAGTTGATGGCGTACGGCTATTATATTGGAAATGAGGAAGTTATTTTCTCACATCCGTGAAGGATTGCTGACGTTCAAGCGATGGACGTTTGACAGCACCGCGGTTGCCAGAGAAAACTTAGAGGTGATAAACTATGTTTTCATCATATTTCATAGTAAACACGGAACGACACTAATATTTCGTCCATAAATAAACTTGTTTCGTTCACGACAGGCACGAATTTACGCTCCTGATGGCAAGGTTCTTGTGATGA